>VXAA01005997.1:55500-83085 GCA_013399115.1 Anseranas semipalmata
CAGATTGAGCTCCAGATGAGCTTTGGCCTTTCTAATTTTGTCCCTGAACAGCCTCGCAACATTTTTATAGTCCTCCTGAGTGGCCTGCCCCCTCTTCCAAAGGTGAAAAACCCTCTTTTTCTTCCTGAGCTCTAGCCACAGCTCTCTGTTCAGCTAGGCTGGTCTTCTTCCACGCCGGCTCATCTTTGGGCACATGGGGACGGTCTGCTCCTGAGCCTTTAAGACTTCCTCCTTGGAGAGTGCCCAGCCCTCCTGGACTCCTCTGCCCTTCAGGACTGCCTCCCAAAGGACTCTGCCAACCAGGGTCGTGAACAGCTTAAAGTCTGCCCTCCGGCAGTCCAAGGTAGCAGTTTTACTGACTATTTACACCTCTCTTCCCTCCTTGATCCCCAAACATGTTATGATTTATTTTGAAAGATTACTTCTAATCGGTGCCACTGGCCTACAATTTCTATCGTTCACTATATGATTTAGATATCTGAATTCTGGTATGTATTGGTCTTAGATTTCTCTCTGGAATTGCAAATGACTGAAACAATAGTAACTCAACCTGAAGAGAAACTACAATGGCGAGTGGTTATGCTAATTTCTAAACATTAAACAAACACATGCTAAGATGGCTTTTAGAAAGATTTCCAGGAAAAGAGAGTCCCTGGACCGTACTAGTGTATCATGTTGTATAGCAGATGGCAAATTATTTAATCTTTTCCATAAGCACTTCTTACTGTTGAAAATTCATTCTGTACTCCAGTACCTTCATTTTAGAGATTATGAGGGATAACAAGTTTTTCTTCACATTGAAATATCAGTAGCATTTGGATAGTAGCTGCACTTTATACCTTTGAACTTTTTCTCCTACAAAGAACACAACTGCATAATCGAGTTGCTGAATATCAGCTGAACTGAAATAACTAAACATGTGAAGACTCTCCATGTGCAATAAATATGAGAAAATTCAACAGATTAGTGAATACAAGAGGATTACAATGAATCACATTATGACGTGTGTAGGAGAGTGCAAACACCTTGCTGCTGTGACTTAGCTGCTGGAAGTTTCTTAAACTACAGTAGCATGAATGTTTGACAGGGACTATACAGAAATGAAAAGATTTGCAGTGAGTGCTTCAGAGGAGCTGAGACCCAAAGAAACATTATTTACTTCAAACAGACTTTGAATCAAAGGATAATTTTTTACTTTAAAAAGTTCAAAGATTAAAAATTCTAAGCATATAATTAAGTATACATAAACCATGAGGTTGCCTGCAATAACACATATTAAAAATGCATATTTCTGTTTCTTAGTCTGTTCTACAATACTTTCAATCTTAAAATAATTTGAGAGAATTAATATATTAATAATGTGATCCTGGACTGACAATATTAGTATTCCTTGTCAAAGTATATGTTAACTGCACACAACTCCTGCGGATTTTGATGACTATTTAGAGCCTGCAAGTAGTACTGCTAGGCTCAAACTGTAGGCATGGATTTATTGAAAGACATATATATACATCAGATAGACATTTGTATCTGTAATTACAATTAAGTAGAGTTAAAATACAGTACAACATTTAATAGCGTAAAGCAGTTCTAGGAAGATTTTCTTTGTCTTTACTCAATATGACAAAGTTACTCCAGTTATTTCTCCCAAAGCTGACAAGAATTTTTAAATAATCTTCAGTATATGTGCATATCAGTGCATTAACTATGTATACACAGTTAATCAAACTGAAGCACACAAAAGAACTGAGCAAGTAATTACAGTGTTCTGGCTGGTTGTGGTTTTTGTGGCACCAACATGTGGCCTGGTGATGAGCACCGCTGCACTGGGAGCCAGAGGGTTTTTCCACAGGGTGGGTCAGACCAGCATCTGCATTGCCCAACCATCAGACTGGGGGAAATAATTATTAAAGACAAAAAACAAACAAAACAAACAAACAAACAAACAAAAAAAAAAAAACACAACGAAACCAACGAACCAACCAAACACAAACAAACAAAAAACATACCCTTGGTGTAGCTGTCCCTTTGGCAGGGCACACATTTACTTTAAAACATAGTTGTCATTTTAACTATTGTGTGATTACCTAATAGCAGCAAAACACCTCAGTTGATACTGCTATGTTTCAGCTGTACTACTTTATGTATAAATATACAAGCATCCAGGGCTCAGAAAGGGACACATTTTTCTTCTTCTTGCTTTTCTTTTCAATCACAAGAGTCCTTGAAAAGTTTCTCTGTGAACACCTCAATGGCCAAAGGAATTTTTGATATTACTCTGAAGCTTATTGCTAGCACACTAGCAATAAGCTAATAGCTAACTAATAGCTAACTAATTGCTAGTGCTCAGTACCATAGCAATTAGAAAACACATACTAGCCAAAATAAGAACCTTAGTCATTGTCGTTTGGGATTTTTTTTTTTAATTAACGTAGATCCCTTTTTATATAAAAAGTACTTTTATTTATTGAATAACAAAAGTGAGGTACAAAAGACTGCAGGAAAAAAAAAAAAGCATGCCTGCTCCACACAACTACAATGTGTGCAATACAGGGAATTGCTAGGAGAAAAAACAAAACAAAACAAAACAAAACAAAAAAACACATTTGCTTATGAAACAGAAATAAAATTTTAATTGAAGAAGTTTTTATGGTGTATCTTCTTTTCCTGCAGGTGCTACCAAGTCCAAAATATGGTAGCTTAAAGCCAATAGAAACTCACGAAAGACTTAGTAAGGAACAACAATATTAACTGAACTTTAAAGAGAAAATATTAACTACAGTAAATCTGCACTCCATGGATTATAAAAAGTCATTATAAATCTGTTTGTACACTTTTTCTTTCGTTTTAGAACAACCCATATTATTATAGCATCTGTCCTTTTCCTTTCGTTTTTTTTCCCCATATTAAGTCTAGAGGCTAAAGCTTATGAAAGTTATTAGATTTTGTAAATCTTTGCTCCCCAGTTTGACATTTCCTCTGTTCCCATATGCCACATGCTTGCCACACTTGAGCCAGCTTACCAAAGAGAAAGAGGCCACTAGAGTAATACAGTAGTTCAATACTTTAATCTCATTAGGTAACGGAAATGAAAATCATTACTATTTGAGTTTGAGAAGAAAACTTTGTTCCTTTCACCAAAGCTTACTTTAAAGCTCAGCATGAATGTTTGTGTTGAAGTGAATCTAAAGAAATAGAATGGATTTAATTGAGTTAGGAAACCAAATCCCATGGGACTTAGATAAAATACTTTCTCAGGTATCTTTATGAACAGGTAGGCATGCTGATGTGCATAGCTGCATTGAATTTCAAAGGTGAAATCAAAATCAGAGCATTTCCCTTTCCCTGTTTATGCTATTCCCCAGAATACATCCAAAACAAAATTAAGACTTGTTAGACAGGGCAAACAAAATATTTTCTTATATTCTAATATATTTTTGCATCTTGTCTCAATATAATACTACAATAGACTTTTTTTTTTTTAAATGAAATGCTGAGAACTTTTTTCGAGAAAAAACATTTGTCATCTTCAAATCAAAGAGGTTTGTGTTCTTATGTTTGGAAATAATTTTTTCACCAGAGTTTAATGAAAAGACACAGAATATCTATTTCATCATTGAGCTACTTTTTCCTAAGGTACCATTTGGCTTCGTGATCAGGTTAGATGGCTCAGATTTGCCCTAACAGCCACAGTTCTTAGCTGTCATCTCATACAAAGTACTTAGAGTTATAAAGGATGCAAATCAAATTACACCACTAGACATACTGTTCAGCATGAAAGCTGCATGGGAGAAAGGATCTGGATTTTGGACACTTGATTTGCAACTTCCAAGGTAGAAAAAAATGCAATTTTATGTTGATCTATTTCAAGAATTGTTTTAACTCGCATCTAAATGAAATGCCACAAATGGGGTGAAACTAACTTCCAAAGATATGTTTCTACTTCTCTTCTTTCTAAGGCTATATAATGTAGCAGATACATGTTGATTTTAAAAACTTTATAAATTGCATTGAACATTAAAAAAAAAAAAAGAAGAAAAAAGTCTTGGACTGTGTCTATAGTTATAAGTGTGCATATAAGATAGGCAAAGTGCATATTGAATACTTATCGACATTTCCCAAGTCAGGAAGTGAAGAAGTCAGCCAAATGGCATTGCCCAACTTTAGGCTTTTTCCTTCACGTTTGACCTACACAACCTACATTTGTACTATATTTATGTGGTATTCATTACATTATTTATATTACATTACATTTACATTATTTGTTGCTAATTATCGAGAGGCCAAAGACAAGTTTTGTTTTTTTTTTTCCCTTCTTGGTGTAACAATTTTGCTGGGAGAAAGGATAGAATCAGCTAGGAAAGAAGGGGTAACTAACCAAAGACAGAAAGAACATTGAGCAAGAGGTGCCGTTACCTCTAGAGATAGTAAAATTCTGCAGGTACCAAATTTATGTGGCAAAATTGAGATTAAATTCATAAATGAAGCTGACATTGAGACATACACTTCAAATAAGGGTTGGGTTATATTTTTTTTGTGTATTTGTCACCTTTGTTTATGCTACACAGCACAGTTAACTTCATCATCAGGCAGCAAAAACTGTGTTTTAATTGTTTTTATCTGTCCTAAATCTTAAAAATGCTTTCCAGAAGAAGAGTTACAAATTCAATTTTGAGAATGCTACTATTTTGTTTCAAAGAAATTGAATCTCATGGTTCATTGTCTTACAGGGGCTAGACAGATTCCTTAGCTGACCTGTAACTATTTTCTGGGAAAGGTTAGTGTTCCATCACTTAGTCATTACATGGATCTTTACAGGATATATGTACTGGGTCTGGCTGGGATAGAGTTAACTTTCCCTGCAGCAGCCCTTGTAGCTAGAACAGCGCTGGTACCACACCAGTGTTTTGGCTACTGCCGAGCAGTGCTGGCACAGCACCAAGGCTCTCTCCAGACCCCCCAAAGCCAGTAGGTGGGGGTGGGCAAGAAGTGGGGAGGGGACATGGCCAGGGCAGCTGACCTAAAGCAACCAAAGGGATATTCCATACCATGTGATGTCACACTCAGCAATAAAATCTGGGAAAGGAGAAGGAGAAGGCAGGGGGCTCTTGTTGCGAAGACGTCTGTCCTTCCGAACAACCACTGCTGGTATTGAGGCTCTGCGTCCCAGGACGTGGCCGAACATCGCTCGCTGGTGGGAGAATAACTTGTTTTCTTTTTTCCTCTGTGCTTGTGCACAGTCTTTGCTTGTATATAGATATATATATTTGTTGTTGTTTTTTCCTTCCTCTTCTTTAATTAACTATCCTTATCTCAACCCATGAGGTTTTTTTCTTCTCCCCCTCTCCTTTTGAGGAGGGGGAGTGAGAGAGCGGTTGTGGTGGAGTTCAGCTGCCCAGCAGGGTAAAGCCACCACAATATATTATCCAAAGAAGCCTAGTACACAAAACCAACAGGACTAAGAATTACAGCATCAGACAGCACAGTGGTGATATTCTCCCCCTTACCCCATCTTTTTTTTGTTTTAACATTCTGTAAAGGAAGATTCTTTTTTCTCTGAAATGCAAAATACCTCCAAATAAGCAAAACTAAGTATAGTAAACTATACTTTCAGTCAAGTCTAGTACTCACATGCCTGCCTGAAGACGAAGCTGTTGCTTTACTCCAGAGTAGACACTAGGCATGACAGCCCTGGATAAACATCATAAGTCTCTTAGTCTCAATGCTTTTAGTTAATTTTATATCAGATGGTCATACTTGAGTTACATGAAAAATGCAGCCACTTTTAATAACTGAGCAATTGTTCTTAACACAGTCAAAAATCCACTAGTGCAAAAATGTAAATAGAAATGTCTGTGTATTTAACTAAAGAAACTGGCCCACAAGCTCATAGTACACCATTCCATTCACCAAAGGAATGAACATTCTTATAAAGGAATTCAATGAAATTAGAAATGGTTGTAAGAGCACCTTATAACCCAAATATTCCGCTGAGAGTTACTTCTATTGAGTGATGCTTCACTCTGTTTGATCTCTGTGCAGCCTTTTGGCTACCTCAAATGCACCGAGGTAAAGAAAACGCTAGTATATTTTTCAAGATAAGGTCACAGAGCTGAAATAGATTTTGATCTGTAGTTATTTAAAATTTCTTCAGGGATTGTTCAATCTAGTAACTGATTCACATTCTCTTCATCCTCAGTGTCCTCCTGTGCACATATATACACACTTACATACACACTTTAATTATTAATGATCAATTTCGCTGCACAGTGTAAGGAATACTGATGAGACTGAACCCTGAGTGCAGACTGGAGCTGTGCAACCTGAGGGTCACTGGTGTCACAGCCTGCTGCTAATACTGTAGGTATTAGGCAACATGTCCAATGTACAAACATAGGCTCAGATTTATGCCGGAGGAGAGGAGGCTTGACTAAAGTAGCCAAATAGACATAGACCCCATCATCTGTACAGGCAAAGCTGAATGTGTGTTTGTATACCCACACTTGAGAGGAAAAAAGGAGTAGGGGCCTTTTCTGTCAGAAAAAGGAAACCACTTCCCTCTTCTCCCAAACTAAGGGGAACAAAACTGAGGGGAATGAAGTGAGGGAAACAGTAAAAAAAGGGGGCATATTACAGGTATTAGAAAGAAAAAAGAGTGGATAATCCTAAAAGACAGAGAAGAAGATAGACAAAAAAAAAAAAAAGAAAAAAAAAAAAAAAAAAAAAAAAAAAGACATAGTTAACATACACTTCTGAATTTCTAGCATGGACTTCTTGCAGCCTTCAACTGAAAATAGCTGGGAGTCTGTAGTTTCTTCAAAGGGTGTTTAGCCACCAGGTTAACTGCCTGAAATAGGGATACAGCAGGAGAGCTGTACTCTGCAGGACTCAACCTCTCTAAGGTGCCAGGAAAAGCAAACAAATACATGTAGATATACACATACATACTTTTGTTTGATAGATGTTTTGGTTTTGTTTGTTTTTCCCTGTATAAATATTCATACCCATTCTGAGTGAAAAAGCAGCTTATATAGATTTATAAAGCAAGAAGGTAAGGTTGCCTCACTTTAGCCTGGCCTGAGCTGACTGGACATAAATCAGCCCCATACTAGCACGGTAGAGTGCACAGACTGTTAAATTTTCTCCTTCAGGTCAGGAGTAACTCTGTGCTAATGAGGCTACACAACTTCCAGTCTGGAGAGCTGCAAAGCTCACAGCTGTCAGTGTAGTCAGCTCAAAGTGAAGTAGGATTTCTGCTTACCTTTTGGAGAGCAGCTCAGTCACTGAAAGCATTTAAAGAAGTTACATCAACCCTTCATTCATTTTTTCACACACCTCCTTCAGGGTTTTGTGACCAGTTCCATTCGTTGTGCAATTTTATAGTATATTAGTACTGCTCCAGTAGCTCAGAATGGCTGTTCACATGGCATTTTTTGGCACATTAGCCAAACAGTAGGAGGAGTCATATGTGTCTCCAATTTGAAACATGAATCTTATTGTACACTTGGATTTGTAAACAGAGTAAGAAATAATATTTATCATGCTTCTTCTCAATACAGTCTTCTTAATATCAGGGGAGCCTTGTCTTTGATAGTAAAATCGTCTCCAGCTGAGCAATGTTTTCTACACTGCTGTGTTGCAGTCTGTAAGTAAACCTAGCTCCTATATGGGTCATCATCAGTTTAATTACCACTTTCTCTAAGGCTTGATCTTTAATGGCAATAGACATACCTGAGTAAAAGGTTCTGTTTGTGAACGAACCATGGCAAATAAACTCCTCCACTAGCATCAAGAAAGATTATAGGTTTACTGAAAAAAAAAACAACTAATTTATATGAATGACACTGCTGTGGAAGATTTTGTTAGGAATCTCTTTTCTTTCAGCTAACTTTTGAATTTAAGGCCAATTTTTTTTCTAAAGGATTATTTTCATTTAGGAAAAACAAACAAACAAAACATCAACAACAACAACAAAACATACTATGCTGTCCAGAGCTAGAAACAGCAAGAAAGATATCGAAGAAAGAAAATCTAAGGTAAGGTTATATGCCTCCTGAAATTGCAATTGCAAGTCAGTTGTCACATGTGTCACAAACCGCAAGGGTAGGCAAGGAAGACAAAAAACAAAACCAAAACAAAAACAAAACAAATGCAAAACTAAAACATGTTCTATTGTAGTACGAATGAAACTTTGATGGGATTAAGCCTAACTGCATCTGGTGTATTATTTCATACACATAATAGAGTAAATAAATTGAATGAGGCACATAAGTATTAATCCCAAGATTCTCACAGCCTTCATCCTTAGGAGTCTTGCTTTCTGTTTCCTCAGAAGTGATATTATAAGTAGTGACAGAAGAAAGAAGGAAAGGCTATTTCTGTTTCTAGGAATTGAATGATCACAATTAAAATGTAAGTCAGAATTAATTTGGAACATTTTACGTGATTATGGATGTGCTCTAGATGATATGACTGTATTATTATAAAAATGCTATTAGTAACTCCAAGGTTAAAGCCACATTGAGATTTACAATGAAAGTGGGACTAAAATCCTTCCATTTCAAAAATCATTGATTGAATTTATTTTCCAAAGTTAGCACAATACATGTTCAGAGCAGAAATGATTGTTTTTTTCCTTTATCTGAAAAATACTATCTTTCAGAAAAAAAAAATAGTATTAAACTGATCCCTTCTGTTTTTCTCTTTTACCTTCTAGATGCCTGTTATTTTTCTTCTCAAAATCATAAAAATCACACAGTTCAAACTTATATTACAGATGCATATCTGTAGTCACATTTTGGAAAGGTCACAATTCCAAGCACACTTTTTTCCATTTATTCATTACAACTCTCATGTAAAAGTAAAAGTAGGAATTAGGAACCTATGAGCTTCTTTTCTTTTTTCTACTATTCAACATCTCACCCTATCTCTATGACTATCTTGTAACTTTCTGAAGAAGATATAACTGCAGGAGGTTCAATAGAATTATCTGTTCAATTCACTGAAATCAGGGTGCCTGTTGAAATTTGGTCAATTTTAATCAAAATTCCTTGCTGAAAGAAACTTGGAAAAGAAATAAGCAGACAATATTACACACTAAATTAAAAAATATTTTCACTTTTCATTTTGCAAATATTTTATTTTGTATTCATACTACTGCATAACACCATAGAATTTAATGTAAAATATCAATGCTGAAATAAAACACTAGACTTGAAAATTTTCTCATTGGTCATCAAGTAGTCAAATATTGTGTTGTTCATAACAAATCCAGATTTAAAAATGAACCCTCCTTCACAAAATTGTACTACCAGCCTCTGGACTCGCCTCATCCAGTACAAATTCCTGTTTTTATTGGAAAGCTCCTCCTCTATGGAGATGTTATTTTTCCCTGGCTTGACACTGAGTCAGGAGTCACCTGACTACTTGCATATAGGCTGCACAAGAAAACTGTCAGCTTCTGAAGCTTCCCTCTCAAGTGCACTGCCAAGTGTCTATTGCTGATCCTGCTTTCTATTACTGGACTGCCTAGATTGTATCGGAGTGCCATTTCTGATTAGTGGGAAAAAGGATATTCAAATTTTGCACCTAATCCATGGCAGAGATGCCAGGTATACATCTCTCCTCTGCCATCTTACATTTTGCCTCTTCTGGTACTGCTGGAGCAGATCAGCACAAGAGATGAATAACAGCCCAGCTAGCTGACAAATGTATTAGGAGAGAGGAGCCCACTGCAACCAGGTGTAGTAAAACTGTCAGAGGAGAATAAAGTAATGAGTGCCAGACATGCTCATGACAGTCAGAGAGGGGGTTCACTTTGGCGAAAAGGTCTTTAGAAATATAATATTTTTCTGTTGCTTTTTGAAGTGTTTTCCAGGCATATTTGAAATTTTCAGCTTGACAAGAAAATTAATTCATGCAGAAGGTTTTCACTTAATCTTTGACTTATCCACTTTCTTTTTAAGCCATTCTTATGTTTATTTTTTCCCCCTTCTCCCAGATATCCCATATAACACTAGAAAGTTACTAAATATTGTGTGCAATTAAAAAAGTCATTAGGATCTCAAAACATTCCTATGACCACACAAGTAAATAGGAAAGGGAAGGGAAGGGAAGGGAAGGGTAATAGCTAACAGTTTTGTGCCACATATTTTGTTTCCAGCTTGAAATATCCTGGAAACATATGTGGAAAACATGTTTAAAAGACCTGTGTGAATATCTGGACCCATCAATGCAGACAAACATAAAATTACTAATTTCTGTGTGAAGTAGGCTCTATTGAAAATCTGGCAAACTACATAATGTAATAGTAAAAGAAGTAACCACTACAGATAAAAGACATCAAAATTAAATTCTAAAATCTTATGTAATAAATGGTGATGAAAAATCATCAAGAAAATAGATAAGAAACTAAAGATCTAAAAAAAAATTTCTACCTTTTTCTTGAGTTGCCAACAGATGCTTATTTTTTAATTTAATCTGCATATAAATGCATATGTTTGTCTTTTAGTTGATACTTCTTGACATCATAAGAACTATTTCACCAAAATGAACATGTGTATTGTACATTAATGAAAAAAAACTTTCATATAAAAATATGCAGTATCTACATGAATACTAAATAAAATGAAGTATATAGAAGCAAAAATGTAATCCATTAATTTATACCAGAAACTAAAACTACTGCTAGATACTACTGTAACGTATGTTTATGGGGTACAGCCTTTAAAAGAAGAAAAAATCCCTACTTTTTCTCTTCCTTATTAAAATAACCTACTGTTCTTAATAGCAAGACTTGGCTGGGTGTTCTGGGTTAATGGTTCTAGTTGTTCAGCTCAAGCAATGGATGTAATAGAGATTCTTATTCAATGCCACTTAAACCCTTTGTTATGAAACTCCTGCTGGAAATTGTTTCAGCATCTTCTTCCTTTAGTATTTAGAAACTATTCTGAACTATTTGGTTTAGAAATTTCAGAATTTTAGAATAAACACTTTGGTTTGGAAATTATCCAATAATAACTATTATTTTGACTATTTCATAGTCAAAATATTATTTAAACCTTTCCATCTGTGGTCAGTTTACATATATTTTCAAGTATATGTCATATACGTATGAGATATATATATCTTATACATATAGATGTCATATGTATGTGCAAGTGTACCTCATTTACTTTTTCTTAGCTGTGACTAGCAATTTGGGAAAGCCCTGTAACTACCTTATGGTGATCTCTTATGCTTATCTGAAATACAGAAAGGAGAAAAAATAATTTGACTCATCTACATATACTTGGTCACTGTAGACCAGGGAACACTCCCCTTCGAACAGCTGGGGTATTTCTAATAGTACCAAGAAGCATCAAAACCATGTTTTATCTTATGAACATACATTGAGAGTCTTGGATCAAGTGTACTTTAAAGAAATTACCTAACAGCAGAACTGAAAATAATTGCTTTAGCTACTGATGCTACAAGTTGACTTCTAGTTGGTGGGTCTAGCTTTGTCATAAGAAAAATACAACCTTACTAACTTTGATAAATCCTTAATCAAATCATTTTGTTCTCTCTCAATATGGTCACATCAGACTATTTTCTGTTATTTCCTTTAAGAATTTCTGCAGTTTAACTAAAGCAATTCAAATTCATTCTGGAGACCATACAGTCCACAGAAAAATCATTTTTAATGTTATCATATTTCCTTTGCTTAATTTTTCCCTTGTATTCCAAGCTGAACAGTTTCACAACTTGAGATTCACAACTAAAAGCTTGATATGCTGCCTGACAGACTTTGAGATCACTTCAAGAGAACAAACAATTATACAATTTTTATTCTCAGTTTGGTCATTATGATATATTACTGACATTTTATACCTACTGCAAAAATACACACACAGTAGATCCCAGTACAGCAATTTGAAAGAATGGAGACATGCACTCATTAGAGAGAGAAAACAACATGTTGTAAGCAGTGTATTTCCTTCATTTTCCAAGAAACAGTTCCTATTAAGAATAACCCAGTTCATATATTGTAAAACATATGGAAAATGAACACTGTCGGGACTACTCAGTCTGTCTGGTTTAGGTATTTAGTTTGGGTGCCTAACAGAAACTTGGTTTCCTGTCTTCTCAATGGAGAAAGAGAATCTGTGAAAGGGGCAGCCTGGAGTGTGAAAATTAAGCACCTAAAATTAGGTGGTGATGAAATTGCCCATGCGTGCATGTGGAGCCTGTGAGCACTGAATCCTGGGAGGAGAGACCTCAACTTCGGATGCCGACAGCAGCACCTGCCCTTGCTACCTTGTGCACCTCGGCTGCAGGGACAGATCATCTGCCTGCATAGCAGCTAATGAACAAAGACAAATTGCAGCACAACAGATTAATTAAAACCAAGCTCATTGCCAGTTTATACAATGAAAAGTAGACTAGGAACTGTGATGGCTCCCACAGCAAGGGTAGGAAAATGCAAAGGAAGGTTTTGCTGGATAGCCACAGAAAACAACCACTACAGTTTCTAAGATCCAGCATCAGCACTTGTATATCAGAGCACATAAACATGTTTTTCTCTTCTTGATGGAAAGCTTTCATTTTACCCCATGTGAGATTCTGCTGTGGTTTTTATTTAAACTGAAATGTATTAAGATTTAAATGCAAAATTCAGGTATTTTGTGAACATCATTTATTTGCAAGATGTTGATACATCCAGCTTAGTAGATGGAAGAAAAAGTGATCTGCACACATGCAGCTCCCTCAACAAATCTTGGTCTTTGCATTTAACTATTGCCCATTCTCTTTTTCCCTTCCCTTATTCTAATCTGTTTCCTTAAGCCATGTGTTGATTTTTGTTTTATTTGTTTGTTTATTCTGTGTGGTTTTGTTTAGTTTGTTTAAGAAAACAGCAAAACAAAACCCAAACAAGCTCCATTTTACAAATGTGAAAAGCATTGCCTATGGAGCTTTGGGCAGGACATTGGACTGGATGACCCACTGAGGTCCCTGCCAACCTGAACTGTCCCATGATCCTGACCTCCATTATGCCTACAAGCTACACTCACTCCCAGTTCATGGAATTTGGCATGGGTAGCTGCTAGACATCTATCTCTTTCTTTTGTAGCTGACTTTGCACATAAGCAAGTCTCAGCTGAATGCTAAATGTACGTTATCTTTAATTAGGTATGGAATTGCCTTTGCTTTTGGTACTCTGTTTGGCTGTCCATTAACACCTCTCTAATGCAGTTATTTTGATATCCTTGGAAGTATATTTTCATAGTTTAATTTATTTCCATCAAATTCATACCTATAGGATCAAATTCAACATCTTTTAGAGAGATTCTGAGGACCATATCATGAGCAAACTGATCTTTTATTTTTTTGTTAAAAAGACAGAGAAATACAGTTTCCTAATGAAAATAAAACCTATATCACAGTTTTTTAGTTTTGTGGTCCAGACATAATCACTAGCAATATACTTCCTTGTTGCTTTCCCCACATTGCTGCATCCAGAGGAGGGTTGAATAGGGACAGAAAAAAAACGAGGTGGCATTGCTTCTGAGAACCACTGTTTGAGCATATTTCTTCTCCTTTCACCAAAAACAATGAAACAATTCCCTTCTGTGAGTACGAGTCTCCAAAAATCAGCTCTCAGCAGTTGCCAAGCAAGAGTTAAGTTAGCCAGCCTGTGTGAAGAAATCAGGTAGCTGAACCAACCCAGGGACTGGAGTCAACTTTCAGTGCTCCATAGATATTCTGCTCAAAAACATTTCAAAATCCACACACAAATACATTACAGCAGATCTGTTTCACCCAGTGAGAAACAAATTAACATCTGTCTAGAAAATGATGCTCTGTTGTACACTTTGTCCTTCTCTTCCACTCCTGCTCCAGTTTTCATTCAATTTTAATTCCTGCTCAGTTCTGTTTTTCTGAAGAGTGAACAACTCAGGGACTGCAACTCTGAACTTCATGTTTTCTAGGTAGTGAAAAATAGATGTGTTCTAGCAGGTGTTCTTGCCAAGACAAATACAATATGAAAACATAGTGATTTTCATTATTAAGCCTGCTTTGTCAGATAGGGGATTTTCAGAATCCCTGAATTCAGTAATAATATTATCTGCTATAAGAGATTAGGTAAACAAGTGCTAATTAAGCTGCTGGACAACAGCCCAGCTATTGCTGCCAAAAAAGAGTTACCTGAATAGATGCATCTCAAACAAAGGCTAGAGGTGCTACTTTATATACATCTGTTCTTTCACTTCACTAAACCTCTCAGACAATGATATAGTCATGAAGCTTGCAAAGATAATGGATTTTTTTCTTATATTTTTGGAAACAATTAATGAAAGAATTGAATTTATAAAAAAACAATACTCTCAATGGCATAAAAACTGCAACACAACAAATGTCTGATTTCTATAAACTCTATAAGTTTTTGAAATTCAACCTGAGTACATTGCCTCTTTCAGCTGTAGGAAAAGTTTATGTTTAACAGACTGTATGTAGATCAATGTAATATGATTAGTGTCATGGTTTTGGCTGGGATAGAGTTAATTTTCTTCATAGAGGCTCACACAATGCTGTGTTTTGGATTTTTTATTAAAATAGTGGTGTTAACACAAAAATGTTTTTAGTTGTTGCAGAGCAGCGCTTGCACAGAGCCAAGGACTTTTCAGCTTCTTGTGCTGGCCTGCCAGCGAGGAGGCTGGGGGTGCACCAGGAGCTGGGGAGGGGACACAGCCAGGACAGCTGGCCCAAACTGGCCAAAGGGATGTCCCATACCACATGGTGTCATGCTCAGCAATAACAGCTGGGGTAAAGAAGGAGGAAGGAGAAGGAGGGTGCATTTGTAGTGATGGTGTTTTTCTTCCCAAGAAACCATTACATGTGATGAGCCCTGCTTTCCTCGTGGTGGCTGAACACCTGCCTACTAATTCTAGTATCCATAAATAAAAAAAAAAATATTATAGAAATGCAGTAAATTAGAGGAGAAACTATAGGTTGGTGAAAGCAACAAATCACATACAGAGACATACAAGCTACTTCATTGTGTCTCACTGACTATTTTACAAGGGTCATTAGGTCACATGAATTCAGAATCCACAAAATTCCAGTTCTCCAATGAAGACTGTATAATCTGGAGGCTGGATGAGCCCATGAGCTCCAAAGATATCTGTGAGTAAAGAGGTACCAGCAGTTTCCTGCTTCCCATCATGAAAATCAGAAATAGGATTTGAGCACTAGGATAATTTCCAGTCTTTTAAAGATCTTTACAATTTTAAACTGGATCTTCACTTTGATATTTACATTGGTTCAGCATTTCTTACATGTTTATTATAAATACAATACAGTGCTTGTATTCACGAAAAAGACTGAAAGTGCAATAGTATCTTTCTCAAAGAGAAAAGCTACTTTTTTTTTTTTTTTTTTTTTTTTAGGTGGAGGCATTATTTACCATTCCATCAATGTCATCCAAATTCAAAATAGAAAATAACATTTAGTGAAAATGATAAATACAGATCAATAAAAAAGTTGTACAGACAGTAAAAAAACACAGAAGTTTTCCTGAAGTGCACTGCCTACCAATTTCCTAATTTACTGAAATACAAACAATTGCAAAAAAAATGAAAGCACTCTGACACCCAGCCAGAAATGAACAGAGAGAGAAAAAAATGTTTGCCAAAGTGGGCATACCTCAATATCATAACTGGCAACCATCAGTAGAGAAAACATAGAGGGTTGGCAAAAAAAAGAAAAAAGAAAACAACAACAACAAAAACAAACAAACCAAAACACTCAAAATCTTTTATATTAACCAACAGTACTTTAAAGTTTCAACTTTTATTCTGTATTGGCAATACAAATTATACAAATTTTTTTTTTTTTAAACTGTAGCTAGTATTTTTTATTTATATATTTGGAGCCAAAGAATAATTTAAAAATTAAGTTTTGGTTACTATTGAAGTGTTCTCTTTACTTCCACCTATGATTTTTGACCTTCATCAGAATAACAGTAGCAGAGTAAGAACTAGCACATGGTTTTCTGTTCCTTGGTATCTTAAAAGGTCTCTAACAATTTAAAGCTTGCAGGAAATGAGTATTTTGATTATGTTCATTTTCTACTGAATATAAATCCACCTCATGACATTCCCAGCTACTAGAAATTCATGATATAACAAGTCCTTTACAAGAGGATTTAGAAGGAAAAAGAAGGTGATGCATGGAGTCATTAGCGTTCATAAGCTACAAATGAAATAAGGTATTCTTACATTGCTAGACAGCAATTCCTCCCCTCCAGTCACTGGAGAATAAAATGGCTTAAGACTACATAGGGCACAATCTTGCTTTTCAGACAAGAAAGCTTTCAATGGATTTTTTTTTTTTCTCAAATCAAAACTCCTCAAGTTAACAGTGTAGCTGTGCAGCTCAGTAAATCACAAAATCAGACCAGCCGAGGCTGGAAGACACCTCTGGAGATATCTAGTCTAGCCTTTTGTTCCGAGCAGGATTAGGAAAAGCAGGCTGCTCTGGGCTGTGTCCAGTTGGGTTTTGAATATCTCCAAGGATGGAGATTCCAGAACTTTGCTGAGCAACCTGTTCCAGTGTGTGACTATCTGCACAGTAAATAAGTGCTTCCTGATGTTCAGATGGCACCTCTTGTGTTTCAGTTTGTGCCCATTGCCTCTTGTCTTGTCACTGGGTACCACAGGGAAGAGTCTGGCTCTATTGCCTTCACTTCCACCATCAGGTATTTATATACATGGACAAGAATGCCCTGAGCCTTGCCTTCTCCAGGCTGAACAGTCCTAGATGTCCTTGTATGACAGATGCGCCTGTCCCCTAACCATCTTCCCAGCTCTTCACTGGACTCTCTCTAGTACATCCATGTCTCCCTTGTACTGGTGAGCCCAGAACAGGACCCAGCACTCCAGATGTGTCTCACTATGGATGAGTAGAGAGGAAAGATCACCTCCCTAGACCTGCTGACAGCACTCTGGCTCATGTAACCCAGGAGGATGTAAGCCTTCTTTGCTCCAAGAACACAGTGCTGGCTCATGTCCAAGTTGGTGTCTACCAGGATCCCCCAATCCTTCTCTGCAGAGCTCCTTTCCAGCTGGCCAGCAGCTGGCCTGTGCTGGTGGCTGGGGTTGTTCCTCCCCAGGGGCAAGACTTGGATGAACTGCATAAGGTTCTTCCTGGCCAACTTCTCCAGCTTGTTGAGCTCCCTCTGCATAGCAGTACAACCATCTGGTGTATCAGCCACTCGCCACAATTTTATGTCATCTGCAAACTTGCTGAGGGTGCACTCTGAGCCTTCACCCAGGTCACTAATGAAGATGTTGAACAGTATTGACCTCAGTATTGATCTCTGGGATAGGTGGGTCCCTGGACAGGTAGGTGACTAACCTCCAGCTAGATTTTGGGCTGTCAGTCACAATCTTTGAACCCAGTAGTTCAATCCACTACTCTTATGTCATCCATATTTTGTTGCCTAGAGCTTTTTTGAGTCTGTTTAGTGGTATCAAAACACTTTTTTCTTTCTTTCTTTCCTTCCTTCTTTCTTTCTTTCTTTCTTTCAAGATAAATCAGGAGGGGAAAAAGCATGGTTTTGATGGCTTGTCATCTGAAATTATGAAAATTGCGCTAATCACTCTTATGTATAAAGGGGAATTGAATACAGATAAACACTGGTTTACCTGCATTGTTAATTTTTTTGTTGTTGTTTAAAAAACAGGTAAGTAGCCCAAACTGTAGGTGGGCACTTATCTTTAAGTAATAATATATTGAAACAGAAGGGTTAGAAGTACTCAGACTGGGGACTTCTGAACCCACAGTTCTTAAATGGAATTATGAGGTAATAAGAAAAAGTTATAAGGCTTTGAGTCCTTTTGCTAGTCCACCTAAAATACCATATCTATGAAGTTCAACCTTTGTGTCAAAGGAGAGGAAGTATTTTTTGATATCACCACTCCTTTGTGATATTTCATCTTCCATATGGTTAATATATTGCAGTTGTATAATATTCACTTAAGATGGAACAATGTTGTTTTGTAAAGGCTATCTATTTTATATTTTTGTTTCTTGGTTAACAGTATATTTGATTGTCACTGGACTGAATGCCTGGAGGTGATGAACAGGAAGATTTGATTTTATGTCCAAACTAAACTCTGAGTGGATATATCAAGTTCTGTTGTGTGAACATTCTGTTGTGTAAACATTAACGCACTTACATATTTTGTTCATTCCCAGTAATGTCTTTCATAGAAACTTACAGACTAATGATGGTGCAGTAACTTCTCAAGACAAAAAAGCAGCAGTAGCTCACAAATAACCTAATTGTTTCTCTTTTGAAGACACATAGATGTCAGGGTGAATTCAACAGTGCATGGACAGCTATTTTGTTTTAGAATAAGTTTGGAAAAGGCTGTTCTTACACTCAGAAACTTTCTTTTACATGCAGTCTTGTTATGGACAAAAAAGGGAACTACTCATCACGTGAAAGACAAGAACAAAGCCAACAACAGTTAAAATCTTAACCACTGGAACTTAAAATCAAAGAATTATTTTTAGTCCATATCTGACAGCCACAGATAAACAGAAGGAAAAGGGAGGAAGGGAGGAAGGGAGGAAGGAAGGGAGGAAGGGGGGAAGGGAGGAAGGGAGGAAGGAAGGAAGGAAGGAAGGGAGGGAGGGAGGGAGGGAGGGAGGAAGAGCAGTACTGCATGACAAATCTGTGTATAATGCCATTTTCTTTCTCCCAGGCATCAGATCAAGTACTGTCAAAATTCTCAGAGCATGTTAAGACAGTATTCATAGAAAACAGGTGAATTAATATCTAAAAGTCATAAGTCTTGATTTATAAAGGCAACAAAGCAAATCACTGAAACATCTATTTCTTGAAAGAGTTCTGATCTTTGCTTCTTTCCAACACATCCTAAAAAGACAGTTTAGATATCAAATGATGCAATGTTGATACTCATATATGAAAAAAAGTCTACTTCCACTATAACAGTACTATGCTGGTAGTTAGAGTTCAGGAGGCATAAAAAATGCATCGTTTTCATTTCTAGCTTTGTCTCAAAAAGTCTTTTAGTTCACTAGAAAGTGCATTTTCCCTTATTGTGTTTTCTGAGTTATTTATTTTTTATTAATTTTTGCAGCTTGGCTTTGCCACTTCTTTACGGGCTTTTTGAGGCTCCCGGTAGGATCTGAACCTGTCTAGGAAAAGGAAGAAGAGAAGGATACATCTGTGATGGTCAGTCAATGCTGCTTTGTGCCAACTGCCATAGTCTTGGCAGGTCTTCTCTAGATATTAAAACTTTGATCCCCAAATACTTGAACAAAATCTTATTTTAAAGAATTTGAATAGCTAAAGTTAAGACCTTCCATTTGCTCAGGGTTATTCAGTTATTTGTGAAATGTCTGCAAAACCATGACCCAAAAGACTCTCAGCTTCTTTTTCTTTCCTGCTTTTCTACTCTCCTTTTCTAACTTTTCAAGCAGGTGAGAAGCTGGGAAGCAGATTTGAGACTGTATAGCACAGGAACATGGAGAATACATTCATGAACGGCCTCTGCAATTTAAATTTGATAGGCAGAAGGTAGTCTTCCTGTACTGTATCTTTGGTTTGCTGAAACCCATAGAGTAATTCAGGATGCCTTGTGTTCTATTGGTGAGGAATCAATTTTTTGAAGCTCTTGCCAGAATAGGCATGACTTAGGCAGCATTATTCAGTATAGAGGTACACAAAATATTTCAATGCCTTAAACATCAGCAATTATTTAGTCAGAAAACACACACAGGAATTAATCCCTACCTTAGAACCATTTCCTGTTGTGGCAATAAAACCCATTATATCACCATGAGTTGCCTATACTTTCATAATAGAGCTTTTCTTTCCCCTCTAAGCTTCATGTAATGAAGTATTCAGAAAAGTTCAGACTTGAGATTTACCCAAATAGGTCTTACAGTTCTGATTAGGAAGAAAAGGAATTGTGTGAAAAAACTAATACACTATAAAATTTCAAACACATTAAATTTGCAGGTGGATGTCAGAATTTTTAATCATTACCTTTTCTGTTATATGTATTTATTGTATTTATATAACTGCAAGTATAAGTATAAATGTAATTGCAAGTATATATATGTCAGAACTTAAAGAGTGTTAAGGATATTTCTAATCTGGTAACAACAAACACTAAAACTACCAGAGTTTTTCTATGTTATTTCTAATTTCAAAGGCCTCCTCTCTCCCTTGTTTTAAAAGGCATAAGAAAAAAAATTCTCCCCAGAAAAAAAAAGAAAAAAAAAAACAGATGTGAGATTCAGAAATTAAAAACAACAACAACAACAACAAATCCAAGATCATGAAGTGGAAATCAGAAGCTTTCATTGTACCACCTACTTGTATATAAGCTTTTCTTTTCTTGTACTGTTTGACAAACCTCGATTGGTTTTATGCCCCAGATTATGGTTATGTAAGCACCTGCCTTGCTGTTAACTACATTCTTGCCTTTCAGTATTTTTCTTCCTGCTATTATATTTACATTGTGACTCATTTTCTAATATTAGTTTTAATCATGAAAAATCAACAGGATTTTCATAAAGTCTAAGCAAACATGGTCAAGAAAAAGAAAAGAAAAGAAAAGAAAAGAAAAGAAAAGAAAAGAAAAGAAAAGAAAAGAAAAGAAAAGAAAAGAAAAGAAAAGAAAAGAAAAGAAAAGAAAAGAAAAGAAAAGAAAAGAAAAGAAAAGAAAAGAAAAGAAAAGAAAAGAAAAGAAAAGAAAAGAAAAGAAAAGAAAAGAAAAGAAAAGAAAAGAAAAGAAAAGAAAAGAAAAGAAAAGAAAAGAAAAGAAAAGAAAAGAAAAGAAAAGAAAAGAAAAGAAAAGAAAAGAAAAGAAAAGAAAAGAAAAGAAAAGAAAAGAAAAGAAAAGAAAAGAAAAGAAAAGAAAAGAAAAGAAAAGAAAAGAAAAGAAAAGAAAAGAAAAGAAAAGAAAAGAAAAGAAAANAGACCTCACTAAATTTCAAATGCTCGTTTCATCCAAATCATCCAGCAGCTTGTGTCAGATATATTACAGAAGTATCAGCAGCAACGCTATAGTTAGTGCTGTACTGAGGTGCGCACTTCAAGCAGGATTGAAATTCTCTCATTTCATTCTTCGGTGATTAAAATTAGATTCCCAGTGATGTAGCAACTCTTCAAAAGATAACTACATCTTAAGCAATTTACAGATGAAAATCTGAAAATAATTCCCTATTAAACATTTTCCCAGGAGTCTTAATGTGCTGGCATCACCTTAATACCACAAATGTATTGATTTTTCATGAACATACCATAGTCTTAGAATGTTTCACATTCAACATGTCTGTTAAGCAAGTGTTTAAACTTCATTATTGATCTTGTTTCTCTTTTTCTTGTGAAAGTCAGAAAAAGCCACATGCCAAATCTTTCAGCTGTGCCTAGGCCATGTAAATACCTCCAGGCTTAATTTGCACCAGGTTCTGGTCACCTCCATAGCCCTGACTGCAGATTTTACTATAGTCTTGCTCTAGAATGGTTATAAAAAGAAGAAATTCATGTCAGAATTGAGAAGTCCTATATTAGTTCCTTGGATGTTCCCAAAATTTTTTTACTGGAAAACGGAAAGAATTTATGCAATTCCTTAAGCTAAGGAAAAGAGGGTCAAAACAGGCAGCTTTTAACTAAAATTAATAAGAGTTGTGTATTTTATTTTGCTTTCCTCAAGTACCTGTTCCTCTCTCAGATCAGGGATGTTCTGAGGTAGCTACATGTCTGCACAGAACCCCAACAAGTTTCTCTCTGGGCACTGTGCATGAATACATAACAAAGTCTTCATAATAGCAACTTGCTGTTGGATTGTTAGTACAGAGTGCAACAAATTTCTTCCAATTTACAATACCTTGTATGCAAACATTAAAGCCAACAAAAACAAACAAAACCTGACTTTTACATTTTTATTTTGTCATAAAATTAATTTTATTCATCTTAGATAGTCTTACAGTGTGTCAGGGTGAAAATTACTAGTAGAATGCACTATATAGCCTAACCTAACTATTTGCAAGGTATGCAGCATTTTAAAGAGAAAGACGGTGATCCCTGCTCAGTAGTGGAAAAGAACCATTGCAGGTTGTGAATTTCAGGTGCTGTATAAGAACTCCAGTTACTTAACAGTCAAGATTTGATTTCACTCTAAGGCAAAGCCATCAAAAAGACTGCAGAAGCTAACTGGTAAGCACCTGACTATTGCCAGATACAGCTTTGTTTTGCATAGAGTCACAGATTAAGCTTTGGTCTTCTCATGGTGATCTTATAATTGCCATCCCCTAGTCAAATGGTTCTGGTCCAAGAGCTTCTGAAGGGAAATTATACAAGCCTAAAGCGTTTCATTTGATTCCCTCTATTTAATTTGTAACTGATTTTTGACCTATAGAGGTAGTTGGACCATCCCTTTCTCTGAGAGAAGGTTCTCTGAGTACAAATGGGCTGGAAATCCTGCCATGCCACTCATTCCAAGGGGTTTTAACTTTTGCTCCTTCCCCTAGGTCTGCCTAAGCTTCGCATATCCCACAGAAGCTACAAAGCCTAGCTTTAAGCAGCCTGACTTCATGGCAAATAAGGATGTACTTGACTTGACCAGTACCCTAAAGTACCCCAAACCTTATTCACTGTAGCTATTCTGCAGCAGTGATGCCAGTCAGTCCTCTGATGAGCCTCTCGTGAAACTTTCCAGTATCTCACTCTGTCTCCCAACCTATTCAAATACTAATTCTGCATACAGTGAAAAACTCCACTCTGAAATATTAACATGATTACTAAAGTACTTAGCCATCAATTTTTTTTGTTTGTTTGTTTTGTTTATGCACTGTCTTTCACATGGCCAAAAACCAAATGGCTCTGCTGGAAATTGTATAATGTTCCATAGAGATGGCAGGCTTTTTTTCCCTATTTTATTTTATTTAGAGAGAAGTAATTGCAGAGGCTGCTCTGCTTTCCAAAAATAGATATCTGTGAAACAAATTAGTTTTACATTTACATTTTATAGACACTTCTTAGTGAAGTATTTTCCCTCAAAATACATGAGTTCAAGAAATGTACCATGTTATTATTACTCACTTTTTCAAAAACACCAAACATGCAATATATATTATCTAAAAGCCTGTTTTATTTCATAGCATTAGTTTCTACTTTTGAAATATTTTACATGAAATACATGACAGAATTGTCACCCTATTTTGGAGTTCATGATATAAACAAGGTCACTGCATAATTCAGAGCATAAAAACTTGTTTTCTGATGGGGAAAAAAATCAAGTCTTAGTGCCACACTATGAAGTTAATTGGGCCACTGGGAAAAGGTATTTCAGGTAAGTGGTTACAGTAGATATTTCCTTGCTACCATGTATAGATATTTGTCTGAATCCATCAGTTTGGTTACATTTTCTCTACAACAGTCATTTAAATTATGCATAAAACTTCTCTCTAACTTATTTTATACTAATATCAATACAGCATGCAAATCTTCAGTAAGATACTCTTGCTGGGAAATGAATTTCTCTCAGAGCCATAAAAGGCTGAGTTTACAAGCAGTCATGAAGGCTTGTTTGTTATTTTCTGGATCTGTTCTTCTCAGCACTAATGGCATGAATCTTTCTTTCTTTTTTTTAATATCCCAGCCAGGATAACTGCTATAGCATGCTTCCATGATGTGCATTGCATCAATTCTAAGGAGAAGCAGAAAAGATCATTGAACCCTTACCAGGTATGATTTATCCATGCTTGACTCTCAGTGACTAGGATTAAAACTTACAATAATGACATCATCAAATGACCCTGATGCATGTTCAATATCAGAAATGCTAATTTAGGCTGAGGACACATTAGGAAAGCTTTATAGTTCCCTTAGCTCTACCTATTGATCTGACCTTAACCTTAGCTGGCTTGCTTAACTTGTCAGCCTCCAGACATAAATAACTTCCTGAAGAATGAAGAGAAACATAAACTTTATTTTTTCAACAGTGAAGGAGAAGATAGAAATGAGGATAAGAGACCTTAGACATCCTGAAAGGCAATAGGAAGGACAGATTACTCAAAGGATTTTTTCCAAAGGACTGATATAGGTCTTAGAGCTTTTGCCAAATACACCTTCAAGCAGGCTTCAAACATCATGGTGTTGCTTGGGGTTTTGGCTGGGATTTTTCTTCATTGTAGCTGGTATGGTGCTGTGTTTTTGATGAAAACTGTGGTGATTTTATTAAAATAGTGGTGATAACACACAAATGTTTTAATTGTTGGTGAGCAGTGCTTGCACAGAGCCAAGGACGTTTCAGCTTCTGGTGCTGCCCTGCCAGTGAGGAGGCTGGGGGTGCACCAGGAGCTGGGAGGGGACACAGCCAGGACAGCTGACCCAAACTGGCCAAAGGGATGTCCCATACCCCATGGTGTCATGCTCAGCAATAATAGCTGGGGTAAAGAAGTAGAAGGGGGGACATTCACAGTGATGGTGTTTTTCTTCCCAAGAAACCGTTACATGTGATGAGCCCTGCTTTCCTGGAAGCAGCTGAACATCTGCCTGCTGATGGGAAGCAGTGAATGAATTCCTTGTTTTGCTTTGCTTGCGCGCATGGCTTTTGCCTTACCTATTAAATTGTCTATATATTATCAACTATTTAATAGTTGAGATAAATCTCAGCTTCTGAGTTTTCTCACTGTTGCTTTTCTGATTCTCTCCTCCATTCCACTGTGGGGGAGTAAGCAAACAGCTGTGTCGTGCTGAGCTGCCAATAAGGGTTAAACCACAATAGCTGGATAAATAATGTTTTTCATGTACCTTTGAACTCTCATCTTTGTTATAATAAATAATATATTTACCTCCTTCTTTATTTTGACAATACCAGTCTCTCTGCATCTGTTACAAAGCATTCTATCACCAACCTATTTTGCTTTTTCCCTTGCAAATGTTGTTTTTTCCCAAGCTAATTCACAGTATTGCAAGATCTAGGACAGGCATCATTCAGTCCTGAGCCTGAATAAAAGCAGAGGATCTCTTGATCCCGCTGAGTCAGAAAAGGTTCCTTCATACCACAGGAAGGGAGTAACTGAAAGCTTTATAATAGCATTCACTACAGGAGGGAAACACAAAGCCAAGAAGTTACTTCATGATAGGTACACTAGTTTGCTGATTTTGATTACATAATGTTACTTGCATATAGAAAAAACAAACTCAAAGGTGAAACAAAACCTTTCAAGATTACCGGAGAATATATTTGTGGAATGAATTCTCTGATTACTACCGTACTTTCACATAAGGAAAATTCACCATTAGTCCCTCACTGTGAGATGACATAAAATTAAATCATGCAACATCAAGCACCTCAAGGTTGGGTCAGAGACAAAAATTTTCACATTTGAAGTTAGATGGTTAGCAAAATGAATAGCAAAGGTATTTTTGGCCTTATTATCTTAAGGATGTCTCTGATGGCACATAGTAGAGTCCAACTACTACAAGTTTACATTGCATCCTCTAGCAAATTCTGCCCTTCAATTCTTCATGTTGACAATCCTTGTCTCATAGGTTTGTTTTATTTTGTTCCATGTGATTTGAAAGCTATCTAAGGCTGTGACAGTGCCTTTATGAGCATGTGCACAGTGCTGACCATGGCCAGATTCTGGGCTGTACCAGACATTGTAGTAAAATTACAGTTAAGACTTTATACATATATAAATATATATATGTATATAAAGCGCCTATCAGCATACTGATAAACACTCTTTGGAAACACTCTGATGGCAGGGGTGAGAACAAGAGCTGGCCTGTTAGTACCTCAGCACTTCTGTTTCCAACCAATTTAAAAATAAAAATAAAAATAAAAAATAAAAACAAGACTTTGCTTCATCCTTCTTTCATCCTTGAACAGTGGTACAAAATCACTTAAAATTCTATTTGCTTTTGATACCCTGTTTTTTTTTATAATTTTTTTTTATGACAAATAATATGGGAAGACACTTGTAACTTGCTAATACCCTCTTGAGATTAAAAAAAAGAACTAAAACTCCAAAAGACATAATGGAATGCTGTTTTGAGATAAGAACACAAGTAGCAAATTATGAGGAATAAAGCTCTCCCATTAAATCCTCCTCTGTAAGACCTGAGATTTTTTTTCCATTTAGTATATACAAACGAGACTTTAATAAGGATGGAATGACTATAAAATGGCATTTCTGTGAAAAGAAAGCCCAGCTATAAAAAATAGTACAGAAAGAAATGTTGTGTAACATGGATTTTTTGAAGCAAAATAAGTTTTATTATCTTACTCCTTAATTTCCTGTAATGTATGAAATCAGTCTACAGGCTTCAACAAACTCAGCAGGGCTGGTAAATTTGACCTAAAACTGTTTTGCAACTTTAAAATAAAGATGAATAAAATACTTCTTATTGCTCTTTTCTTACCCACAGAGATGATCTATTTCTTAATGCAACACTTTCAGAAATCTGTGTTGTTTCAAAAAACATGCATTCATCCACTCAAACTGTGCCACAGAAGTCAATAAGAGCAGAAATAATAACAATAAATCAAGACACCGCCACTCACTATTATTTCAGTTTCTCCTGGCATTTGCGTCACAAAAAAGGGAAAAACCCACATCAGGTATTGGCTATTACTGTGATCATTTGACATAACGCAAATGCAAAAAGGAATGATCCCGCAAACATAAGAATTGATATTTGCAATTTTCTGAGTAGATTCAACTGCTTGAAAATACATTTATTTTAAAAACCATCCTTCGGCCCTTCTAGAAGGAAAAACAGGCTAAAAATGATATGGATTATTCCATTCAGATGTCAGCCTTCACAGGTTTTGATTACAAAGGCCTCCCCTATGTTCTCTTTGCAGACCTGTTTGTTTTCTTACGGTAATGTAGTAATTCATGATAGAATCACCATAAAATCACTACTGTTGAGCTTCTGCATCTCTTGTTAACTCTTATGCCCTGATCGGATTCTAACTGTACTTGTTAGCATTTTGATGCTTCAGTTCTAATACAGCAATTTTCTTTTTTTTTTCTCACAATACTAAATGACTACGTCCCCCTGCACTACATGCCAGTTGTAAGTGAAGTGACCCATGAAGAGAGCTGATTATAACAGAGTTTTTAACTACTGTTTTAACAACCGTTTGTTGAGTCCTCAGGTGGAAGAAACTATGAACAGAAAAGTGTTAACATTATACTAGTGAATTATGGGTATAATACAAGTTATGGGTATTATTCTAAACCATTTAAAAAATCAGGTTCTCACAAGAAAAGAAACAGGTTCAGTTCACCTTATTTCGCAAGTAGATTTTACTGCTATATAGAAAGAGCATCAGTGTTGTAAAAATTTCTACTTATCACACTGTATATTTCTGTAATCTCTGACCTCTTCATACTCTGATCCCAAATAGTCCCATTTCCTTCAGCAGCAATTCTGTACTTTCTTTCACCAGGACTGCTGTGATATACCTTCCTGTCAGCTCCTAGCAGTCTGGTCTGTTGTAATTCTCAATTGAATTGTAAATCTCTCCTTTTTTTTTTTTT
>VXAA01005997.1:83212-119489 GCA_013399115.1 Anseranas semipalmata
AAAATGTGTAAAATTTTTCTTTCTTTTTTTTTTTTTTTTTTTAAGCTATGAAGTCTACAAACCTTGCTGGCAACTACAGAACCGTTAGTTTACCTTCATTGTAAGCTGTCATACAAACCAGACCATCTAGTTTCTTCTTGGCTCTACTCTTATAATTTTTTTTAATTAATGTGCTGCTCTCATATTTTGGACTTTCAACCATGTGACCACAACCATCTCTTTGTACACTTGTTCATGCAGCAGTTACTCATAACTGCGTTTTGACATTAACACAATATAAATATCAAAGTGTTCTTAAACACCTCTTTTGTCTTCATCTCCTAATTCTGATCCAACTTGTCTATCCACACCCAATAAAGCAGATGGGTAGTGAAGCATTTAGATCATGAACTTTATCACCAGCATATATTGTTCACACATATACTGAAAAGCACTGATAAAATAATAATAATTTAACATAAGTAACCTTCTAGGAAATTGATCTTAATTTCCTAGAAAATATAAAAAAGTTAATCTCCTCACCCTCACCTCTCATATTTCTCCAAGAACTCTCTCAGCTTCAAGATAACATACACACACACACACACACACACAAACAAAATTAGTCATGGAAATATTTAATTAACCCCATGACTTGTCACAGANTAGATCTTTCTTTTATACTTTGAAAGATGCATTGACTTGAAGTGAAATTTGATTGGTTATTTTCCAAAAGGTTTGGAGGTGCCTCATCAGTGAACTTGTAACTGGGTTGCTGATGCAAATCTGAGTACTCAAATCTCATTTGAAAGGCAAAGCATTTTTTTTCGTCCCAAATTCATCTTATCAGCACAAAAATTAAGGTCAAAAGGAAACTGCCTTCCCTTCTTAAGTCTCAGACTGCCAGAAAACATAATGCCTATAGTGCTTTCTCCACTTCAGCTAAGTACAAAGCCTTTCATTACAAATCCTGTATTTTTACCAGAATGCTAAGCCTGCAAACCGTGAAGTCACACAGCTCAGTAAATATCTGTACTACAATACAGTGATGTAGTACAATTCCCCAGATTCCCAATTCTTCTTGTTACCCATGGCTAAGAGCTAATGTTACAATAAATTTTCTATGTAACTTCTATAGGACCCACTGGAGTCAATGATCATTTCTCTTTTTATATAAGAATAATATGTAGTGGGCAGAAAAAAAAAAGGCAGATTTAGGATTTTAAGATGCAGTCTACATATAATTTGTTACCTACTTATAAAGGATCCTTTCCACATAAATAAGTTTGATGGTTTTATTCAATTCATGTATTTTGCTTTCTTTTCCTGATCATTTGTTCGTTCTTAGCTAGTTTACTTTGCAATTTATCTACTACACTTATTTTTGGCTGTATACAATTCCTCCATTCCCTAGGTTCCTTTCTAAAGGCACTAACAATTTCCAGTATGACTTACCATGATATAACTTTCCTCAGCATCCTGGCTATAACTTAAAATTAACACCCAGGAGAAAAAGAAATTGGCGATGCAAAACATATATTTGCAATGAAATACATTCACATACAGGACTGCATAGTCCACTCTAGGCCTACCTATAACTCCATCAACATTCCATAAAAAATTCATAGAGACAAAATTCTTGCCTGTCAGCTTCCTATGTAAATCTTCATCTTTTGCTAATCTGTTTAAAGCTACAAAAATCTTCCACACAGGCTGTGTTTAAATGACTGAATTTTCCACACTATAGCCATAAACTAAATATCTGACCTTTCTTTTAAAATCAATAGGGGTAAAGTACATTTTTAGTGTTTAGAACAGGGTTTTCTACTTCACAACAATCAGGACCATAAGATACACGCCTAGAAATTATCCAGATTAACCTTGTGTAAAAAATTACTTTTTAATAATACTGTGTGCTATAGGGAAGAACAAATAAATAAATAAATAAATGTTCTTTGCATAAACTTCTTCTGGGCACATTTTAAAATAGATTTCTTACTCTCAAGTTCAGTCTGCAAATGGAAGTACAACTTGCTTTCTTCAAAGACAAATCCTCTCATACATGGATCTAAAAAGCAGATAATCAGCTGTTGAGACATCAGTTGTAGTAACCAAGAGGTTTCTTCATTGTAAATAGCAGGAGATTAAGTATTAAATTCTGTAAAGAAAGTGAAGACAATGAAATACTCTCACTATATAACAGAAAATACCTACTGCAGATTTAGGGGTCTTAATTTTTCCTTTTCCCTGGGGAACATAATGTCTAGGAAAGGATGTCCCATTCTGCATGCATAGAGATACCCAATGGGATGCACATAAAAGAACTGTTAGAGAACAACTTGTCCTACACAGCTAAATAAAAGAGCATAAATAGGCTCTCATGATGAATCACAGCCATCTGTGGAGGCCAATGTATGTAGAACTAAAAGGTGGTTCTGGAACTATTATAATATCCCATCTTCAATCTATGAGGGAAAAAAAACCAACATGTGACCTACTACAGCCTCTCCCTAGATGGATTAGATGGTATTTTCCTTGAAATGGAGAAAAAAAAAAAACAAACCCCCCCCCCCCCAAAAAAAAAACCAACTAAAATTATCATTAGAAAATTTTTCTTCTGATTTTTAAGATCATATACAAACGAGCATAACTGCCTCCCTCCACCCAAATGAGCCTGGATAGGTACAAATTTGGCCCACTGTTTTTTTGTACAGAAAACCTGCTAGTCTGCATGCAGGTGTATAGCCTTAACCCAAGACTTCTTTGTCCAGTACTAAGATTTTTAACAAAATGTTTATATTATTCATATTCATATTCTTGGAATCACAGAATCAACACTCTTGAGTTGGAAGGGACCCACAAGGATCATTGAGTCCAACTCCTGTATGGGTCCACACAGCACCACCCAAAAATCAGACCATGTGTCTGAAGCATTGTCCCAATGCTTTTTGAACTCAAGAGGCTTGTTGCCGTGGCCACTTTCGTGGGAAGCTTATTCCAGGGCGTAACCACCCGTCCAGTGAAGAACCTTTTCCTAACACCCAGCCTAAACTTTCCCTGTCGCAGCTCCATGCCATTCCCTCGGGTTCTGTCACTGTCACCAGAGAGCAGAGATCAGCGCCTGCCCCTCTGCTCCCCTCGTGAGGAAGCTGCAGGCCACCATGAGGCCTCCCCTCAGTCTCCTCTTCTCTGGGCTGAACAAACCAAGGGACCTCAGCTGCTCCTCATACGTCTTGTCCTCTAGACCCTTCACCATCTTTGTGGCTCTCCGTTGGACACTCCCTAATAGTTTTATGTCTTTCATATTCATATTTATTTATTTAACTATGTCAGGGAATGAAAACTAGGTTTTCAGAATTGTTTTTTTTTTTTTTTTTTTCAGCCAGGTTAGGCACAGGCAGACCTCTTTTTTAAAAGTAAAATACTTAAGGCCTCATGGATAATTTGATGTCCATGAGAACCTGCCTAAGGAAGGCAAGCAGATTAGCAGTCTGTCAATTAAGATATAAGCCATAATTTAAGTTAGAACATCTGTTTATAGCTCAAGTTTATAAGCACTAGTTTGGGGGGTCATCTTTCCTTTTCTTCTTCTAATCAAGAAAAAGACTTCAATGCTTAGAAGTCTCCACATGATGGCACCATAAATATCTGAAACTGCTCTTCTTGACTGAGATAAGGCAGAAAGCCTGGTGTCAGTGTAACAAAGTGTTGAGATCACTGTTACACCATACCTATGCTCCACATCATTATATCCAGCTACTGGTTTGTCCCTAATATCCTTAAACATATTTGAATGTTTCTTTCTAGTCAAGAAGCAAAGTAGGATCTTGTTCATGCTTTTTCATTCTTTAATCAAATGATTGACAAGCAACTTTTTTTTCCTTTTCAAAGACAATCTAACTTCAGTATTTAATCTGATTTTTTTTTTTTTCTCAATAGCTGTTATTAATCACAAGGTATATCATCAATGAACAAGGCAGAATAGCTTACAGATAATTTTTGTATTTAAATTACACGTACAGAGTGGTGACTTTTGGTGTTTTAAGATAGGGAAGATGCTAAAAATTTTAATTTTCCGCAGACCACTGAAGTCAGCTGTAAACTGACAAATAACTCCGTAGTTATTTAATAAGGAAGAACCCAACAATCAGGAAAACTTGTTATTTTTTGTTTGTTAGATCATTTTTTATAGCAATTTTTACTGTACCTAAACAATTTATAAGTTCCATTAGTCAGATCTTACAAAAATGTATCTTGAAAAGTTTGATAATCTAAACTTAGGAAAAAGTAGAGACAAGATTTTCAAACTAAAGCATGCAAGATTCACATATGTACAGCATGCTTCAGATAACTTCAGAGAATTTTCATTGAAACATTGGAATGTAGAATCATAGAATGACAACTTCCTGGGGGAGCCTGTACCACCACCCACCCAACCACCCTCTCAGTGAAGATCTTCCTCCTAATATACAAGCTGAACTTCCCCTAATGCAGCTTCATGCCGCTCCCTCAGGTCCTACCGTTGGTCACCAGAGAGAAGAGATCAACACCTCCCCCTCCGCTCCCCCTTGAGCCAAAGCTGTAGGCCGCCACGCCATGAGGCCTCCCCTCAGTCTCCTCTTCTCTAGGCTGAACAATCCAAATGAACTCATCCACTTCTCATATGTCTTGCCCTCTAGACCCTTCACCATCTTCGTAGCCCTCCTTTGGACACTCTCTAATAGTTTTACGTCCTCTTTATTCTGTAGTGCCTAAAACCACACACAGTACTCGAGGCAAGGCTGCACCAGCACAGAGCGGAGCAGGACAATCACTTCCCTCAACCAGCTAGCAATGCTGTGCTTGATGCACCCCAAGATACGGTTGGCCCTTTTGGCTGCCAGGGCACACTGCTGGCTCATGTTTAACTTGCCATCAACCAGAACCCCCAGATCCCTTTCTGTGGGGCTGCTCTCCAGCGTCTCGTCCCCTAGTCTGTACATGTAGCCAGGGTTGCCCCTTCCCAGGTGCAGAATCTGGCACTTGCTCTTGTTAAATTTCATATGGTTGGTGATTGCCCAGCCCTCTAGTTTGTCAACATCTCTCTGTGAGGCCTCTCCACCCCTAAGGGAGTCAAGCGCTCCTCATAATTTAGTATCACCCACAAGCTTAGTGTGCATTTGACTACTGCATCTAGATCACTTATAAAAATATTAAAGATTACGGGACCTAATATGGAGCCCTGGGGAACCCCACTAGTGACTGGTTGCCAGCCTGATGCAACCCTATTTACTATAACTCTTTGATCCCAACCCATCAGCCAATTGTCATGCTGTATGCTGGTCATTTTGTCCAGAAGGATTGTTCGCCCATTGTATTGTGTACTTGTCTAACAGGTTCTAAATATAGCAAGATTTCAGCCTAACGATGCATTTAAAAGATGTTATGTGGTGTGGTTTCTCCTCAGAATGTGGAACAGGTAAAAAGCTCTGTCATTGGAAGGTGCACTCAAGAGTAATTAAAACAAATTTGAAGCATAGCCCTCTCTGGTACTGTAACATCTGTTTTGTGTTACCATGTGTTTGGTCTTTGCTGTTTATGGCATTCATAATTGTAAAATCTACATCACCCCAACTTGGTGTCGTCTGCAAACTTACTGAGGGTGCACTCAATTCCCTCATCCAAATCATCAATAAAGATATTAAAGATATTAACACCACTCGTGACTGGTTGCCAGTTGGATTTAACTCCATTCACCACCACTCTCTGGCCCTGGCCATCCACCCAGTTTTTAACCCAGCAAAGAGTGTACCTGTCTAAGCCATGGGCTGCCAGCTTCTCCAGGAGAATACTGTGGGAGACCATGTCAAAAAAGGCTTTGCTGAAGTCTAGGTAGAGTACATCAACAGCCTTTCCCTCATTCACCAGGTGGGTCACCTGGTCATAGAAGGAGATAAGGTTGGTCAGGCCAGACTTGCCTTTCATGAACCCATGCTGTCTGGGTCTGATCCCCTGGTTGTCTTGCACATGCTGTGTGATTGCACTCAAGATAATCTGTTCCATAACTTTCCCTGGCACTAAGAGGCCTGTAGTTCCCCAGATCCTCCCTATGACCCTTCTTATAGATGGGCGTCATATTAGCAAGTCTCCAGTCATCTGGGACCTCTCCGGTTGACCATGACTGCTGATAGATGATGGAGAGTGGCTCGGCAATCACGTCCGCCAGCTCCCTCAGCACCCTCGGGTGGATCCCATCTGGCCCCATGGACTTGTGACATTCCAGGTGGAGTAGCAGGTCTCTAACTATTTCCACCTGAAGTGAACCTTAAGAACTAATGCCTAAACATCACTGGTTTAGATTCCAAAGAATGCTTAACATGCCTTCTCATGTACAGAAAGCATTGTTATTTTCTTATATGACTTTTTGCCAAGAGAAAACATTTAAATAGAGAGATTCATATATAACTTGTACTGCATGCTACAGCTGCAACTGTAAGGGCAGCAATAAACATTTAAATCTTAAACCCTCTGTCTTTTGCTAACATGAGGTGGGAATAAGCTGTAATATTTAATCACATGAGTTAGAGTGGAGTATATGCTTAATAAAGCTTAATATTATGAAGTAATGCTGATTGCCAGATGAGGCTACATTGATCAACATTTTAAAGCCATTTCTAAGCAGTATTTAATTTGCATCTTTTGTTCAAATTGAAAATGACCAACAGGTTTTCTTAAGTATGAACACCTGCTGAATAGGGAATGCATGGCTGTTTGTAGAATGCTTCGTATTTTAAGGCTATACTGGGCATCCATCTGTATAACTTTAATAAAATATTTCAAACAACATTTTAAAAGCTAATCAAATGCAAAAGTGATTTCTTGAAGTACAGGGGACAGTGTGATATTTCTGTTTAAGAAGTCACAGTTCCGTTTTCAAAACAGAAAATATTTAAAGAAGAGAAAGGCAGGAGAAGGAAAATAAAGTCATCATTTTGAAATGATTTAGTTAGAATCTTGTTTTATATTCATTAAACTTCACAGCAAACTCCCACTGGCATCAGTTTTGCTGGATTAGATATTAAGTGACAACTCTACATTCTGCAGTTAGATTGCCAAAGCCATTGTGGTTTCCTACACTGCTTTTAATCTTTATTTCATTACTTCTGACCACTTCTTATTGACATTCCTAAACCACCAGTTGTAGTTTCCCAATCTGCAAATTGCTGATGTCACAGGGGATTAGTTTTAAATAGTATTACTCTGCATCAGTTACCAACTCTTGTGTTCCTCTTCTGATAAACTCAGTGTACCTAGCATTTGTCATCATCATGCATTTCAAGGAGTTTCAGACAAACATTTACTTTTTGCATTGTTTTAATCTTTATTTTAGATTTAAAATATGTGTTTGGATGTAATTTCACAATGAGATAAAGCTTTTTTGGTTTTATTTTTTCTCTCTAAAATGAAGAATTGTATCTGGTGTGGAAAAGAGTGTTTTCCTCACAGACCGCCTTGGACAGACATACTATACTAAGAGTAAAATGGAAAAGGGAAGTTAGGTTCAGCAGGGTCTCTTAAATTCAGCACTTTTGCTGTAACATTTAGACAAATATCCTTATTAGTAACCTATACCAAAGCAAAGCAACAAAAAGATCTGACTATTACATTTTATAAGTATCATGCATTTCAGCTGGAACTTTCAGACAGTTTTCAACCTAGGTTTTATTACTTCAGTCCATTCATCTTCCTTTCAGAAACAGACTAGAAGTGGCCAAAAGAAAGAGTAAACAGAAGAAGATTTAAACCAATCTTCAAAAGTGCATACCGATTTCATTAACAAACACATAGTCAGTCTTAGATAACTCACCAGGTTATTCTCTAAATTACACTTAATATGTGGAATAGCTTTCAAATATGTTGAGCATCTCTGTTTTGGACAGTGCCTATATACTACAGAACATGGATATCTATCTAATTTAGTTAGCAAACAGCTGTAGCTAATTTCAAGGAACAGATAATCTGAAGAGACAGTGAATGGCAGAGAACATGCAGTAAGAAAAGTGTTGCAAAAGGTTTTAGATTATTTATCACCTCTACCTAAGACTTTTAGTCAATAAAACAGCTGAGCAAGTCAGCAGTTAGTGCTGACAAAGTGCATTGGTGTGAAAAGCTAAGAAAACAGTCACCAAATGCCTAGATTTCAACTTTCTGTAGAAAAAAAAAAAAAAAAAAAAAAAAGGAAAATATATGCACACAGACAGAGGATCAAAAGTACAGAAAGAACCCAAAATTTCTTTAGTTGAGCAGGACAGTATTAAGATCTGATAATAAATCACAAGGCTACATGTATATAATTATTGTTACTACAGCACCTCCTCTGGAAAACAAAAAGAGGATCACCCAACAAATATTATTGACTTAGACTTATTAAAATTAAACATCTAATGGATGTAGAAATTTGGTTGTAGAAAAGATCATGATAATTAACTTTTATTATATGTAATAAACCCTCTAATTCACATCACTCAGTCTAGTATAGAAATCCCAAACCAAAGGCATCAAAAATATTCCAGGGATATCTTAGCATTTCACTTGTTAGTAAATAAGCTGATTTACTGTGCTGATTACTAAGTCATAAAAATCCAAAATTCTTAAAAGTTGGTTGTTCTAACTCAGCAGAAAAAAAAAAAAAAAAAATCCTCTGCATATAGGATGCACATCAGAAGTACTTAGTTTTCTCAGCAAAAGAGAGGTACCCCTTTCCTGTCTCTATCTCATTTCCCACTACCACATGACAAACACTGGGAGCTTACTTGCTTACACGTGCTTTTTTCCACCATACATTTATTTCCACAAGAACTTCACAGGCATTCAAAATCTCATTCTTTTCCCTCTAATTTAGTTTGTACTCTCCACATTATATTCCTTAGTTCATCTCACTGCAAACCTCTGCATCTAGAAAGATTCCCATCACTATATACTGTTATCATGAAAACATCTTTTCCTATGTTTTTTCCACCCCAAGTTTCTTTACAAGCCAAAAATTTATTTTAAAAGCATTAGAACATGCTAATATGGAGTTGAAAATAACCAAAGAGAATCAAAGGAAAAACATCCCACAGAATGCTATGACACCCAGGGCACTTGCGTGATTATACAGAAGCCTTGACTTCTATCTGTTCTGCTGAATTCTGTTGATGAATTTTAAAATGGGAAACTTCTCTCATGCATGTCATCATAAGCAGCAACGGTAATAACACCCACCCTAATTCAGCAACTGTTTATAGGTGCAGTGCTGTCCCACACTTGCTTAGAGCTCCCTTGACTCTCAGGAGTGCTCAGCATGGATGCACTATCGTATGCATTCTCAGTTAACTACAAGTCCAGAGCCTTTGCCAGTACAATTCTTCAAAGATGTCAAGAAAAATCTTCTTGCCTTATTTAAAGTACTGGCAGAAATCCCATCAATTTAGCTTGAAACAGGATTTCACCCAAAATGTGGCAGTTAGCAGGTTAAAGAGCAATGGTTTAAGTTTCACTCAGCTCTGTGTTGGCAACATGCTGGTCCAAAACAGTTGCATGAACTGAAGTGAAATGCTTTTACTTTCTGATGCCAAAACACGGTGTTAGCACAATGTCCTCTGAAGTCTCAACCTGTCTTCTAATGGTCTTAGATCACTCTTACTTGTGAGGGGAAAGAAATCAAATAGGCATACTAAAGTTATAGTGCCACAGTATTCATTTTACTCACTATAGCGTCTTTATACCTAAATGTTAGTAATGCTGGTGTTGGAAAATGGAAATAGCATTGTACTTACTTTCTCTAAATAAACAAGTTTCAAACTTGACATGATCATTAGTCTTCCGCATGGTCACTAATGACAGCATAAGAATTCTTTGGATTAACTCATTTTGATTACACTTTCATCCCTTTCTGAGGCAAAAGAGATTTTTTTTTTTTTTTTTGGTGGAGAAATTTTGTTTTGTTGTCGAGAAATGGTCTACCATAGATGCAGTGTTCAGCCTAGAAAGAGCAACATTTCTTAAAATTCAAACAGGAAAAAAACTGATTGATTAATCACTGAGTTTGTTTTAAATCAAACTTGATTTAATCTTCAAAGAAAGGAACGGGTTGATTGATTCTTCAAAAAAATGAACGGGAATGTTGATTTTTTTTCTTGAACATGCACATCTGCAGTTTTAAAAAGGATAATGAAACACTTCCATAAAACAAAATGACCAAATTCCAAACCCTGTTGTTAAAAGAAAAAGAACAAAACTGAAAATAGAATTAAAGGTTTTCCTGCTTTCATTGTTTTGCTTAAAGGTATAGGCAAGGAAGAAAACTTATTACATAGCACAAGTGGATGTGAATAACTTCTCAGATTCCTGCATGTATTAAAGTTCCTTTCAGCATAATTCTGTAAAGTAAATTAAAGAGAATAACATGATACTTGAGTGATATCCACTTATATATTCAATATATGTCTAACTTGTATTTTAAACTGTAGAATAAATGAGCAACTTAAGCAATTTTACAGAAATGACCAAAGCTATACGAACTCTTGAACATGGATGATGCATGTGTGCTAATGGATGATAACAGTACTTTCCTTTACAGTGCAAAACATCTGAACTCAGTACAGTGATAGCTACTGTTTTGAGAAAAGCACAAGCACTGTTCTTTAAACCAAACAGGGTATTTCTGAGGGTATGAAATACAGCCTATCAACATAGAGTCATAGAATCGTAGAAACACAAGATTGGAAAGGACCTACAGGATCATCTAGTCCAACCGTCATCCTACCCACTAAGCTACTAAATCATATCTTGTAGCACCTTGTCCAGGCGCTTCTTAAACACCATGAGGGACGGTGACTCCACCACCTCCCTGGGCAGGCCGTTCCAGTGCCTGACCACTCTTTGAGAGAAAAAGTTTTTCCTGATATCTAACCTAAATCTCCCCAGGCGCAACTTGTGGCCATTTCCTCAGGTCCTATCATTAGTTATCTGAGAGAAGAGGCTGACCCCCTCCTCTTCACAACCTCCCTTCAGGAAGTTGTAGAGTGCAATGAGGTCTCCCCTGAGCCTCCTCTTTTCCAGACTAAACAACCCCAGCTCCCTCAGCTGCTCCTCATAAGACTTGTTCTCCAGACCCCTCACCAGTTTTGTTGCCCTTCTCTGGACATGCGCCAGGGCCTTGATGTCCTTCCTGTAGTGAGGGGCCCAAAACTGAACACAGGACTCAGGGCGCGGCCTCACCAAAGCTGAGTACAGGGGGATGATCACCTCACTGCTCCTGCTGGCTACACTATTTCTAATACAGGCCAGGATGCCATTGGCCTTCTTGGCCACCTGAGCACACTGCCGGCTCATGTTCAGCCTAGCATCGATCAACACTCCCAGGTCCCTTTCCTCCTCACAGTCTTCTAGCCACTCTGCCCCAAGCCTATAGCGTTGCATGGGGTTATTGTGGCCAAAGTGCAGGACCCAGCACTTGGCTTTATTAAACCTCATCCCATTCGCCTTAGCCCAGCAGTCCAGCCTATCCAGATCCCTCTGAAGGGCCATCATACCCTCAGGCAGATCGACACTACCTCCCAGCTTGGTGTCATCTGCAAACTTACTGAGGGTAAACTCAATCTCCTTCTCTAGGTAATCAATAAAGATATTAAACAAGACAGGCCCCAGTACTGACCAAAACCAATATGGATCCCCAAATCACCAGAGACTACAGCCACTGCTACAGAAATGACAGAACTCTGCCTTAGAATATATTATAGAGTCAGAAGAGTACCAAATGTGTCAATGTTAAATTTAGAGGATAATTCTTAAACTTTTGAAAGAGAGCAGAGGTATCATTGAAGGTTAACTTCTGTGAACAAAAAACTGCAACCTCCAACCCCCTTAAAAACAAACAAACAAACAAACAAACAAACCAAAAAAAACCAAACAAACAAACAAAAAAAAACAGGCACATAGGATTGGAATTGTTTATGACCATTTTTTAAGCTTTCTAATTTCCACCATATCTCTCAAATGTGCTATTAGTTCTTATATAAGCACCAACAGCAATAAACATTACAATGCTTCTTTTAGTAACAAAGCTAGAAGTTTCCTAAGATGATAATTTCCAAAATAGTATTAGGCACCTATGCCATGAAAACATCTCAAAACTAGAACATAGTTGTTCACTTCTAGCCATTGCTGTTTAAAAGAAAGCTGTCTGCTTACCAGCAGCTCATTAGTTGCATCTTTATGACTTTGCAAGGGCTCAGAACTTTTCTCCACAGGATACCAGAAACATGGTAGACAGACCACTGCTTCTGTGTGACATGACAGAGAAAAAAATCACTTGACATGTTTGAATAGAAAGTTCAAACAAGTTGTTCTTTTCACCGTTGCCAATATAACAAAACATTAGACTTCCTTGATTTTAATTTTCTTGTAATTATCCTCTAAAAATGACATGTAGCTGATCAGCACACAAACACAAAACACACACACACAAAAGTGGAGAAAAGTAAAGAAGACTAGAGGGCTTTGTTTTCCCAGCAACTTTTCAAGAAAACTGGAGAGAACAACACTAGGGGCATAACCCCTGCCTGCACACATATACGTGTTCATCCCATGAGGATGGGAGGTTCAAAAGCCAATTTGGTTTCATTTCTTAGTTCTTGACAATCAAAGTCTCATTTTATTACTAAATCATTTTTGTCTACTGAAAGTATTAAGTTTATTATGTAGAAAGTATTCTGTTTGTCACACATTCTTTAGTAACTGTTTTTCTGCGTTTTGCAAATTCTCTCAGAAACCAGTTTTCAAGTAACATTTGAAGCATGGGGAATCAATCCAGATTTTAGATATGCAAATGGGAAAACACAGCAATCCAAGAGTTAAGTGTTCACAGAGCCAAGGAAAAAACACAAAAGCCAAAACCAAAATTATTATGCTTAATAAAAGAAACCTTATGAAAATGATCCTAACAGATTCTAACTATAGTCTATGTCAGCAGATTAAAGAATTTTAATACAAATTAAACTGACAATAAATCTGTCTGATAAATAAAATTAAAATCTTATCAATAGTTGCCTGTAATTTGCATATACATTATTCATTTCCCAAGCACCTGTTACACTATGACTAACAGCAGTTGTGTTTTTTTTTTAATGTAAATGTGTGTGTATACCCATACAACTACCTTAATAAAGACACATTAGTAAAGAGTACGTGCAAGCTGGTAATTAAAATAGCTTGATATTCAGAATATAATTATGTATAAATCCCTAAAAATAATTTTACAAGTATCATTAAAGAGGAATCTCTAACTATACAAAAGAGAAAGGTTAGGTATATTTGCAAGGTTACAAATGAATAATTCTGGTAATACTGTATTATCCTCATAGGGAAGAAAAAAGTTCTGGTTTTTTTTGGACAAAAATGAAACAAAGTTATTAAATTGGCTATGTTATATTATTTCACTTTCTGTACTATATCCTGCTTCTTGTAATATGCTCCTTTGCATATTACCTTATGCTCCAAGATATAGACCTATGTGCAATTATAAACAATGTCAGCTGATCTGAGAGAAGCAGATAGTCCTGGTTCACTTCTGCAAGAGCCTGAAATCTATTTTATCTTTTTCTTTTTTCAGTCAGATGTTCTGTGTCATCTAAAGAAAACAATTTGATCACATAGGAATGATAATCACTATGAAACATAAGGCATGGCAAATGAAACAGACAACTTCCCTATTTATGAATATTTTAAAGCAGGATGACCTTCCAAGCAATGTCTGTCATGATTTCTGTGACTTTTAATATTTCTCATTTTTCTTTTTTCTCTCTTTAGCTCTTCTTTCCTACTATGCCTTTATTACTAAAGAAAAAAATCAACAAAACTGTATTTTTGTGAGAAGAGCTATTCAGTCTTACATTCTGCTTAACAGCACTGGGCATCTGATGAACTACTTTCATGAGACAATATTTGCACATGCCAAATACAGATAAGAGAACTCTCACAATAAATCATTCTCTGAAATGTCACCTTTGTAAGCCAAATATCTGTTATTTAGACATTGTTCAAATCCAGGCATTTGATGGGAGATACCTGAAGAAAGAACTTTCAGGTCATGAAATCAGTCATTTTTGTCCTCCTAATGTTAGCATAGACACATTGTAGTCTGCTGCTATTGAATACGTTGAAGATGTGGATTAAAACCTTAATTCTACTGAAGTTGCAATAGCATTTCCAATATTATACACCCTCACTAAAAATGCCAGAATAATTCTGGTGTTGCAAGGCAAGCATACCCTTACACAATAGAAGAGAAATACATTCTGTTTCTTCTGTGAAATTATTTTAGCATATTATTCATTATTTCTTCGAGAAAATTTTTCTCTGTTAATTTATGCAATTTTTTGAAGCCCTTTTCTAAAAAACTGATATTTTATACCATAAATGATGTAAAGTTGCAATTACATTGCAAACCACAACATAATAGTCTGTATTGATAGTCATTAGATTAACAAAAATAAAAATTAAAAAAAAAATCACACAAAACAATCTAACACAACTAGCTATAAACTTTTCAGAAATAACTGAGATGACAAAACTACCTCCTGGAAAAGTACTCAGTCTTGACTTCAGATTTCCCAACAATGAAGAAAACCAACATTTTGGAAACAATTCTAATGTGAAAGGTAGATGCTACTAATTTATATTAACCCTTTTATCAATTTATTTCTAAAAGGTACAATGTACAAAGGTGTCATGTAAGGAAGCAAACAGAAATAATATGGAGTTCATTACTGGCTGATTTGCCATATTACTTAGGGAGATTTTTCAGGTAAATTGGGAAGCCTGCTAAACTGGCACACACTAAACTCAGTACAGTCATGGTATCATATATTTTGAAGTAAACCAATATGTATGTGACAGATCCAAGGACCACACATCATAAAAACTTCACTGTGCATATACAATTTTTAAGAACTAGAGAAATATTTTCCGTCATAGGCATTCAATATAATCAAAACTGGGATTTAGTAATATATATCCATGTACAATTCTGAAAAATAATATATTTATTAAGTTTCTTAAATGTTTAAGAGACAAACATGGTACAGAGGATTTGCTTACTTATTTCCAGATTGCTTAAGGGAATCTACTGCCATCAAGCCTCTCACAATAGAGGACACAGATTTTTCCCTTCATCACCATCAAAGCTGAGGAAATGTTAAGGCCTAGAAGTATAAATTTAATGCTACATTCTAAATGTTTTTCAATTACTTTGTGCCACTGCCAAAATATACTGAGGTGACATTTATCTAGAGGACAGCTATAAATGTAGGTTGAAAACAATGTGTTTCATAAGCAAACCTGAAGTTTGGTGTGGCATAATACAATATAAAAGGACGTCTGAAACAGTAAAAACAACCCAAAAGATATCATGTAGTCAGTCTATAGGAAAATGCAGAAGTAGTCTTCAGATGGCAACAAATGTCTATTTTTGGAGCACAATCATAACATTTGTTTGTCACATTTATATTGCTTTATAGCTGATAACCCTTGTTTTAAGCCAGCTTTGTGACAGACAGTTGTGATTCTTACTGATGAATAGGTCTGATGGAAGAAAACCTGAATATTCAGTAGAAACTTCAGACAGAGAGAGAGAGGTTATATAAATATTTCAAGTTTGATTTTAAATGCAGTATTTTTGCACTATAATTCTTCTCAGAAGACTGTTCCAAAACTTTTAATGTTCAGAAACTTTGTCAGTTCTAACACATTTATGATCAATTTATAACCACCTTATCCTTTATCAGCATTGTCTTTTAAAATTATATCCTTCTTCCCTGATGTTTACCTTAGGACAGCAAATCACAACAACTCTTAACTTTAACTAAGCTAACAACTTCACAATTTCTTCTCATATGAAGAGCCCTGATCAGTCCTCTTAACCTATTCGGTTTAAGTGAATATTTTTTATTCTGAAAATCTGTAACTGTACATTGTAATCCACATAAGACCTTGCTAAATTTAAAAGAACTTATTCTATCTAGACTTTCATAGTAACCCTCTTTGTATCATGGCAAAATATAGCAATGTTTACACTAGAGAGAAGATCCATGCAGTATAACATATAATTTTCACATTTCTTCATGTCTTATCTTCAAAGAAATTCCCAAAGTCTAAAAGACCACTGTAAGAAGCAGGTTTCTCAGTGGATGGTGTCTTCCCTGAACTGTTTCTTGACAGTTACATGGTTAAGTTTTCAATTTTTTATATTACAAGTATAAGAAATTAATAGATCTAACCTGGTCTTGCAGACTAGTCACTATTCTCCAGACATTAAAAATAGATCTAATAATGTTTAGTTGCATACTTAGGGCATAGTAGATAGTATAAGGTATAAACTTAACATATATGGGGAAGGTCTTTCTTAAAGTTATTTTAAAACTGATTTAACACTTTAAAACAAATTGAAATAAAACACATTTTGATAGGCACAGCAGTGCAGAACACACAATACAAATCAAATAATTTAATAGTAATATTTAACATCATATACAGTCATGAAACAAGTGTAGAAAGTTTGTAATTTCTTTTTATTTATTTAACATTACAATGATTTCTTTTGAAATGGATCCTTAAGGCCTAGATTGATTTAGTAAAAACACATTTTTTTAACTTGATTAAATAAAACATAAACATAATAGGAAGGACTAGGAAAATAAAACTTACTTTTAACTTAACAACTATTCAATGTATAAGCATTTTTTTCTTCCAGTTTCGTGTTCACAGGAATGTCCAATTTTGACCTTGAAAATCTAATTATGCCATGAAAATAATTATTATTACTTCTTATAAATCTTTTTATTGATTTGTTTCCAGGCAAAACAATTAACATATGCTTTTTACAGCTGGAAGTAAACTTTTACAGCTATAAACAAACTTTAATCTAACCTCACCAAAACTTCACAGTTTTAGGATTTTTTATTTTTTATTTTTTTAACACTGTAAGCATGAAACCACAGCTGCCACTGATTTCCTAGGCTTTCCAGAGTAAGAGACTTTGAAACAAGACAGCACCTACATTTATAGAGTCTAGAATAGAACAGAAATTATATTCGTAGAATTATCCAACACATTATTTAGAAAAACATTCCTGAAGCCACCTCCAGAAGAAGAAAAATGTAGAGAAAATGTTTCAAAAATCTGAATTTATCATGCATTGTACAGTAATGTTGTTATGTCATACTCAAAAACCTTTTGGATGCCTTTCAAAATGACTAGGTCTGTCCTGCCACAGCTCTCTCATTAATCAAATACTTTCTTCAATATATCATTCTCCAAATTTTGGAACCAGATGTCCAAGAAATCCATAAGATTATTAGCATTTTACTTAATGTTTTGTAACACTGAGTCTTGTTAAAGCTGGGGCTTCCACTGATGTGCCATCTCAAAATACTAGTTAAGAACTATGCTTTTCTGACAGTTGAGAAAACACTTTTTTCTTAACTCTGAATAAGTTTCTAATGTAAAGGAGTAGTCAGTCACTTTCACCATCCCTGCAAGGATACTCACACTGAAATATTACATTATTAAAAACAAACAAACAAACAAAAAAACATAAAACAAAACAAAAGTCATTAACTTTTATTTTACTTTAGAAACTAGACAAGGTACTTAACAGATCCCTGCTTTTTAGGATATCTGATTTCTTGGGTCAGGCTTTTTAAAACACATATGGAAGCATTTCACCTCCTTTAATAATAGCCATGACATGTATGTATACATATATGTAAGCATATTGTGCTTACATATAACTTTACATTTTCTTGTGCAAATAAGTGGATTATAATTGTATTTTAAGGGAAAAAATATTACGATCAAAAAAAGTGAGACAAAACTGCAAGTTCTTGGCCTGGGTTAGAATATTAGGCACTATGAATTAAAATCTTTTGTTGATACTTCCTTCCTTAAAACTAATTGTTTACAATTCTGCCCTCTAAATGCCTCCCACAGAACACAGATTGATCTGTGGCCACCGGAGTTTTGTGATAAATATCTAATGAGAATAAATACACCAGGATAAACCATGCTGAGATGCCATTTTATTTACTTCAGTTTATGTCAAGATCTGCAATCCAAAGGCAGACGCAGCTCATGCATTTTAGGCCAGAACAGTGTTACAGTGTAATGAATTAAATTGTTTCTGTGCAATCACTTAAAAAAATATTTTGTCAAAGTTGTAAACTTTAAAAAAAAGTTTAACAATGTGCATATGCCATAAGGAATCATCATGCATTGTCTTTGTAGTTCTCCAGAGAACTTAATTTTATGTGTGTATGTATGTGTGTGTGTAAAGCAACAGTAAACATCTTTTTGGGGTGCGGTTGTACATGAGAGGAAACTAGACTTTCTGTTATGTTTTGAGTGAGCTGATTTGCTGTCATCATCAGATTTTAACTTATCAGTATTTATTATCCATATGTCAAGGAACTAAACCAAAAATATAAAATTATCCTCCCCCAATCTTAACAAAAGCCATTTATTATTCCAATTTAAAACCTTGTTTGTTTTGTTTTGTTTAATTAGTTTTTATCAAACAGAACACTCCTTCCCTGTAGAAAGGACTGTCTCAGTTTTTCACCTCAGGGCAAAACTGCATACTTTAATGGTGCTCACACTCAGGACATTTATTGACAAGGCTACACAAGCACTAACGGTCCACATAAACAATTAGTTCAGTTAATCTTTGTGTTTGTACCTGTGCTTCTGAACAATCTAGTGTAAATCTTGCATCTAGATTGGTAAAAGACTTACCATGAAGCTCCATATGACCCACAGTTTCACCTTTACTAACAGTCTTAATCATTTCAGGTACTGAAAGAATATGAAATATGTTTTTAGCCAAGTGTCATACAATCCTTTTGGACTTCATAAATCTCAAAATGAGATAAAAAAAAATAGATAAATCTAATTTGATAGATAGCTTTGAAATATAACACTCTGGATCCCCTTATTTTGTGAGAATCAGTTCCTTCAGGACACGCATGAACAGGAATCATCTAAACAAGCCATAAATAACTAATATCCATTATTAGGTATCATGTCAAAAATGGTGTAGCTCGTGCTGACTTCTGTTAAAAGATATGAAAGATTCTGTCTATACACTGTTAGAAAAAAAAAAAAAAAAAGGTTCTATATGACTTTAGCTGTCTGTGAGAAAATCAGTATCTTCTTAACTCTAGCCTGGTACACAAACCCCACGATCAACTCTTGTGTTATAGCTTATTCAATTATATCCTCCTAAAAATCACTAAAACCAAAATTTTGTCATAACAGTCTTTTCCAGAGCCAGCAAAGTAAGTCATTGAAACATGCGATGAAATGAAATATTTACTTTTACATGCTAGTGAAAGCCTACTTGCATTTTTGACAAGAAGTGTAAATGGGAGCTCAGCTGAACAAGAACAGAAGCCTCCTACTCTATGTCTTCACATGCATATGATTACTGCACAGGTAAGTTTGGACAACAAAGATTTTGCATTTTTTACAGTATGTATTTCAATTCACCTGTTCAAATGTCCCTGGGATTTTTTGTCAGGTTCAGTTTTCATTGCTCAGGGCCATGCCACTGTTTCTTGTTTCTTCACTGTTATCATTATCAAAATTATTTAAAGTAAAGCCAATAAGGGGGATTCCTTGAAACCACCCCCTCAACTGCATGAGTGGACAGACCCACAACACCCATGAGAGTGAGCTCTGGGAGCTGTTGGTGATGAGGAAGAGCTAGGAAAAGGAGATGACACTCATGGTAAATTTCTGTAGATGCAATGACGAGAATAACTTTCTTGCACAATAAAGGTGGTATATGCTTTTAAAGTGGTGAACATAGTTATGCGTATGTTTGTTAATCCACTTTGAGTGAAAAAAATTGTCATGATGTACAAAAATTACAGTTATCAACTATACTTTTATCATCTTACTACATTCTGACTGAGTAAGATGAACAGTAGATCTAAATATCATATTATAGGTAAGAGGCAGAGATGTGTAAGAAAGATGACTATAAATTCATTAAAAATTAATAACTCAGCAATTGTTAAAGACCAGTCCATATACAAGTGAATTCAGGAAATTTCCTAATTAATTTCAGTATGGAGTGGGTTTGAAAGACGGGTATTTAAGGATTTTCATGCTTCCAGTTTGGGGATATAAACAGTAATGGAAACATTCAATTTTTAAATTGTGCAATGATGTCTACAGAAAACTGGCAGCTGCCATCATTCCAGAAAATGAGACCACTAATTTATGTGCCAAAATAGGAGTATTTAGATTTATCAAATCTCTCAATAGTTATCTCTAAATGACTATTTTCTAAATCGAGTACATATTTTTTAATTGTGTAAGATTATATTATTTTTCCCAGCACAAAACGAGGAGTGAGGTTTTCTGCATAGAAAATTACCCACTGGATTTAATAGTCCTTGCTTAATGTGGCGCTGCTCAAAAAGTTCTAATGATGAGACCCAGCCCTGAATCACCTAGATCTCATTTTCTTACCAAAATAGCAAAGGAACACTTTATTATAACACTATTATAACACTATAACACTAATAGGATACTATTTAATAAGACAATATTTAATTTAGAGCTTAGATTTCAGGAGTAATGCTAATAATATTAGTTTAATGTCTATAATGATATCCAACATTAATAACCAAGAATATGTCGAAAGGCATTAGAACACATTTGACATATATGTTATGGGAAAATTTATCTGGAGGTTTCCAGGCTAAGGTTCTATTAGCTAACAAATACAACTACAGCCACTTCAGTTACTCTGGAAATATAAACAATGACAGAAAACATGTAACGTACTCAATTAGAGTCCCTAAACTTTAAACAATTTTTTTCTTATTACCTCTTCCAGTGATATGTGTCTGCTGTATAAATTGAAGTTAACAGGATAAACATACAAAAACAATTTAATTTTCATGTGTGTAATAATAATGTATCCAATTAGAGTGGAACTTATGAATATTAAAAATTTATTTCAATTATGTCGGGTTTTAAAAATTAAATATATTTAAGTTGTAAAACAATAATACCCAAATAATTTCTATCTTACAACTGAAGATGAGATAGTATTTTGTTAGATTTTTCTATTCAAATTTTAAGCATCAACTGGTCTAAATGCTAGTTGTTACAGGAACCTTAATATGAACTTTTCAAAAAGTTGACACTGAATGAGTTTCATTTGCAGTGAAGTTAGAATACCATTTTAATTTTTACCTATGATTCTTGAAAGCTACTTGCACCTAAGATCTCAGTTGCACTAAATTTCTTTCAGTTCAGATCATTCTACATCCATAAGAACAGAATTCATACCAAACATGAAATGGTGCGCTTATGATAAAGCAAAGGTTACCATAAAATTATTTCAAAGAAATCAGGGACAACACTTCTGCAGTCTCTTTCCCTGGAAACTATTTTGTGTCACCAAGACTGAATACAGCAATAGCTTCCATACGTGTCCGAGACAGAAAACACAGAATGTGATAGTGCTGTGTGATGGTGCAGTAGAGTGGCTCCATATAAATAAGCCACCTTTCCTTTCTGTCTTGAACTTGCCAAGTTTCCAGAATTCCAGTTACTTTGCGAAGGCTAAAAATAAGCAGTTTTAGCTGATCCTACAATTTCACCTGTTTGTGTAACCAAAGGTGCAGTCAAGTTTGATAATCATGACTGTGAGTTGATCAGTTTATATCCTTCCTTGCGATAACTATTGTCACAGAAAACAAAAAAGCCCTGCATATTGTTCTGTCTTTTTTTCTGAATGGATCTCTCACTGGCTCAGAAAACACCATCAATTTTACTCAGGATTGTAAGATCACAACTCATACTGTACAACACAGAACCACCAACTCATAATTCCACTATCAAACTTGTAACGCCTTCAATAGATATTAGACACAAACACACATTCAAGCAGAAGAAATACACAACTTATTAAAGAAGAGAACACAACTTCAGCCATATATATATCCAAAGGAGGTGTTTCACCCTTCTACTGACAACGGAGCCTTTCTTCTATAAACCTGATGGCAAAGGCCAGCTTGATAGTAATCCGCTGAACACTTGGGTTAAAATAAGGCTTTAAAAGAAATGTTTGGACAGTAATGAACTTATTTCTGTTTTCAAGATTCTAGTGGATTTATGGGAATGAACAGTACGGCAACATTTCATTCAATTAAATTAATAACTTTAGAACGATGAAGATTTACTTTCTGTAAACACTTCAGAATTCATACCAGGTATTTGGATTTCACTACCATAGCAGCTCTTCGCATTTTAGCAAATTTAACAGCAATGAGAAAAGTGAGTTCACGATATGAGGCAATTGTTTTCAGTTGTTTCAGAGACATAGACATAGCCTAAAACTGAATACTGTTAATTAGGATAGAATTTTGGTAAGACTTTTCTTCAGAGTGTTTAAATTTAAGGTCAGTACAATGTTTCTCAGGCAAATTCATTTTATTCATATACAATTTCAGACAAATTTATTTTATTTTATGACATCATTTTCTCTACAACTTAGTACAGGAAATTTTTACAATTTCTATAACCTTTTTTTTTGTTTTCTTTTTTTTCTCTTTTCTTTTTTTCTCATTTGTCCTATGTCTATTCATTACCTATACTAACTCTGCAATAGGTATATACCTATACCTATTGTCCTTCTCTATTCATTACCTATACTAACTCTGCAAGATTTTGCTTGTTCGGATTAGATGTTCTTTGCAGTGCCAAGCTTTTGCCTAAAAAACTTTTCTCTTTCCTGTCTCCTTAACCCTAGAAAGTTACCAAAAGATATCTTACCAATATAGTAGAGTAGTAGAGTACTTGCTTTTCTGATTTTACACAGCCTAGTCTCCTCAAAAATCTTATCTAGCAGAGCCTCTACTTATTTTCCTTACCACATTTCCTGCACTTTATGCCTTCCATGTTCTTTCTTAAACCAACCTCTTGAAACATATAGCCTTCAATTTGATGAATATCCTGCAAATTTCTAATTCCTCAGTGAACTCCATAAACTTGCCAAGTTTGGAATAGTTATGGTGCAGAGGTTCTCTTAATTAAGCTGCATTATGTAACTGCCTAATTATGACAAAAAGTAAAAAGAAAAATACTTCATTTGTTTGAAGTGTCTCTAAGGCACTTTAGGACTGAGCTGATATTTAACTAAAGTATTACTGATGAATTCAAGTATTTAAACCCACCCAAACAGTTCAGCATGTTTTAGGAACTTAACACCTAGGCATAAGGTAGTTAATTCTCATGGACTTAATCCTTTTATGAAAGCCCTTTAGCTAACATTGTTTCAGTTTAAGACTTTAAGGAATCTGTTTTGATTTAAATTAAATGAGTTCTTGAATATTCAAAGTAGTTTCTTGAATATTCAAAGTAGTTTATCTGTTATTTTTCAGCTTTTGAGAATTCCACATTTGAGTCTCTTCTAACAACAGTCTTTATAAATTACAGAAAAAGCTCCATATGTATAGCTCAAATGATTTATATCTCAAGTTGTATCAATGCTAACGTTAAACAAAAGAAAAATTAATTTGCCCTCCCTCCCCCATGATTAAGCCTGAACTTCACACACAAATGCAAGACTTATTGATGTTGGATGATGCCCTCTACACCTGTGGAACAATACCTTCAGCAGCACTGGACACGAACAACCTGCAAATACAGAACTATTTTAACAATGTTAACATGAATTTGATCATTCATAAGCTAAAAGAAAATTCTTCTTACCATCCCTGAGCTGAGCTAGATCTATTGAGTTGATTAAGCAATAACTAATACTAATATTTTATTTCTTTCTCAAAGAAAGGAGATATGGTAGACAATATACAAAGAGCAAATCTGATACTGCTTATGTAGGACTTTCTTAATTAGGTCCAGGACTGTGTATCAGATTAATTTAACACTGTGAAACTCAGTTAAGTTTTTTAACACAGCCAAACCCTTGAACCAGTGTAAGTACTTAAAATGATGTATAATTTCCTTTAAAAGTTTAACGAGTTGTAAGATAATGATTCAACTCTTAAAATGTGTCTATTGACATCTGGCATTTTTCTTTTACATAGGTATAATAAATATAGAATCATCATTTGTCTATTCATTTAATTGACTAAGACAGTTTTACTTTTTTTTTTCCTATTTATTTCTGATGGCCCTACACAGCTAATTTGGTGATAGGAAAGCCAGCTGGAACCTCTTATGTTTTATGAATGATAAGGCAAAACTCTGACCTCAGTTTCAACTGTGCAGGTTCACCAATATCAACAGGAAAAGTGGGAAAATAATTTGAAGATGAGTGTTCTGCAGTTACAGGAAACAGCATAGATTATTTGGCTTGGAAATCTATTTCTGCCAGAACATCTTGTAGTTTGCCACATAAAAGGAGCAATCTCACAATTTATTTTGAGTTATGCCAAACAAACAAAAAAACAACCAACCAACCAACCGCACACAAAAAAAAAAAAAAAAAAACACCAATCAACCAAACCAAAACAACAACAACAAGAACCACAACAAAAGAAGCTCTTGGAGAAGAGCACAAACTAGTTTGAACATAAAATTGTTGTCTGTATCTATAGGTAGTCATTAAACATGATAACGACAGTTTTAGGGTTGTACAATGAAATAAATGCATTGCAAAAAAAGCGTCAACACAGCAGGATTTTTTCTTGGTTTCCCTGCAAGGAAAACAGTTTAAAAACTTCCTAATATCAAGTGTGAATTCAAACAGCTTTGAGCTGAAAGTCAATGACATGCAGCAAATATGCAATCCCAAAAATACTGTTTTAGGAAACACTTTCAGACAAGAGCCACTTGTAAGCAGGAAATGCTGTCTTAGTAGCTAAAAAAAAAAAAAGTACAGCATGCATTCAAAATAATTAACTTATTCAGAGGACCTGTTAAAGTTGAGACCGCAGGACTGAAAGATATAACTCAAAATACCTATGCATACAAAGACTGAACAGAATTTCCTTAGTCTTCATTTTTTCTCACTTGAAAGCTCAGAAACAACATTTCAGATACTTTTTTTTTCCCTAATTTTTCCACTTATAAACCTTAGGAGCACCTTGTCTACTGTAGACCTGTCAATGCCTGGAGAAGACTACTAAGCTTATGCTTATTAAAGAATAATTTGTGCTGTGTCACTCTGTTCTCCTCTACTGCTCTGTTCTTACTCAACTGAGAACCTTCTACCCAGCTGTGGAAAGAGAAGATGGGGAACTAACTGCAGGGATGCACACAATTCTAGTCCCATTAAGAAACTTCAGTGAAAGCCACAGCTTGCATCAACTCCACCTGTAGCTGATGAAATATAGCAGGCAAGAAACCTCTAACAATGCTGTTTCACTGAAACTGTAGCACTGAGGAGAACTGGTCACCTCTGCAACCTGCCACATTTATCAGACTCATGAAGGGCCACTAGGCTTGCCTACAAACATCACACTTACAGAGCTCTGTAGGGAACAGTAGGATGGATTCTTAGACATCTCCTTCTGTTACATTTTAGGCAATGGCTAGGAGACCTGTCCAATTACCAGAGCCAAGGCTAAGAAAAACCAGAGATGGGCTGAGGGTCCCCTGCAATTTGTAAGACAAAAATGAGCCTGAAAGCTGCCAACCTGGCCAAGCCCAGTTCTTATTTCCTTTTAATTTTCCCTTAAGTGCCTTTTGGTATATGCATGTGGATTTTTTGTTATTGTTGCTGGAAGTCTTGAATAGCCTTCCCCCACAGCCCACTTCAGTGAGTTTTATCAAATATTGTTTATATTTCAAATTTTCATTTAAACATATCTCAGAAATGTGTTGACAGAATGTTCTGGTCTGTCTTTCAGATCATATAAACAGGTATTAGAAAAAAATACATCCTACTATATTAAAAGGAATGTGAAACACCTTCTGTAAATATAATTATTATCTTAATTCTGAACACTTTCTTTTCATGGAGATGTGCATTCCCTTTCCAAGTAATCACTCATATTTAAGAGGAACTGAGGTAGAATGGACCAAATTTTAGGCCAGACTAGCACAACAACAAGGTGCAGAGATGTTAATAAAAATTAAGTGTGTTATGAAATGTAAGAATTATAAAATAGTCACTTTCTAAAACTCAGCTCTTTCTCTCTATTCAACTATTCACCTTCACCTTCTTGCTCACCTCTTTCCCTTCATATCATTTGCGAGCCCTCCCCCAAAACAGAAACGTTTTACCTAGAGTCATAAACTGTGTTTGTGATGTTTTATAGACAAAGTAGTTACTAAGCATCTGCCATTAAGAAGGTTTGAAATATTTTTCACCTCACTCATTCCTGAGTTTTACTCTGATTAAATTCTAAACTAACATGGTCTTCCTCTGAATACAAAAAGGCATCAAACAAACAAACAAAAAAGAGTTAAGTATTACCCGATATTAACAATGTCTATTTACAGGTTAACTAGATTCAGAAAACTAGCAAATAAAGAAACATCCAGATTTTTTTTATGTATTTATTCTTTATTTTTTTCCAGTCCATTAAATCATCATCTTATGATTTTATGGGTGATAAATAATTTTATTTTAGACACTTATTAGGAAGATGTTTACTTATATTGCATTTATCAAACAGGAAATTTTAAAATGGTGGTACATGCTGCCCATAATTAATTGGATGAGTTTGTGTTCATGCCCTTCTTAAGCGACAAAAGATGGAAGCATACATTTTAAGCTGGGAAACATATGAAGACCCTGTTGTAAACCATGGTTTTAATATAGTTCCCACTTAACTCATTGTATAACTTCTTCGTGGTTTGAAAGTTACAGAATTTTCTGCACATTTGAGTATTACTTCTTCACACCTTGTCTGTGCACTGTAAGATTTGGAAGAGAGAAAAGAGAATTTGTTCTCAGTTCTGTCTGCACCAGCATATGAGGCAGAGGAACAAACACATTTGCTTTTGTACTTATACAGGGACACCACAATACTTCTTTTTGGAGAGTTTTCAACACACATAAAAAAAAAAAAAAAATCTTATCGCTATAACAGACAGGACAGTTAAGCAGTTTACTTCAGTAAGCTTCTTTCATTGCTACTGCAGGCATCCTTGATCTCCATGCTCTTCCTCCAGAAAGCTCCAACCAGCTCATTTTGTTCCAGTCCCACCTTGGTTACACCTTATAAACTAAATGGAAACCTAAATGCTTAAGGGAATTGCTGATTTCTTTAGGGTTTTTGTTTGCCTTTGGCATAGGAAAGCGCATATTCAATTCAAACACAGAAATTTACATTCAACTTGCTTAAGTAAAGAAAATAAATCAATTTCTGCCTAATGAGAAGATCAAATCCTTTCATTAGGTTATGTGATAAAAGGTTCATCTCCACACACATGAAGGAGGACAGAGGCACATGGGCAGCTGAGGGAACTCTGTCCTGGCCTTTCCCAGGGATGTCACAGGAGGTGACCAGCCCCAATATAGGGTCAGACACTCATCATCATGGGGCCAGGAAAAGGCTCTTGGACATCTTTAGAACCAAGGGTGGTTTGGGGAGGAAGCAGAGCAGGAAAGGTAAGCAGGACCAGGTTACCACACCTGTCTGATTATGCCCTGCACCTGATCAGCACAGTCCATCCTTCCTTCTCATTAGACTCCATTTCTAACCATTTTTCTGGATGAGGAACTTGTCGTCTGTGTGCATATGGGTGTGGCTGTGTAGCTGCTGGAATGGTATCAAGGGGTCTGTGTGCCTGGGGGACAACACTGGAGCTCATGAGGGTGTATGTGTCAGTGTATGTCACCAGCAAGTATCAGGCTGGACTGTCTGGTGAGTTGGGTGAATGACCTGGGAGCCAGGAATCAAAGAGGGTCAATTGCTAGAGAGATGAGAGATCTGAGAGGTGGCTACTGGAGCGGCCAGGGGCTCTATGCCAGGAGAGACCCAGAGAGAAGTGTATGTGTATATGAGGCAACTGAAGTTGAGAAGAACCAGGGCCTACTACAGAGTAGACTGAGTCTAAGACTACATCTAAGGCCATTTACTGGGTGTACACATGTATTTATGTGTGTATTTATCCTTGCTAGGGGCTGGACCTGGAGGCATGGAGCTATGGCAGCTTCGCCTCTACCGAGCTGCTACATTCAGCTTTCACAAAATTTATGCACATTTTCTCTGCATTTATGATGTGTTTCCTATTACAGACTTTGAATATTATCTTTGTTTTTAAATCTCTTAAAACAGAAAGGTTCTACTTGGCACACAAATAATTAAAATCATTCATTAACCTCTTGACTTCAATCAACACAAAATTATTCCTACTTTCTACCTAGTATAGCTTTTCTAATCTTCAGACATTTCACTAGATCTTGTCTTCCAAAGAGGAATGAAGATGAATAAGCTAAGTAAGACACAAGACAATTCTTAACTAACACATCTTAAAATAAAGGACAGATGGTCTTCCAGAGCACAGGACACGCAATTTTATCTCACAGTTTTATTTGTGAAAAAAACTCAAGGCTCATGAACAAGTACAGAAGATTCTCTTTTCAAAGCACACAGGTGCAATTAAAAATGTACTTTTCCTTCAAAATCACACTGGCTCAGGATAGAAGACATATTAATAACTACATAAGAGGTACCTTACCTTACAGGATAAATTTTTGTTACTGCTGTCCCACTAGTTCTATAACCGAACTTTCTCACTCGTGACATAGTCATCCAAACACAAACGAAAAATCACCCCTTGCTTTTAAGAAGCTGTAACATAACAAAAAACACTCTCCTAGCAATTAAGATATTTTATCTGGGAGAACAACGATCTGAGGAGGGTGAGAACCTCTGAGGGACCTGAACAAAGACTTCAGTTAAGAAGAAATTAGTGCTCCCTTCAGCTCCTCTCTCTACAGTTGGTGAAGAAAAATATGAGGATCCATTACAGCTCAAGGAAAGGAGCATATATGGTCTCCTTCCCTTCATCAGACACTGTCCAGTATTTCCAGGTTTCCAAAGTTCTTACTAGACCAAATCAAACGAGAACAGGAGTCTTTTCCTCCTCTGGACAGCTCTTTTGTTCATTTTTAGTAACGGCATGGATTTATTTTCCTTCTTATTCACTATCACCACCACTCCCTGCCCCCCATGGCTTTCACCTGATGCTTAGATATTTCCCAGTGTTTATTCTTCCCTTAGTCATGATAGTAATGGGATAACCTGAAACTGGAACAACCAAATATTCATAAGATATAAGCAGAACTTGGGTCTGACAAAACAAGGGTGCCTGCATATATAACACAAAGATTTTAAAAGTGAAGCTAGGTTTACTGTGAAAACATTCAAAAGGGCAAAGGAGATAATAAAATGAGCTGAATATTGAGTACATTTCAGACATCTTCCATTATTAAAACAATTGCATATAATGTAATGGTAGCACTCATATCACAAATTCCTTTTAAATAAAATTGCATACTACCACAGCAATTTAATGCAGCCATTTGTTTTGCATATCTCCTGAGAGTTCTAATGTTTTAACTGTATTTGTCATGAGTAGATGCTATGTACTCCTGGTTTTGAACTTTTCCTGTTTTACTGTATGCCATGCTACAACAAAGCTACTCTAGTAATCTTTTATTTTTGCTTGAAAAACAAGGCCTTCAGACAGTATTTAAGATTAATACAGTTCTACATGCTTAGAAAAAGTTTTCATACAATCTTGTTTATAAAATATTTGCAGAGTATCTTTGCAGATCTTTCCAGAGATGTAAGTTCTTAGTGTTCACAAATGGGTTATCTAGTAACCACAAAGAGACATTGTTTTTATTTACTTAGCTTAATGAGGACCTGTTTAAGGAAAGCCAAGAGATCTAGACTGCTCTAAAGGGAAAAAATATAGGAAAGCACTGAGCAGAGAATGTGTGGGTTTTTTGTTTTATCACACCAGAGCCAATTCTCAGTGTGAAGCCTGCAACAGCAATGGTTGTTGAACAACTGCCTAGATGTAGAGGTTCAGACCAAGTTAACTCTAGGAAAGCAGAAATGATTATCTGTCTGCTGTGAGAGTTTCTCTATGAATTCCTTTTCTTTTTCTTTTTTTTTTTTATTTATTTATATATATATATATATATATAGAAGCAAAACATGTGAGAAGTAGCAGTAAGAGCAATCACAGTGTCACGGTTCTGGGAGGCACAAGTTGCAGAGCTTCTCACTTAAGTCATCCTTGTAAAGAAGGCTTTTGTCTTAACCGTTTCTCCCATAAAATACTACATACTTTAATTTCTAGCATTTTTCTCCAAAAATAGATAATCAGAAATGCTCAAATGGATGTGCATTTTCAGCCAGAGTACGTTCTTCTCTACAGTATCTATGCAAGACAGTTACATTGTGTGTGTGTGCATGTATATTTTACTATGCGCCTTTAACATGGTTTCATGTGTCACCTTCGAGACCTACCATAGTTTGGGAGGTCTCACCATAGCCTTTTTAACAGAAGACTGAGCACAACTGTGGCAAAGAAAGACAGTATATGCCAGTCGTCCTTCAGTTGGCTACCACCTCACAAAAGGATGGGTAGCAGGAACAATTTTCTGAAAATGAGTTAAAACTTCTGTTGCTATTTGTAACCTTTATCACATCACTGCTTCTCTGGGAAAAGAATGAATAACCTCCTTCTGCTATTGTTAGTATAGGCCCCTTTATTTACAGAGATATTGTCAAAGGTTATGGCCTTTAATATCATCAAAATCCATGCTTATACACTGTGAGAGTAAAAAGAAGTTGCATTTGTAAGTGGGCAGGCACTGAAGATGGCACGTGCCCTTTTTAACAGAGGTGTTTTAGAAAGTCTCTTCTGCTACAGTGTACAGTTAGGTTTTACTACTGTCCCAGATGACCTGTTAGCATTTCCTATATTCATTTTTTGTAAGCAAGAGGGAAAATTATCGTATGGTAAAATCTCAAAAGCAGCCTACAAATTGAGTTTTATGGACACAAAATGTGTTCTCACAAATACCTATGTGATGTTTATTTGCAGTTGATGCTTGTTAACATCATATGCATGCTTAGTGACTTGATTTACATCCATCTGTAGCTTTCCTGAGAGGATCTGACTATGAATCAGGAGGGCTGTTATGAAGTTTCTTTTAGTAAATATAGCTCAGGTTTTTTTGTTTTGTTGTTGTTGTTGTTGTTGTTGTTGTTGTTGTTCTCTTTTCAATCTTTTCAACTTTTTGACAGCAGAGAATTCTTAAAGTGTAGTGATTTTATTCTCAATCAGCTCTGGTAGTCTATCTCTTTGCAAAGCACTTTCACTCAGACTTTGTATAAATCAGGAAAATGTTATTCTGTCCTTTCATAGTTAACAACATTCCTCACCTTCAATGAAATTTCCATCAAAAATTAAGTAAAATAAAATAAAATAAATTGCATTATTATTGCTTAGTTTTCTTTGTGTGTTTCTATTCTGTCAATACTTGGAAGCATTTTCTTATTAATAGTTATCTGTGTAGTCATTACATGTGTAAACAGTAATTTCCTAATCATATCTCTGTCTATGTGCATGCATGCAAATGGAGAAATAAAGATTAAAAAACAAATCTGACAAATTAAGATGGACAAATAATATTAGAGGAGCAAAAGCACATCTATCTTCTAATATGCCAGTCTTGTTATATATCTACACCGCAGCTGGAGTATAAAAGTTATGAAAGTATAAAGTTATGGTGACATCATTGACAAATTAGCCCTGCCAACAGCTACAAAGAGGGGAAAATAGAGGGGGTTCACTACACAAGAAAACAACATACATTCTTCTCTGAATTGAAATTATATAGAAACCTTGTGTGTGGTTTAAAACAAACATATGTAAATAGAGTACTTTATAGAGAACAATCCTCAGAGAGAAACCCTTAATGACAATAGTGTAGTAAATGGAAAACTGCGATTGGCTTAAGTACAAAAGCCTATCGCTCTTTCTTTCTTATGCTCCTGATCCAGTGAAGCAGAATAATACCTCACTGGCTGTGCAGTCTTCCCATTCTAGACTAGGAAAAAAACATATATTACCTGACAGAGCACCGGATTCCCTGGTGCCAACTTTCAATGTAGTTACGCAGAAAGGAATCTGAAAAGACTGATGTGTCAGTAGGTATCAAGATCATTAAATTCAATCCCTATGAATGAAATGTTGAGTCATTTTTCAGGAGGCTGAAATGGAATGTCTCTCAGCCTTCACTAAACTCATTTTGAATCAGTGCCCAGTCTAACTCTACTTATTATGTACAGAATTTGCTTTTATAAAAAATGGAGCTGAAGAGAAGGGTTTGAACCCCTAGTGAAAAAAAAAAGACTCTGGAGCTGCAGCCTACAAGCTGATGAGTTACTAGCCAGGTTTGCTCTATTTGCATCCCACACTTAGATGAACTCATATGGTAGCAGAGCTCCCAGGTGTACGTTACTTTGATTTCTGGATCCTGTGATGAACCCACATACATCTTCTAAAATAAAGTCTGATTCTGTTTCCTGCCTTTAAGATTTCCAAAACTAATGCAAATACGTTATCGATGAAGTTAAGGTCATGAAAAAGTTTTAACACCTGATTCTAGTTTCATTCTGGTATTCCTCCAGTATATGGACTTTAAGACTATTGGAGTTGCTCCTGATTTATACAAGCACATATAAGAAGATTTCTGACACTATTTTAAAAGCGGATGTAAATAGTGGACAGAGAAAAATATTTTCATGCACAAAATTTAATTGAAGGCATCCAAGAACCTATTGACACTTAATCATTGATCCAATTATATGTATCCACAAGTCTGAGAATATATGGGTTTTACTTAAGTGAAAAACTGAGTACCTCTGAGTATCAGAGGTTTCAGTAGACCACTTCTATTTTTCAAAGCTTTCAAATACTTTTACTATAAATAGCAATAGAGAAGATAGAGTAAGGCAGAACACAGGCATATTTTCTGAAATGTGAGAAAGAAGGTACTAATAATCAATTAAATTTCAAAGTTCACACTTTCTTACAGCTTCTCATACTGTTTTGTTGCAGTTTCCTTTCACAAGTTTTCAGTAGAATTACCCTGAATATATCTGAACGCGTGGCTTCCTGTTACAACTACCCTAACCAAGATTTCACAGTTCTCATCTTGCAATCTATAGACTTAAATGAAGTGTGTGCCTAACTTAAAATGAAAATCTCTCCAGAAGGCCTGTAGAAGAATCAGAGTACTGAGTCAGTATAATATGAGCAATATATACAGATTTTATTTGAGACCACACAAATGCTCTGATTTATTCACCTCTCTCTTCTAACATGTGAAGACAAAAAAAGAAGGAAAGAGCATTATCAGATCATGTCCATTTTCTCCTCTTGTGAAAAAATAAAATAAAATCCAGTAACAAATAAACAATAGACATGAACTAAAATGGAAGCTATATTGCCTTTTTTTTCCTGTGATATCCTTATACTTTATATAGGAAACTGAGATTCTAATAGAACAAGACTAGTTTTTTGAATGTTAATCTGTCCATAAAAATAACAAAATTAATCATTACAAGGGAAAGTTTACTGAATGCATCTCACCTCTACTATTTTTCTAGTAGTTTGTGTTCAAAACCTTTGATCTATTTATCCTTGCCATGAAATCATGAGATAATTTTCCTAATTTACAAACTGTAAGAGGCATACAGATTACATCTGAACTACAGATTTTAGGAGAGCTTCCAGCCGTATTTTGATTCCATATCAGAGTAGGCCCATGTGCACACAAGCTACTTCTCAGCTGGATAATGATTTCTATGGAAAGGAAGTATAAGTGGATAAAAAAAGTGGATAAAAAGTGGATAAAGTGGAAAAGTTGGATAGAAATCTCAGAGGGTACATGCAGATGCAGCTAAAGATGCTAAATAGCCTTCCAGAAATGTCTGGGAGTTGACAAAAGAAGTTGGTCATTTGTAACCCAAGTTCAAAGTACATTCTTTGGTACGAATGAAGTGCATACTTGAAGCAAGTGGAATCTCTCCAGAATTAAAAATGTGCAAGAGCACAATTAGACTTTGTTTGTTCTCTGTAGTGAGTTACCAAAATAAATGCTGTAAATTTAGCTTTCATTTTAAATGCATCCAGTCGAGATTGCAAAGTGTAACAAACTCTTTCCTCATATAAAGCAATGTCACACATTAACAGAAATTAGGTCAAGAAAGAACTTTGACTATCTTTGACTCATATATTACAGGCCATTACATTTCAACAATGTATTTCTCTCTTAAATCTAATAACTTGTAGTTAGTTTTCTCCAGCAGGTAAATACCCTGAGTATTAAAAGAATAGTCCTTCTTTATTGTGGGAATTTGTTTGCTGTCAGCCTGTAGATGCTGACTCTTCTTATACCTTTCTCCCTCATATTGTATCTATATTTTTTTCTCTCTGTGAAAGTCTATTCATATGATGCAATAAAGTCACTACTTCACTCATTTATTATTTTTTTAGAAAACTGAAAAAAAAAAAAAAAACCAGAGACCTTCCTCAGTGGCATTTTCATCATATTTTTTGACCCCTTACATGGGTTTGTTTATCCTCTAGTTTTCTAAATCCTTCAAACAACCTCATGGCCATAAATGTGGAAACACAGGCCACAGTGGTGATCTACAGAGACAGACAACTGGAATTGCATTGAAAAGTTTAATTTCTACTCAAAATTTATCTTCAGCCTGAGGTTGAAAGTACTATTTTCAAACTTTGTTCACCAATGTACTTAGTTACATCACTTATTATTGTTATTTTTATATTATTCCAGAATGTAATCACGTATATTTCAAAAGGACATCATGTCAGGGTTGTATCATATGACATAATATAACAGTGAAAATATTATTTTACTTAAAAATTGTGAAGTAACTTCCTGCTGGTACAGATTCTCCACTTATTTTCTAGTTCAAGTTATCTGTAATTTTTAATTAATTAAATATTATGTCACTTATCTTTCAGTAATATACAAATGTGTTTAGGGGACTAGGATATGAAGCAGTTTTCAACAGTCAAGAAAATAATTCAGATTAACCTAGGTTTATTGACAACATCTGCTTTCCTAATTAGTATATTTAGGCAGTCTCCTCCTTCACTGTGGAAAGTGTCAAGATGTCAGAACAATTTCACACCGAGCTCCAGCAGCTAAATGCCTGGCATTTCATGTCTCTCTCTCCACACTTCCATGAACTCTTTCCAAATGCTTCTTGGTCTTCACCTCTCTCCATAAGAAGCCTTGACCAATAAGCTCTTTTTGTATTTCTTAACAGACTTCTGGAAATAAAGGGGATGTCCTTGAATTCACTATGGAAAGGAAAATCTTAAATGCAGAATCTGAGTTCTACTCTCTGCCTACCTCCCTTCCTTCTCAGGTTTTCTCAATGGATGAATGTCCTTCTGAAACTGAAATATTATACCCTGGTCCTAACTCCATGTTTACAGCAGAGCTTCAGGATCAAATGAACTATTAATACGACAAGAGGCACTCATGTATGTTTACTTTACATTTTTTTAATTATGCAAATTAAGCATCACCAAGCAGTTAAATCAGTTAAGCAAAATAAGATTAACAACGGGGGCTAAATTTCTGACAATGTTGTAGAAGAAATGCTGATCTAGATATTACCATCTCTTGTAAAAAAGCTGATTAATGAGAAACCTCCATCACTCCTTTTTCCAACTATAGTGTTCATATGGCAGCACAGTCATTTCTATGCAGTAAACACATTACATGTGGATATGAAAGAGATCTATTAGAAATGGTAGTCCCAGTAAAACCAGTATAGGTTGGGGACTGACCTGTTAGAGAGCACCTTAGGGGAGAGGGACCTGGGGGTCTTAATGGACAGCAGGATGACCATGAGCCAGCACTGTGCCCTTGTGGCCAAGAAGGCCAATGGCATCCTGGGGTGTATTAGAAGGGGTGTGGTTAGTAGGTTGAGACAGGTTCTCCTCCCCCTCTACTCTGCCCTGGTGAGACCGCATCTGGAATATTGTGTCCAGTTCTGGGCCCCTCAGTTCAAGAGGGACAGGGAACTGCTTGAGAGAGTCCAGCGCAGAGCCACAAAGATGATTAAGGGAGTGGAGCATCTCCCTTACAAGGAAAGGCTGAGGGAGCTGGGTCTCTCTCTTGGAGAAAAGGAGGCTAAGGGGTGACCTCATTAATGTTTATAAATATGTAAAGGGCGAGTGTCGGGAGGATGGAGCCAGGCTCTTCTCAGTG
>VXAA01005997.1:119541-129994 GCA_013399115.1 Anseranas semipalmata
GCGTTCCTGTGTGACCTGATCCAGGTGTTCCTGCTCCGGCAGGGGGATTGGACTAGACGAGCTTTCAAGGTCCTTTCCAATCCCTAACATTCTGTGATTCTGTGATTCTGTGAGTTACTTAGCTGCTGCAGTAGATTTATTTAACACTGCTTTTTGATGAACAGAGAAGTTTTTACTATAGGATGTCAAAAAAAAAAAAAATGTTGCTGATCAAATATGACTACACTATACTATTAGTAGCTACAGATAATATCTTAAAAAGAAAATACCCTGGAAAAATCTTCATTTTAAGATGTTTTGACTTTATTGAACATTCCCAGCTGAAATTCTCAAAAAAACTATACTACAGATAAATTCGGGTTTTAGCCAACTCAGGCAGTAAGTGTTTCATTTCTATATTTTCCAATAAATTAATTTCATGCTCTATTTATTTTTGCTTTTTTTCATAAATGAAAACATATTTTGTAGACTCTTCTTTCCTGAGAGCCTTTAATAAACATAACATTAATATAATCTTACTGCATCATCTTAAGTTCAGATAAACTTCAAAGCAGGTGTATTTTGTTAAAGAAATAGCCTGCTATCCTAATGACAGAAATTTCAGAAATTATAAAATTACTTAAAATAGTTAATTATTAGTAAGCTATTAAAATAATGCTTTGTAATAATTATTAATTTATCAATAATAGTTTAACAATAAGAAAATTAAAATTAATAAGACAATGACATACAGTATGATCTGAATTTCATATACATGCAGGTAGCCCTATGCATGTTCCTCCTGACCTCCCCCCAAAAAAAGAGTATTTTAGGGAAGCAATTCCTTCAAAAATTTTTAAAGTATAAGTTCTCTACTCACTGTAGTACAAATATTCCAGAATCCCCAGGGCTGATATATTTCTTTTAATAGGTAACTTTATTGCAGCACACTCCCCAAACCAGAGATTTCAGATAATTTAGTTTGCCATTCAAGTTTCTCATGAGGCTTGATTCATTTTACCCAGGTGGCAAATTACACTGTGCTTCTGATTGCAACAAACCCAACATCTAACAAAATAATTTTCTACCTACAAACTGTCTGTTTACAACAAAATTACTCCTTTCAATAACTTCAGTGGATGAGGAATGATCTTTTTCTTCTACAGGATGAAGGATATAGCTGCATTAACAGGAAGCTCCTTCATGTCTCCTGACACTTTCTTTGACCACATTCTTTTGGCTTACCCCCTCCAGGAAACTGAGGGGCGTAGGTCATGAACTTCCCTGTGTTGTTGCAGCACACTGTGTATTTCAAAACTATCTGCAGCATTACTTTTTTCTGTTACTATTCTTTCCTCCAATTTTCTCAATAATCTTCGGAGAAGATACTTGGCTTAATCTACAAAGCCTGCCTCAGAGCTGAAGAAAAGAATACCATATACTATTTCGAGAAATGCCTGGTTCTATTTTTTTTTTTTTCTTACATGATGTTTTCATCCTCGTGGATTTGTTTCTATCAAAAGCTTTTCATCCTTTTCGCATCTCTACAGGGGACTTTTTTTTTTTTTTTTTGTTACCACTTTCTCTTAAAAGTCTCTTATCAGATAGAAGGGGTCAAATTCCAATGACAAATGGACACAGCTCTAATTTGAGACCAGAGTTCTGGTCACACTCATTACATTTTCAGATAAAAATGCTTTGCTTTCCTTCATTCTTTCATTCTCCTCTATCTGCCCCTTAATGTCAAAAGGAGGATGTCCTCTTATCGCTTTCATTAATCATCTCTGACACAGCTAGAAGCCTTATCCATGGCAATCTTTCTCTAGCATGCTATAAGCTGGACTCACCTTGTCAGAGAAGAGGACATGGAGTCATTGACACTGTGATCTTGCATACATAGTCTAGGTGCACTCTTCTGATCTTTCACTGTTTTTTACATGGAGTTCTCATCATATAGTGTCTTGTCAATCTACATAGCCTAAGCGTGACAAGATTAAAGAACATCAACTTTGAATGTGATGGACAGGAAAAGCTTTCCCACTGTTGTGTGATGACAGTGACTGATACAACTGCTATAATGAAAATTATCGAGCAAAGTAATTTCAAAAAACTCTTATTGCATCTTTAAACGCTCTTGCATTTTTTTTTTCTTCTTACAGGAAGGTAAATAAGGTGTACTAAGAATGTTATTAGATACCACATGCACATTTAAATGCATATATGCAAGCATGTGTATATCTAAGTATACTATTATATGTATTCACATACTATATATATATATATACTTCTATATATGCACATATAAATGTGTACAAATGTCACTTAGCAAGCTTCTAATACTGGAAACAGGTTTATAAACTTAAAATGATTTTTTATCATATGTGGGATGAAATATTACACAATCTCTGCCCATTAAAACATCATGAGTAATAGAAGTTTGATATAAAATAAGGTTTGGATTGTCAAAAGAACATAGACATTCTTAACACGTATTAATAGAAGAAAATTGTGACTGATCTATGATAGTCGGGGACATAAACTAACTTGTAGCAAAGGATAAAATTGTTGTCTTAATATGACTCATTACACTAAAGAAAATATTGCATATTTATAATGTTAATTTGATTTTCTTTAACAATTTACTTTGTTCATGTTGCAGAAGACTACTACTGAATTGGTTAATTAGTTTGAATGTTTGCAACTACAAAAGCACAATGTCCCTTGGTGGCATAAAATATTCATTGGAAAGCTACGTACAATGTTTAGTACTTAACAATGTTTCAGGGTTACTTTTACTGGACTTAAAAAAGAAGCATATCATATCATCTAGACGTCTTTTATATATATATATGCATAAAAACGCTGATGTTTGTCTAGTATCGCTATATGACTATTAAATGATTCTTAGCAAAAAAAAAAAAAAGTACATTTTCAGACAATGTTGAAATAGTAACTTTTTCAAAATAATTTTATGTTCACAATTATTGTGCCCTGGAAGATGTGTGAGAGGACTTGTGATCAGTAACACTGAGAACTTTTCCCTACGTTCCTCAACTCTTAGAAAGACCAATCAGCAAAGATAAGGAAAATATCTATATTTAAATATTTAAATAAAATAAATTCAGTGACAGTCATATCTAATATTTCAACATTAAGAAATAATAACATGAAAACACTCAGAAATTGTTTATGATCTTTATCAGGGCTGTTGCTCCATTGTGTTTTTTACTCTTGCCAGAGTTGAGCCGTAAACCATGGTCTGTGAAATGCAAAACTCAAAAAAAAAAAAACCTGCAAAGCAGTATCTTCTGAGAAGAGACTGAGCTCTTGAAGGGAGCTCCACTGTAAATCAGTGACATTTAAGATCTTAGTGACTGAAGGTAATCTGCACCAAGCGTGTAAACACACAAACTAGCTCTGTGTGAGCTAATCCTGAAAGCTGGAAATGAGATGCAGATCCCTTCAGCTAGCTCTTCTTGAACTGCCTGGAACCTGGAAGCAGGCCAGGTGCGTCCACACAATACTGAATAAAAGCCCACAAAACTGCACTGCTTCCGGACAGATAATGCCATGTCTACACAATGCTGTGCTGTGGGGATTTACCAGCTCACATTGCTCCTAGCTAAAGATCAGCAGCTATTTAAATGAATCTCTTGCGTATGCACTGGAGAGAAGCAGCAATGCTTACTCAATCCATTAATTATAGTCCCCTGTGGGACTGGTAATGTACTACAATGAAAAGTAACTTCTGGAAACACAGCATTGCACTTTTGCATGGTTAGTGGACAAATTTCTAGTTAGCCCCAGTAGGCAGTTGTCAGTGTAGAGTGAATACATCTCCTGGATATCTAGAAAACTAATATTGTTCATATCTGCGTAACTGATTTCTAATGGAAAAAAAAAAAGTAATTGCTGCATCAACAAATCTATTACTATGTAGTGAAATAGAAAACATACTATTTTTATACAGATCTAAATGCAAAGGTCCAGTATTGACAGTGTTGCTAAAAGTATAAATCTGCAAAGTTTAGAGAAATTTTCATAAGTACATTTTTCAGGAAATATCTTTAGATTAATTATTTGCTGGCTTTTGAAATGTTTCTCATTTTAGTCTTTCAGGATATGCAAGACAAGTGAAAATTAATACCAAATAGCTATTAATGATGACATTTACACTGTCTGAAAGGTGGAATACCTTTTTGGTGCATCTTGAAAAGGATGCGTGTGTGTATATGTGTGTGTGTAGAAAAAAAATCTTAAGTTAAACTTTTTCTGTCTGTGTGCTTCACAACCATGACTTCATTCGTGTAGAATTCTGAAAAATATAATCCCAACCAAAAAATGGCAGAAGAAAGACCACCAGACATGAGTCTTTTCATGATAAGTCATAATCTTTCCAAAAACACTAGTATAAAATGACCTAAAAAACTTTTACAATCAAGCCCAGAACCATCAAATTAATATGACTACTAGACCATACTGAAAAAAAAAAAAAAATACTCAACAGAAAAAAAAAAAAAAAAAAAAAAAAAAAAAAGCAACCAACCAACCAACCAACCAAGCAACAACAGCAAAACACTTCATGATATTCTGTGCTGGTAAAGGAAGAGAAGGGATGAGACTGCAACTCACACTAGTATTATGACTGTTGATTTCTAAAATATATCACACTAGAGCAACCAGACAACTATATTTATCCATTTGAAAGAAAAAAAAGATGTAGTGCATAACAACAACAACAAAATCTGACTCATTAGGGACCCATCAAAATGTCATTAAGAACTGCAACCACAAGTGTTGCAGAAGAACTCCTCATGGACCATATTAAATGTAAAAATAATGTTGAACAATGATACAGAATCTGAAAATCCAGTTTCCTACCAAGGACACAGCAAAAGAAACATATCCTGCCTAAACCCCATAAATCATGAGTCAAAGCATTTCTGAAGTCTCTGTCTTTTCCCAAACTAACTGAAGTGTTGTCAGTTCCTAAAATATATTTCAGAACTAGCATCATTTTGGAAATATGCAGTCATTTTGACATGTAGTGACCTATGACATACTGAATCATGAACATTTTGACCTTTGGTCTATTAAATAATACATCCTTTGTGTAATGCTTTCGGACAGCATCTCCAAGAATGATGTATACAAGGGCGTAAGTTTAAGCCTAGAAAACAGAGAGACTTTTAAAATAGAAGCTGTTATTATGGGGTCTATCAAATAACTAAGAAAAGAAAGGGGACAAGCATCACGTAATACGGAAAAACTGCTACAGACTTTATTGCCTGTAATATAGCCATATTCTAATATATGATAACCCATTTACAAACTAAGGTATATAGGAATGAGTGTGATGACTTCATAAAAAGAATAATAAGTGACAGGAATGTAGGATTCAGACTTCACTTTTAAACTATTGCAATATGTGCCTGAGCTACAGAAACAGTTCAAGAGTCTTGAGTTTCAGTAGATCAAACAAAACTTTCTGTCAAATTAATATTTTCAACAAAGCAGTTTTTCTCTAAATCACGCTTACTGGAAATAAAATCCTGTATAATATTAGCAGCAGGTATTTAACAGTCTTATATTAATTCAAACTTTCCAGTCTTTCTCAGAAGTTACACACACTAGTCAGTTGACACTAATGGACCAAAATAACAAGGTGCAGCTGGAAGATGTCCTCAGAATTGTTTTTCCTCCGGTGGCCTGGTTCAGCTGTGAGTGTCACCTACAGGCTCTGCTACAGGGCCATTCCCAAACGCTTCAGTCTCCCAGAAAATAGTCTAGAATCTGACAATATTTATCTTGATAAATATCTATCAATATTTATCTCATCAAAACCAGATGACTTAGTTATTGCCCAGCAAATTTGCTTCTACCAGGCATATCTCAGGTGATCCTGGTTCACACAGAGCCACACTCCCTGTGGTGACTGCTCTCAGGTATTCTTCTAAAAACAGTGTTCTTATACAGTTATTCCTAGTCTGACCCCATGTTTTATTCATTTCAGCTTCCTTAATTTCTCACATGAAGTAGCTGTACAGAAAAATCAATATGAAGTCCAAAGATAGGACAAAGTAGGCTCAAGGAATTTTTCTTTCTTTGCTTGAAAAACAGCATATACAATATTTCCTCTGTATAGCTGTGCAAATGGAATCCCAATCTGGCCTAACACTTACAAAGGAGTCACAAATAGTGGAAATACTGTCCATTGTTTTCTCCAGTGTTAAATTGATTTTGTGTCTTGAAATATTTAAGTTTGATGTTTAAGGAGGTCAATGCAAAGAGTTTACATTACTATATCTTAATTTTTCAAATGTGCTTCCCAGTAATGGCAATGAAAAGAATAACATAGTGTGAATTGTGTTGCACACATCAGTAAGATTTCAGTGCAGTATCAGAACTCTTTCAACAATAATTTATTTCCCAGGAAATGGAGGCAGTAGAAAAAAAACAGTGAATTTGGATTTAATGCATGAGTCATCTAATCAAATTAACTATTTCTGCTGTATATAAAATATTACTCACTTTAAGCCATAAATATCTCATTAGAAATATAACTCTGAGTTTAGAAATAGAAATGCAAACACACACTTACAGATAGCTCTGACACCTTATCCTAAACATTTCAGCAAAACACTTCTGTAATATCAAGGTGTATCTGTTTAGTGTAATATAATTACTGTATGGAAATCTGTTCTGAGTATTATGTGGCCAGTAGTAACCATTAATGTGATCAAGTCTATTCATTTGGAAGAATCCCCCCCCCAAAAAAACTGAAAAACACATGTGCTTCAGAAGGAAAATGTAATTCTGTAACAAGAAAAGTAAGCTTGTATTACATTCACCACATTATGAAACCACTGAAAGGTCTAGGAAAACCCATGTAATGACACAGGATTAAGGGGCTCTGTGTCATTGGTGGGTTTTCAAAATTAAATTATTCCGGGGCAATATCATGCAATCATAGGGCATGACAATTCTCCAGGCAAACAGAATTAAACTCGGATTACCAAAGGAGACACAGGAGAAAGCAGGGTGGCAGGGGGTATACAGACAGCTACATTTCTCTGTCCCGCAGTCTCCATACTGCTACCTCTTTTCAAGTGCACAGCTGAGAGGGTGAAGAAGGACAATCAGCATCTTGCTCTGTTGTGTCTTCTCTCCCTCAGCTAGCAGAGGTGCCAGATGTACCAGCAGGGCACACTGCAGCATGCTAAAAGATAAGTGATGTTCCTTGTGTACCCCGAGTAGCTCAGAGAGGCTTTGTGTGCTTCCAAAAAGCAGTAACACCCAGTGGTCCCACAAGGCAAACAGAGACCATGTCTGCTTGATCCAGCCTCTGACAGGCACAGCCTGGCACCCAAACAGCCAAGGGGTGTTCAGAATCTGATACAAGCACTTTATTTTACTGAAAGTAATGGGTATATCTAATTCATAAAGAGATAAGGAGTTAACAATTTTCTCCAATTTTGGAGTGAATGTTTCACTCCAAAAGCACTACACCGTGCTCTCTGTAAGCCAAATCACATCAGGGAAATGGTATCTGAGCCCTGTTGAAGAAACTATTTGAACAGCTTGATTGCTATTATGAACAAGCACTAGGAGTTTGGCTTTCAATATTATCATATATGTGCAAGTAAGCCTGGTGTGCTCTGCTTTATGCATATAAACAATTTCCCCATGAACATATTAAACATTGTGCAAGCTGTAGATATGGCAGTGAAACCCAAGCACCTCCTTTCAGTGTTTAGTGCTTTTGAATGATTCTCCTTGTTGTTCGAGTTTTGAAACAATTAATCTTTCAATAAATTGCTATTAAAGTTATCATGGGTACAGAACATCTTAAAAGGGGAAGGCAAGAAAACATAAGATAAATCTTATTGTGACTCACGCAGAAAAGAAACTGTTGATGAAGGGAATAAACAGGCCAAACTGTAGGATCCAGCACATTTAAATAGCCTTGATATATACTTGTACAGAAAGGACACTTGTACAGAAAGACTTTTCTGTTGGGAAAGAGACAAAACAGCATGCATGGAGCACTGCTCATCCTACAACATAAAAGCTTTAAGAAAGAGCAATGTAGGAGGTGCTCAAGGAAGTTGTACTACTTTTTTAAAAAGTATGTAGTTCCTCAAAATCATTAAGTAATGCAGGACATCCTGATGATTTGAATCCTTAATTCAAATTCCATTTGAATTAAAATCAAAGGAACTTTTTTTTTTTTTTTTTTTAAGAGCTTACTGTTTCTGCCACCCTATATATTTCAGAAGCATTTAGAAGCATGACTGTCATGTCAAAAGTTCTTTGGCATTACTGGACTGCTCTCAGATTATGGCAAGGAAAGTGATCTCCACTGATCTCTCTGGCACTGTCAAAGTATGCAGGGATGTTTCATGGTTCAAAGGTTTGATGGTGAGAATGCATATCCATGATTGCACATGGTTTTGAATTGAGTCAGCAACACAAAGATTTTTGAACACCCCAGTGAACATCTATGCAACCTTTGGATGGCTAAATATCTTTTCAAACCTGTACCTCCCTACAGGACAAAAACTAAAACAAGTTGATGTATTTCATTGCTAGTTACAAAATCAGTCTGTGAAGATGTAGCCCTTTATACTCCTGGCATAGAGGATGGGCCCTCAGAGCTTTGCCAGCTACCTACAAAATCTTCTTCAAAAAGGCTACTTACAAAGGATTTAAAAGACTCAAGCAACCTGAAAACAAGATGCTTTTATTCTTTGAGTTGTAGGATTGATCATTCACTGTTACATGTTGAACCCTCTGTATCACCTTTCCTTTTTCCATGATTTTTACTTACTTCTTCTTTTTTTTTTTTTTTTTTTTTTTTTTTTTTTTTTTTTTTTTTTTTTTTTTTTTCTGCTGTTTTCTCCTTTCATAGGATTTATTGCTGGAAGGAATCTAAACAGGTCACCCAGTCCATCCTGTTGGGTCAGTGTCAACTAGCCTACCCCTGTGGGCCATTTTTGTTCCCTTTACTTCTTTTCCAGAAAATTGTTTCTTCCTTTTCTAGATTAGCTAGGTGATTTTAGAACTTTCTAAAATGTAATAAGGCATTTCAATCACTTGTCTACATACTATGAAACAAACACTAAAAAATTAGGTTATCAAAAATTCAGCATACAAAGACATATGTGCCTTGTATTTTAACTGAGCAAACCAAAAAACTCTCTGAAATAGGTATCAATGTACTTAATGTATTTTGCACACATTCTTCCTGGAACAAAGAAATATTCATTAGTATGTGCATCTCTGTGTTTTCTAAGCAAATATCCTACAGGCATCACATAAAAAGATTTTGAAAGTGCTAATGATATGTTGTCCCAGCATCTTCAAATGGTAAAATAACCAATGATTTATGGAGTGAGAGACTCTGAAGAACTTCCACAGAATACAAAGAATAAACAACAGCACAAAAGGTTGACAATGATGTATCAGTCAAGGCATTTTTTTTCTTTGTAGACAAGGTACAACCATTTTTCTTGTAAATAGGAATTTCATCATATTTCTGGTCAACCCAGTGATATCACCCTAGCCTTGATAAAACGTCTATAATATGCCTGAAGAATAAGTATCAGACACTAAATCAAAGCCCCTTTGTGGGTACAGACATGCACTAAAAGGCAATGAAATGTTTCTCTGTTTCCTTCCCTAGTTCTAATTCTTTGAAACTGAGTAGATTTGTTTTTTTCTTGTTCTTTTTGTTGTTGTTTGTTTTGTTTTGTTTTCTAAATTTAACTTTCCAATACTGGGAAGTTTCCAACAACTAAAAATCGGAATAAAATATATTTTTTTCTGTATCTTGTACAAGTTTCAGGGAAAAAAAATCATCTTAAACTTAGGCAGTTTTCTTATCCAAAAAAACACTGAAGTGAACTCACTTCCACATACTGAAAAGCTTGATGCATGCATTAGCATTATGATAGATTAAGGTTCTGATTAATTACAGCTGCAGGTTTAGATAATCATCTCAAAATTTCATGTTCTTCAAATTCCCTTGAACTTTGTTATTAATCTTGGAAAGAGAAACTGAAGTGACATATTTTTGTTTAATTGACAATCAGCCAGAAACAGGACCTTTCATTTGCACTTTTCAGGTAAGGAAAATTGATTAAATGTAGAGAGTTCAGAGGAACACCAGAAAAGCCAGAAAATATCAGAAAGTAAGCTGTTGTTAGACAAGCCCATAAAAATCATGCTATCCAGAAATATAGTGAGGCAGATAAAATGGGATATATCTGTCCTTTGAGGTTCTTGAAACAATGCCTTAGTCTTCAATCATATAATTAGCAACAACTGGTGTCCCTAATCTGTCTGTGTGCCAATTGCAGTCAGCGTTAGACTACATGTTCAGGTGGACAAGGTAACTCTCCTTGGAGCAGAAGAAAAAGGTAATATCTCTAGAAATTGCATCCAGCTGCCACATAAAGTAGTTCTGAAAGTA
>VXAA01005997.1:141967-216647 GCA_013399115.1 Anseranas semipalmata
TGAATTTATATATTTTTTCCATAATTCAGGCTCCCAAGACAAACCAAAAAATTGCCAGTTGCTATTGAAAACAGTCATTATCTTACTCCAAATTCTAACAAGTAGATTAAAGTGTTTTAGCATTGCTAAGTCCAAGAAACTTAAAAAATATATATTCTTTCTGTTGGATAAAATTCATTTTTCTCTAGGTAGTTAACACAAGTTCTTTATACCTCTAGACCCTTTAAGTAAGATATTATGGAATAAAATTTCAAATAAGTAGATCCTATTTTCAAGGTACCAAATCAAAGCAAAATGTTCAACGCTTATTATGCTTTTTTATTCTTTATCATCACTGACCAAATCCCATACCATCTTTTTTTTTTTTTTTTTGCAGCCAGAAAATGGTATACTGTCTCCCTCCTTCACTGATTTGTTTCAACAGGCAGATAGTATTTCTCTATATTGCATGGAGCAATCTAAATCAAAATACAAGACATCAGAAAATGACACTGAAAAAAATAAAGTGTTTGTAGAGTGTGTTAATGTTGCTGGGCTTGTTCTGTCCTTAAAAGCATCTGTTAGAAAAAAAAAAAAAAAAATTCTTCACTTAAAATGGGCTATATACTAAGTTCTTCTCCATATGCAAAAAGGTATGCCCTTGGGGAAATATTTCATCAAAAATGAAATATTATTTCTAATAAATAACAAGAAAAATGAGAAACCATTTCAGAACCAATATATTATGAGAGTTGAAAATTGGTCATAAAAAGAAAAAATAAATAGTAAAGCTTTCTTGACAAAGCTTTGTACACCAGAAGTGAGGAATATTCTATTCTGTGAACTTTTGCAAATTTCACATATTTTAAGGATGACAAAGTTACTTTGACATAGTGAAAAATGAGCATCAGAAATTTACACTGAATTGCTTAAAAGTTTTAAGATTCTAGCCAGCTAATCATTACAGTGATGTTAATGTTAATATACAGTCAGGCTGATGTTCTCCCTTGGAAAGAATATACCAAATTCTAAGATTTATCTAAACCACCTCAATAACACATAAAACCAACCCAGGTCTTTATGGCATCTAGGCTTAAATGCCAAATGCTCAGAGGACCTACAGTACACAAAAAAAAAATCTTATCAATGTTTAACAGACCTCACTACAATGTTGAATATAGGATTAGAGACAAACAGAAAGACACATCACAAGATCCTTAGGGTTTCTGGCCACCAGCAGCAAAATTTGTCTGTAATTGGTGTATATGGAACAAAACAGAGACACAAAACATGTTTATTCTCCTCCTTTTCCCTTCTGTTCTTCCTTAATCAAAAAGAAAAAAATTATCTACAAATTATTTTATTCTTCAACTTTTATTTTTCATACAGTTCAGCATTATGACTGTCAGGCAAGAGTGGACAAAGCAAAACAGTTGATCACAACTTGTTTTAGAAAAAAAAAAAACTGTAGTTTTAGGATTTATTACTGTTCGGGATCAAATTCAAAGTAGTTTTTATTAAAGGTTCTTTTTGACAAATGAATTTTCAATATAGCTATATAGCAGAATGCAAAAGATGATGCCTGTGACATCTAAGAATATATTTGTAAAAGATATAGGACTCTAGAAAATATTTAAAAAGCCGAAAGAAGTTATTTGCTCAGAAATGTAAAAAAAGCTTGTAAAGTAGTTTTCTGTTTATTTTTTAACACTTTCTAAATGCTCTATGCTGCATAGTACTGCTCCTAAGTGTACCAAAATTAGGTTTTATTTTTGCATTTCAAAAGATAAAGCAGTTATATGTTTCTTTCTTGAAATATATTCAGTCTACAAAGATTTTTATAAATGCAGATATACTTGTTTCATATTTGAAGCTCACAAAAGGGTATATTCCCACAGTGGAAAGAGTTAAAGAAGTAAAAAGGTTGAATTTACAGCAAAATTATTTCAAATTAAATGATATCTGGAGGGCAAAATGATAATAAAAAAAATTCTGACGACATGAGAGAGAACTGGAAGTTCCAGGAAATTTGCTTAATTCTCTTAATATACATATTTTTTCTCTTTAGACTTTATACGCTTTCCAGTTCTGGCAGGAGTCTGAAGTGCTGCATTGCTGTAAAAAGCATTTCTATAGCGTTTCATACTTGACCCTAAGGACGAAACACTACAGATCACCTGATTTAATCCTCCTAACTTTTTTAGGCTAGTTTTGAAAAACTTCATTGACCTGGGAAGTTTGGAGATCACAGAATCACAGAATCACAGAATCGTTCAGGTTGGAAGAGACCTCCAAGATCACCTAGTCCAACCTCTGACCTAACTCTAACAAGGCCCACACTAAACCATATCTCTAAGCTCAACATCTAAACGTCTTTTAAAGACCTCCAGGGATGGTGACTCAACCACTTCCCTGGGCAGCCCATTCCAATGCCTAACTACCCTTTCGGTAAAGAAGTTTTTCCTAATATTCAACCTAAACCTCCCCTGGCGCAACTTTAGCCCATTCCCCCCCGTCCTGTCACCAGGCACGTGGGAGAAGAGACCAATCCCTACCTCACTACAGCCTCCCATTGAATATCCAAGCCATGGATCAATAGTCTGAATTGCTATGCCTTTGCATTTTGTCAAATCATTTTCTTAAAATACCATAAAAACTCTGAATTTCTTGGTGCATAATTTATCCAAAATAACTTCTGCAAGTCACTATATATATATAGGAAGCCTTACTGATCTTGCAGCATCGCATGAGCCTTATTTTGACTTGACTGAACTGTTTTAAAAGACATCTCAGAAGTATGAAGGTTTTTTCTTCCCACTGTTTTTCCCTTAACTCTAAGATGATGCTTGCCCTGATAGTGTGAGCTTCAGTTTTTGATAGTAAACCTTTCACATATTCTGTTTTGCATATTTTAAAATAGATATTCTGTGTTAAAGGCAAAGCAAAATGTTTATTCTTCTAATGAAATTAAATATTTTACAGAGAAGAAACTTTGGAACTTCAGCACTCATCATCACTGCTTAACCTTTTACCTCTTTGCTGTGAGGGATTACAATTAGCAAACTGAAAACCTATTTAGAAAAATATCTTTTCACAAAATGAGGATTTAAGATTTCACTTAATATTGCCCCTTTTATCTGTTCTTTGTTGATTCCTTTCCACTGTTTGCCTGCTTAAAAATCAGAAGTGTCTCAGAAGGGATTTTATTTATTTTAGTTTGGCTTAGGAAGACTGGACATTTTTGTTTATTATGTTGATTGCAAGCCAGAGGAACAGGCAAGAATATTCACAGTTGATGTACATGAAGAATTTTTCAAACTAGCATAATCCCTTAAAAGTTTTGAATTTTTTGAAGTTCCTGTGTTCATCATTAAGCACTTAAGTAACCCTACTAAGCTCATTCTTAAGTCTAAATTTCAGTTAGAGGTAGACAGCCAAGTGCTAAAGTCAACTAACTCATTTATATGCCACTTAAAATATTGCCCTGATGAATATGGTTAAGAGGAATTTTCTCCTATGGGGCCATTATCCAGAATTATCCACTACAATAAGTGGATACGAGAGGTTTTCTATTTCTTCGAAAGAATCACCTCTGATCCCTGTTCCAGTTTTTCACTCAAGTTCTACTTTCCTTTTACTTCCTTAGCAGTGGAGATATTAGAGATCATACCACTACATAGAAGAATTTGTGTGGGAAGATCAACTAGTTGTCAGATCATCTGGTACAACCTTCCCTCATGGCAGAGCTAACTTCAACGCAGAACAGGTTGCCTGGGGCTTTGTCCTGTTGAACCTTGAATAACTCCAAGAATGGAGATTTCACAAGCTCTCTGGGAAACTGTTGAAGTGTTTGACCACTCACAGTGCAAATTTTTATCGTGATATCTATCTGGAAATTCCCTTCTTGCAACTTGTATCCTCTGGTTCTTGCCTTCTTGTTGTGCACTTGAGAGAAGAGTCTGGATCTGTCTTCTCCCTCTAGGTAGTTAAAGACAGTAATAAGATCTCCCCTGAGCCTTCTCAGGGGACAGCAACCCATTTCACTCAGTGTCTCCTTGTATGTTAAATGCTATAGCCCTTGATGGACTTAGTTCAGATTATCAATGTCTTTCTTATACTGGGAGGTCAGCACTGGACACAGCACTCCAGATGTGTCTCACCAGTGACAAACAGAAGGGAAGGGTTATTTCCCTCAGCCTGCTGGCTGTACAACAGGATGCTGTTGGCCACCTTTGCCACATGGACACATTGCTGGTTCATGAACTTGTTGACCCCCAGGATCCAAAAGTCCTTCTCTGCAAAACTGATTCTGAGCTGGTTGGCCCCCAGCCTGTGATGGTGCCTGAGGTTATCCCCCCCTGGATGCAGGAGGTGGCAAAAGTTCCTTTTCTCGAACTTCATGATGTTCTTCTCATCCCATTTCTGCTGCTTGCTGAGCAATCTCAAACCTCAGGTAGTTTTGGTTCCTTGGTCTTGAACTGACCAAAAAATAGGTGACAAAAAGTATTCTGATTTTTGTTTTATTCACATCCAGAAGAAACTAAAGAAGTATAGAAAAAATAGATTGTGAAAGGCTGGACTTAAAAAAAAAAAAAATGAAAACACTAAATTTGATTAAACTTAATGCTTTGCAAGGAGCTTTCATGTTGAGCTGAAGTCCTGAAAAAATTAACTGCTAAATGATTTAATTAAAATGAATACTGCTTTGTTGTGTAACTTCAAAGGTCATAAATCTATTAGGACTATGCAGAATAAGAAAAAGAAAGTATGCAGAATAAGAAAAAAGAAGTCTTAATGTTCACGTAGCTTCAGATGCACACAAACACACCTACAAAATATTTAACTTCAAGAAATTTAAAAGACCACCAATATTTTTTGAAAAGTCTTGTAAAAGATAACAAGACCGTTTTAACTGAACATCAAGGAAAACATGCAGGTGAGAATGTGTATCTTCTACAAAGACAGTAAATATGGGAAAAAAAAAAGGCCTATTTCAGTGGTCCATGAAAAATTGCTCATCAGATGATCCAAACTATAAAACTGCTGATCAACAAAGAGTTTCTGTTTCAGACAAGATAACAAGACTACTTCACAGAATCTACAGTGAAATGGAAAACTAAATGTAAAGCTCAAAGATATTTTTCCTGCTTCCATTTAGTGTTCTTCATGTCAACGTTAAAAAGTGAAATGAAAAAATATTGCAGCAAAGGGAGTAGACTATCCAATTTTGGTCTCTAATACAGCAACAATTTACTTTAAATCATGAACAAAACCTACAATTTCACAAGAGTCAAGAAATGTAGATAAACCTAGAACCAATGGTTCCCTCAAGTATATTCCTGTCTTTCCATTCAAGAGTTTTCTCACTGATACAGTATCAGCTTTATAGATATAAAGCTATATAGAATAAGAGAACTTACTCTATAAAAGTCTTAAGAAATTAGGGCATCTAGTTCCCTTGAGCAATGAATACATGTTCTGCTTTGTTATTAACTGTTTTTGTTTGTTTGTTTGTTTGTTTGTTTAATTTTAGTATTCACATAAGCAATTTCATATGCTCTTATTTGGATTGACAAGGGCCCATACTTACATATATATGCTATATATTTGCAGGTAGAAAATGATCAAGTCAAACTTCTGTTTTTTTTAGAGAAATGTATTTTCTTCCATCTGTAATGCCAGTATAATGATGATGACACTATTATATATGAATCTTTATAGTCAAAGACTATGGTTTTGTTGTATTTTCTTAAATAGTTTACTGATGGCTTTTTTAAAAAGGACTGATGTCCTCAGGAATCTTTTTTTAAAGACATTTTTATTTTACCTTTTATTTCTATGACACTTTTCATAGTATTAGTTGTAAAACTGTTCAATATCAAGATGGATATTGCTAGTCTCATAGACATGATGTAAAAGCACTGTATCTGGTAAAAATCAGTAACTTTATTTCAAATCAATTTGCTGCACATGAAATGTGCTGGATTGATAGAACCTGGAAACAAGTTTTTTATATTTATCTACAGAAGATGTTTCAAAACAGTAGCGGGTCTGTAGTCTTACATATTTACCCTGCAAGCCACGTAGTAGAGATTCAATTCTGTCTCAATATAACTCTGCACATAATTCTATAACCAACATTGCAATGTACAGAGGATGGATATATATTACATATAAAAGTAATATATATATATATATATATATAAAATAAAAGAGACATAATTATTTTGTGGCCTTTTTCCCTAAAATTTTACGCAAATTTTCTTCATGTAATTTTAATCTTAGTGGAATATACTCAAGTCATAAATCAGTAGAGTGAAGAAAAAGTCCAAGGAGAATGATTTTTAATCATTTGAGTTAGAGGGTGGCATGAAAGGAAAAAGAAAGCTATAATGCTTTTTAATGTCTTGTGGGCTTAATGAAGCTTCATAAACAGATGTACCTGTGACATTTCTCTTTCTCTAAAGTTATGATCCAAGTAGAAAAACAAAAGAATTTTGTTTTACTAAAAATGACAAACACTTCAAACAGGCTCCTTTCTTAAAGTTGGAAAAAATAGCTTCATGGAAAAAGTATATCAATTATTTGTGATCTATAAACCAGGAGGGAAAGCAGAAATCATTGCTTGTAAGGACTACCAATGTGCTTATAACCTGGCCCCAAAAGATGCCATCTTGGAATGTAGGAATATATTTTATTCTAACTCTATGAAAGTAAAAATTGAAGAAAGAGCAGTGCTTGGAAAGGCATCCTCTCACATCTACTGGTATCCAAGAGAATTGGTTCTCTTGAACCACTTTTTGGCCTGGTGAATAGAAGTGATGAGGATTGATACCATCTGTATAAATTCCTGAGCAATTGTATTGCTGGCAGCCTGCACAGTTAGTTCCTGAGTTTCCTCATTAGAGCACTGGTATGCTGTGATAGAGATATAGGAACAATTAGTAACACCTAGTTTGATATTCAGTCTTTTCAAAATTGAGGGCTACCTGGTTTAATTATATAAACATACACACACATACTCATTACGAGTGCACATCCAGTTATTTCCCATAACATGAAATAATGCTACAAAAAGTTTTAATTCCTGCTGCTTGGAATATAGAAAAAAAATCATTTTTTCTGTATTTCTTTCATGTACCTCTGTTTGCTTTGTTTATCTTCAAAAATGTATCTTACACATTTGCAAAAAAAAAAAAAAAAAAGTAATTTTGCTGCTCTCCTTCCAAAAGCTTAAGGACAATCATGGGTCCAAAAATCACAACCCAATACACATTGTTCTATACAGCTGTGAAGCCAGTACACTGCACTAGTTATATACATCCTTCGTAATAGATCTTTCAGTTGTCGTGGCTGAATGGTATTCCTGAGGTTTAGCACAAAATGTAGCCTTAGGGAACTAGTTGGAAATATAATTAGTATGCAAGCCCTGCATGCCTTTCTCATTGCATGTAACTATGACAGAGACCAGTCTTCCTTCAATGACAGTTAGCAGGGGGAAGGTTAGGAAAGGCAGCTGAACTAGGGATTACATGCAAGCAGGGATAAAGCTGAGATTTACAAGGAAATGGAGGCATGTATTTCCCTTGGCATCTTTTGAAAATTTCTTTCAAACTTTACAGACAAATGCTGAGTGACCACCCCTTATTTTCTGGGGGATGGGGGGGACTGGGATGGGACTGATATTGTACCTGTAAAAACAGAGAGCTAAATGGCTACAGTGGGGATCTGCTGGATTTAACCAGTACTTCCTTCAAGCACAAGATTTTAATAATTGCAGATATTCTGAGCAAAGACATTCATGAACTGTACAAACCTGAGTCTCTTCCTCACACCTCTTTTTTGTATGTAGCTCATCTTCTTTACAGATCAGGGACATAACTGTTAGCCTACAGGTCTTTTAAGAATTTGGACATATAAAAAAAATTATATTAGCAGTGATCTATAGCATCTGTACTTCTCTGTCTGCATATGTTACCTATGTGCAGATCTACTGGCACTTTACTGAGAAAGACTTGTAGGGTGATTAAAGAAACAGAAAAGCTTCTTAAATGAAAGAAGGTTAACAAAGAGGCTAGAAGGCTAAAGTGTGGCTAGCTTAGGCTGCAAAACCATTGGGGAAAGAGGGCTTGCAGCGTCTCCTTCTGGCACGGAGTAGGAGGGAGAGAGGGTGAGAGGAAGGGAAGAGAAAAGAACAAGAAGCGAAAGCTGCTGTTTAAACTAACAGGCACGGACTAGACAGGCACAAAAGTAAATGGGTGCAAATGGCCAGGAAGACTGCAGTGTGATTTTGGATCAGTCTTCTAATAGGATGGGTAAACAGCAAAACTTAGGTGGATCTTTACCAATTGCTGAAGTTGTGATACCCCAGAGTTAAACAGAATTGGAATTGATCACCATGAATGTCCTCGTGTCTCAAAGAAGCAAGATTATTGGAGTGTCTCTTCTTTTGGATGCCAATAGAAAGCCTAAATACCATTGTCTAAATGCTGACTTATAGATTATATAAATTATATATTATATAAATAAGATTATATGCACGTATACTTGCAGATCTGTAACTACCAAGTATATGGGAAAGATGACAGTGGCAATTTCCTAATAATTTTGCTAGTTGAAGCAGCTGGATTCTCCAAATAGTATTTACAGATATACATAACACTCTCTGTTATTTCTGTCTTCCCTCTCCTCATAATTACCTTATTGCTTTGGACATTGCTGTCTTTGACAGAAGTAGATATCTTTGCTAACGTTTGGTTTCCAAGTGCACAATATGAACATGAACACAAAAAGTTCTTTGAGAAGATAGCAGCAGAAGTTTAGTCTACTGCAAGAGCTCTACTAGGTAGCATAAAGAAGTTTCACTACTAAAACATTGAATTTCTGCTTCTGTGTATGTATATTTGCTTCCTACGTGACAGCACAGATGATGATAAAATAAGGAAGAGGAGTGTGAGAAAAAGTGTTTTAGTGCAAAGAAGCCTGTCAAATGTATAATCACCCAACACAACAACACAGGAAAGATCAAAATGGCTCACCATGCTTGGAAGGATACAGGAGAATAGTACTAACACACATCTATAAATGGTGGAAAATAATCTGCATTAGACAGCCAATCCAATAAAGTCCTAAATGTTCCCTCCTGGGTCCTCAGAGAACCTATGATCCATCAGCGTGAGGGAGACCCCACATACAACCAGCAGTGAAAATTCATTATCATTACTCATTCCAGTGATGCCAATAATTTTTATTTTACAAGAGCTCAACATCAGAGAATCTGAGCTTTTAGTTTCTAATTTTTATAGCTTTTCTTTTTTTTTGCTTTGAATACAAGAAACATGAATCCTAAAAGCTCAAAAAAGGAAATATTATTTAAAATTTTTATATGTTAAGATCAATATTATGATAGTTGGTTTGAAAACTAGTAGTCTGTGATTTTTCAACATATTTTTTCCATCCATGGGGAAAAAAATTCTCAAAATGTCAGAAATGTATTAGAAGTTTCAACAAAAATCATAAAAACATTTAGATCTGATAAGGAAGATGACATTCAGACTTTTTGTAATATAATGATCTTATTTTTTTTTGTTGTTTTTGTGGGTTTTCATTTGTTTGTTTATTTTCATAAGCAATGAATGTGGGTTCTACAACATCACACAGGTCTTGTCTTGGGAAAATATACTGGCGCCGATACTGTTCATCATTGTCATTAAAGATCTGGATGATGGGACAGAGAACTCCCTCAGTGAGTTTGCAGATGATACACAACTGCGAGGAGTAGCTGGTAAACCAGACGGTTGTGCTGCCATTCAGGGCGTGCTCCCAAGCAGGCTGGAGAAATAGGACAACATAAGCTTCATGAAGTTCAACAAAGGGAAATGCCAAGTCCTGGCCATAAAGAGAAATAACTTCATGTCTCTGTATATGCTACATCTGGAAAACAGTTTAGCAGAGAAGGCCCTGGAGGTTCTGGGGGACACCACGGTGATCATGAGCCAGCACTGTGCCCTTGCAGAAGCCCAAAGAAGGCCATCAGCACCCTGGGCTGCACTGGTTAGAGCATTGCCAGAAGGCTGAGAGTTGATCTTTCCCCTCTGTTCAGTGCTGGTCAGACACAGCCGGAGTGCTGGGTCCTGTTCTGGGCTTCCCAGTACAAGAGAGCCATGGACATACTGGAGGAGCCAGAAAGATGATCAAGGGATTGGAGCCGAAGCTGAGAGAGCTAGGACTGCTGAGCCTGGAGAAGGCACAGGGGGATCTTATCCATGTGTATAAATATCTGACAGACAGAGTAAAGATGACAAAGCCAGACTCTTCTCTGTGGTAACCATTGACAGGATGAGAGTCAACGAACTGAAATACAGGAAATTCCACCTAAACATAAGAAAAAAAATCTTTACTGTCATGGTAGTCCAACAGCGGAGCAGGCTGTACAGAGAGGCTGTGAAGTCTCCATCCTTGGAGATATTCAAAGCCCAACTGGACATGGCCCCAGCAATCTACCCTCGCTGACCCTGCTCTGAGCAAGGAGTTGGACCAGATGATCTCCAGAGGTGTCTTTCTGTCTCAGTTTATCTGAGAGTCTATAATTCTGTGTTTTAGCAAAGAAGATACGCAACTCTTAAACTTCTTTTCCACAAGACTATCTTTATATTGCAATCTCTTCTTCCACGCTTCCCTCATTAAACTTGTCAGTATGACAGATGATATTATATTGCTAATAACAATTTTCTACCTACCTGATGTACACAGTACTACGTAAGTCCAGATAAACAATTCTGCCAAACAGTGGCAGCTCCACAGCTGCTATACTATTCCTGCTTTCCACCATAAAAACTAATTCTGCAGGTACATGAAGTGAATGTTTTCACCCCTTTTTTCTTTATGCTTGGTGTTTCATTAGTTTGTTGCTACATCCTGACTGATCACTGGCAATGTATTTGCATATACTAGAGAGAATGCTCTGATAGGAGATAATAGACACACATACGTGCAATAGTATCCAATTACCCTGATCTTCCTCGACAGATTTAGTTGTTCATATAATAAGAGCACACAATGACCCTCTCATGGGTCATAAAATAAATACAGACTTTGGAAGAATGAAACCTTTACATTTTTAGAAAAAAAAAATAATACCTAAACAATTACAAATATTTTTCAATAGATCAAGAGCTAGAGATAAGACATATATAAATACACATATAAAAATATATGTGTAAAATATATTGGAGTTATGGCAAACTCCTGGGACTGAAATTAAGAATTTGAGCACTGCAGCAGGTGGAAGAGTTGATGAAATTGTTTTGTTTGTTTTTAATCTAACATCACATGGTCACATGATGGGGATTTTTCATCTGAATGCAGCATAATTAAGAAGCGCTTTACTCAAGATTTAAGACCAGGTTGTTTCATGTCCACCTGACTGATACGGGTAGCCAGGATGCTAGTCTTGAGAGAAGGGCTTTTAATGCCAGAGGAGCAGAACACAGCTTGATCTGACTAGAGAGTCTGTGCTGACTTGGACAAGGGCAAGGTAGGTTGTTCATGTGGGCATGGTCCAAGCCTCAGATCAATGTGAATTATCTTGTGCATACACATGTTACAATAAATTCAGCTTGCCCAACGTTGGAAACAGCTGTTGCAAGTGAACAAGTCAGGTTTGGATGCCTGTCTACTGCCACAAGCTCTAAAAAGTAAGAAAGGAAAAAGACAACCTAGCCACCGTGTATGAGGCAAACATAGAGACAGGTTGTGAGAAACCCAGGTTAGTCAGGACATGATGATTCCAACTAGTATGAAGCTGGTCATAAGTTTACCTGATTGAAGAACTGCTCACAGCTTGTCAGAACTTCAGAGCTCTGCAACAGAATTGAAATGAATATGTAGCAGCTTTCATTATACAGAAGCAAAAAATAATTGACATCGACCACCTGCTGAGAGAATATCAGCACTAATGTAATGAACTTCAATTTGCAGAAGACAAAAAATGCTTTGTCACAGTGATGAACAGATAATACTATATACTTGACTTCTGAAAGTGTCTTGAAAAGCTGGAATCCTTGAGAAGAGCATAGAAAGAAAATTATGCTCCATGACAGTTTTAAAAAGCTAGTCACTCTGGCATCTAAGGTCTGTGTGCCTCTTTGTATGCCTAAATATGCTATTATGCATATCCATAAATGCCTATTCCAAATATGTTATTATGCATATATACACAGCAATTGTGTATACATATCTGTACATATGCATACACTTATATATGTGTGCATATACACACAAACATTTGTACATTCACACACAAACTTATGTACTCGCAGTATATATTCATCTAAGAGGGCAAGCTGGCAATCATGATGAAAGACCAAGAAGAATCATTAAAAAGGGTTCATAGTTCTTAGAAAATGCTTGAGACAAACCTAAAACATATGAAAAAAAAAAAAAGAAATTTCAAAATAGATGAATACAATTATGTGAAGCTTTGCAGAGTCTCCAACTGCATGAGAAGTTCCAAAAATAAATTAGAAAAATAACATTAGTGCTTGAAAAACTGGGTATGCTCTGATACAGGAAGAAAGAATCCAGAGGAAGAGTACATTCTGTACAGCTCTCTAAAACCACCAAGCAAATGCAAAACTAACAAACCTACAAACCATCCTGTGAAAGCTATTGAGAAAAATTACTCCAGAGCATACCAGGTCACCAAATTCTTTTTAAAAAACTGTCATTCCTTAAACCAATGACAATTAGAAGAGAGAAAGAGTTTCAGTATTTGCCTTCACAGGGCTACTGACTGAATTATTTAAAACTGTAGACAATGCTGATTAATAAATCTATGTCACAGGATCACCACCTTTAAACCAAATAAGAGTTTGAACCAGAAATGTTGAAAATGTTTCATGGGGGATGAAAATGGAGAATTATACTTGTTAAAAAGTCTGAGATTTTTGAAAACAATGGATTACAGGTCCGTGTCTTTAATACCATATTATCATAAGAAAGGATCCCAGAAGTTCAGACTGTGGACTCTAATACAAGAGCCATGAAAGGGACGATCCCCAAGTGACTGTACTGTGAGCCCAGACAACGCCCTGAGAGACAGACAAAAGTGAAGTCATGGGGCCTGGTGTCACTCCTCTTGATTTGCCCTAAAGGTATGGAAAAGTACTTGGTGTCTCAACCACTCCTAGAGCTGGGGCCAATAAATAGGGGCACGTACAAATCTGCAGGGGGAACTTGCTCTACACCAACTACCCCCATCAGCAGGTCCAATGCTGGATGCAAGACTGGTGATCTCATTCTCCTTCTCTGTCTCTCTCTCTCTCTCTTTCCTTTCCCTCAAAGCTGCCAAGTAACGCTAGGCCTACCTTGATTTCCCATAAAGCCACATAGCTCAGGTAGATATAATTGTGAGAGTGGCAACATTAACAGAATATTTGTTCTCTCTGTTCTTATTAAAGTTGATGTTGATGCACAGACCTAGAATGTTACCTCACCTTAGTCCACACCGAGGGGATTTGCAAATCTGAGGTCCCTCTCCCGCTCCCTTGTGGTGGTTTTACCCTGCTGGGCAGCTGAACTCCACCACAACCGCTCTCTCACTCCCTCTCCTCAAAGGAAGAGGGGGAGAAAAAAAAACTCACAGGTTGAGATAAGGATAGTTTAATTAGAAAAGAGGAAGAAAAAAAAACAAATATATATATATATGTACAAGCAAAGCCTGTGCGCAAGCACAGACGAAAAGAGAAAACAAGTGATTCTCCCACCAACGAGCGATGCCCGGCCACGTCCTGGGACGCAGAGCCTCAGTACCCGCAGTGGTTGNGTGCCAGCACTGCTCGGCAGTAGCCAAAACACTGGTGTGATACCAGCGCTGTTCTAGCTACAAGGGCTGCTGCAGGGAAAGTTAACTCTATCCCGGCCAGACCCAGTACATACCTGCAGGTGGGACGTGACAGAGCCACCAGCATGATGGTACGCTCTTCTAAAAAAAAAAAAAAAGCTTAGGACTGAAACAGCATGCTAAAATTTTATTTTAACTGGCAGCACATCTACCAGTGTATTTTTCCGTCACCTGACAGGTGTTTCTTACTTCAGCTGTGCTGCTAATTCTACACATTGAAGCAACATCACAGCAGAGACCCTTCTTTTACAAAAATTTCATACAGACAGACATATTCTGTCCTTTCATACATGAGAGTAAGAGCAGAATTTATATGTATTTATTTACAGACAAGGGAATTCATACCATTTGTGCTCTTCTGTGCACACTATGTTGGCTAACAAGACTTTGAGTCATTTTTTGATAGTTAGGCTACCTTTTGGTGCAAATTTGTGAACATTTATTCAAGTTGGATATGCTTCTTTCTCTGCAGTCTATATAAAAGAACAAAATGCAGTGATTTGTGTCTTTGGTGGAATCACAGGTAACCTTAAAAACTAGAGAACATAGAGATAAGGCTAATGAAAGTACGCTATACAAGAATGCACTCTTCAAATAAATAATTAACTCACTGTGTAATTAAAAGTGAAGACAGTCACCCCTGAGCATAAAGGGTCTAACAGAAAACAATGGCTGTTTAGAATTATATGAGCACTAATACTGTGACACCATACAGATGATCAAGAAAGATCTACCTTACTTATGGAAGTTTAGTATTGTCCTTCAAAAGTATACATAATTCTGTATGGCAACGATATCTAGAAATGGCATTTGTTTAAAATCCCATTTTATCCAATACTCAAGATAATTTGCAGAATTATGTATCCATGATGTGGTAAACAGGTGAAAATATATGCAGAAATAAGTTGACTACTTCTATGAATCCACACAGCTTTAAAAAAGGGGTCAATAGTCTAAGAAGTTCAACCCAGAACTGGACTATTCCACCCTTCCCTAAATTCTCTTCCAATTTATTTTCAGTTCCCATAATTATTAAGGACACCAAATTTAACTAACTGCCGATTAATCTACAAGAACTATGAAGATACTTTACAGAGCTCTGGAACAACATGTTTTGAAAAATAGATGAAAAAATAAACAGTTGAATATTTGAATGTATTAGGAAAAATAAATCTACTCCAGGTACATGTTACACGAATTTTCCAATTCTTACAGAAGGAATTATTCAGGTTTAGAAGTGATATATATAATAGTATTCTTAGAAATTCAATTCAATAAACATTTTCCTGTAGTTTACCAGATGTAAGCCATTCTTAGGCTTAGACTTTCTTTTTATCTGAATCACTTTAGATGTCTAAGTTCAGAGATACTCCAAGTCCTTTTATTTATTTTGTCCCAGAACTACTGTTATCCATTGTAAAAATCTCATAGGGTAAATTCAATTTCTGCAATGCAGATTGTGTAACATATATCTAAGAAAATATTAATTTAGGAAGTGAGAGAGCTGTGCAGGAGACAGGTCAAAAATAAAGACTGAACTTCTGAAAGAACAGAGGACTATCAAAAAAAAAAAAAAGGCAAAAAATTCTTCGTGTTCCACATAAGTTGCTATGAAAACATCTAAATACTCTTAAACAGTTTCATACTGACCTCATTTCATATAGGCCTAAATGACCTAACATTTTCTTTTTTTTCTGGACTGAACTTCAGAAAAGTATGAATACAATAAAACAATTTTAGAAGTCAACAGAGAAGTGAAGATTGATATAAATATTTTGAGTCTGTTTCATAGTACATACAGGCTTTTTGTGGAAAAAGAGTTACTCTTTTCAGTTATGACTGTCTCTTTTAAATTAAAGAACACTGACAGCTAGCACATACATACAAATACATGATAAGAAGAGGTTATGATGGAGTGTTCTTCAATTTCAGTCTGCAGTTGTCTTCTCCATTTAATACATAGACAAGGAAATATTTATAATAATAATTGTAAAGTTTTTCTCATAATAGTCATGTGTGAAAACAAAAGAAACAGCAAATTTGAAATCCAGGAAATAAATAAAAAAAAAGTAATATTTGCAATGCTTGCGACACAGTTATGAAATCCAGTATTACATAAATATTTAAGGTATTAGATGAATTACAAGTACAGTCAATAGCTTTTTGATATGCACTAAATTTTCAGCTGGAATTCTTATGTACTATAGATAGGAAACACTGTACTACTGGATCATCAGCACTCTTATATGAATTGCTGTACTGGAGCAGACCTGTGATTAGTTCAGCACTTTGTCTTTAACACTGGCCAGGGCCACATACTTCAGAGGAAGATGCAATATACCCGTGGTGGAAAATGATGGAGTAATCTAGCTCCTTATAACTTATCTTTGTGCTCTTGTCAGTTAAAGATTACCTTGTGCCCTGAAGAGCAATGGTTATGGCTTGAAGGATGAAGGATTGAAGCTTCTTGTTTCAAGCTGTAAAGTGTGACAAATATAAAAAGAAATATACTGTGCAAATGGGTTGTTGTGAATATGCCTGCTACAGTACTTTTTGAAACATATTATCTTCAACAATAGCAAAGAGAAAATACTAGACTAGATGGGCTAGTAGTCTTGTCTGTTTTCTATTTCCTTTGAAATATGGAGAATCGCATCCTACACTTCAGTTACTGCGCTATACTATTTTGTACTTATAAATGTTGCCAGTGATGAGGAGGATTCGTATCTTGTAGAGAATTATCTTCTAGGAACTGAGGTAAAATATGCCACGTTGCTCTACTGACCATGTTTAAAATTTGCTGATGGCAGAGTTAAAACACTGAACAGAAAAGCCTCTGTTTATTTTTATATTGAAATTCTGAAGCACATATTCAAACCATAAATGAAATATATATATATATATATATTTAATTAAATGAGTAGTTAGTGTTGAAAAATAGTGTCAGAGGGTGCAGAAGACTAATATGGTAGTACTAGATGTTACTACAGATAAACCAATACTTAAAATAATAAAATAATGCACATTGGAAAAAACAATCCTGATTTTTTTCATGTAAACACTGACAAGCAGTAACCAGTTGTTAACCTTACTACTTAGACAAAGAAGTTTCAATTAAACTGAAGAGTTCTCTGAAAATATTAGCTAAACAGTAATGAGGGAAGGAAGGCAGGAAGGAAACAGAAAGAAAAAAAGAAAAGAAAGAGAGAAAGAGAGGACAAAGAGAGAAAGAGAGAAAGAGAAAAATAAAACCTATATGCTTAGAATGATAAGGAAGGGAAAAGAGAACAAAATAGTTCTGATCCTCATAGCATGAAAAGAAACAAAGAATGGCAGCAAGGATTCTCAAAGACATATAAACACTTCTGTATGAGAGATGACTTTTAAACCTCAGGCATGTAACAGAAGTCTCTAAAATTGTGGATGCCAAAAAGGCAAATAAGGAATGAGTGTTTATTTTTTGTTATAAAATGAAAGTGGAATCTAAGGATGATCAAACTGGAAGTTCGAAACAGGAGGTATGCTATCAATTTGCTCATATTTAAACTCTGTGTCTGCCAGTAAATGATTGACTCAGTTTAGGCTCAAAACATTTATCTTAGTTCATGGGAGGAAACACAAAAACACAAAAACACAAAAACACAAAAACACAAAAACACAAAAACACAAAAACACAAAAACACAAAAACACGAAGAATGATTTCAGACAACACACGGTGGCTAATGGAGAGTATGAGTATCCCTGAAGAGTATAACCATATGGTTGCCCCTGTTCTTGTCTCTTCCCTGTCTGCCACAGAATGGTGCCAAAATTAATATGCTGACACAAAGATATACTTTGTTTTCTGACCTCTTATGGCTACTCTCATACAATATCATAGTAAGTTTAAGCTATTACAACAGTATTTCCTAATCTCTGTTTCCTGTATCTTATCCTCTACTAACACCATCTTTTTTTCTTGCTCTATTTACTTCTTATTTTCTAAAGATACTGTATTTTATTTAATCTTTAGGGTTTTCTCATTTTCAAATGTTACTGTACAGTTACCTATATATGTATGTTTTATACATATAAGTGAATTCATATATGTATCAAACACATAACACAATACATCTAGTGTATATACCCAACTGTGTGATCCACAATTTTATACATACATAATTATTCTTAGTAATTTTCTGCTTGGTTTCAGGGACATTTTCCTATCATTAGGAATCACTACACACTTTAATGATAATAGGTAGTATGGTTATAGAATTCATTTCTGAACTTTAATGAAGAATTCATATCCTTGTTATACCAATTACTGAAATCTGAAGTGTCAGGAAAATACCTACAAGAGAAAAAAAATCTTCAGTTGTAAGATACTTCCATTTTGGATTCAGTGTCAAAACTTGACACTGATTTGAAGCAAAACATTTTCCCTTCTGGCAAAATATTACTGCTCCAAAATAACACCCATGAATGTCAAGGAGATTCTTCCTGCTTCCTGTAATAGAATTGACCCTAAATTCCAAAAAGGCATGTAGCAGAGGTGGTTTATGACTTTTTGTTTTATGAGATAGTCATGTCAACTATTGATAGTCTAGGCCAATATTTTAAAAGATACACAAGCATTTTTTTTTCTGGAACAAAAAATACTTTTTTTTTTTTTAATAATCTGTAGGTAGAATGAAAGAAAGAGCCCCCTCTCCCTTTTTTAAAGTAGAAACAATACACAGCTTTAATTGGGCAATAAAAACATCTCATTTTCCTTGTCCTCTCTCTTTTCTATGTTTTAATATGTATGTGGTGCTTATAAAAGTTTCCTGATGTATTGCTCTGGAGATTGTATTTGAAGACTTAAATGTGCCTTTTATCCTATTTGTGGCAATCCAAGACGTACTGTTCCTAACTGTTTCAACAATTTGAAGAAGTAGCAATACATATTTATTTAAAAAGCCATCCATACAATGCTTTTATTATAGGTAGTGAAATTACAATCTTTAGAGAAACTGATGTTTTCTGAATGCCTTCTCTATCCAGATGTTTATTATATATATATGTATAAAGTGTAATATTGGTTCTTTCATTTATATAAACACACAAACTAATGTGTCTTAGTCACTGTTAAAGGATAATGATACCTGACAATCTGAATTCACTTAAAGTTTTATGGAAACAAACCACTCGGCATTACCAAGAAGACACCATTCTCAAATATACTAAAGTACCAGCTAGATTAGGCAAGCAAAACACATGCACATTCCTAAGTGACAAAAAAAAGTATTTTCTGTTGAGACTTTAATTACAACCCAAAGCCAAACATATGGAACATAGGACATAGGAAAACACTATGATGAGCAAAATGAATGAAAAGTAAGGCTATTACTTGAATGCCATTTTATTCATACTGGTATGTGATGATACATGGGTAACATAAGCAGCTTTTGCAAAATTTATATTTGAAAGTTAAACCTTGAATTTCTACATGGAACAAAGCAAAATTTCTGTCCAATAATGCAGTCATGGAAGAGGTTTATTACATGCTTAGGCAGGTATCCTAAGTTCATCTCCATCCTACCACCTTTACTGTACTAGTAACAAAGTCAGACAGCTGATAAAAAACTAGCCAAGCTGGGTCGGTGTAAGAATTCCTCCCTTATCCTCCCCTTTCCATCTCTCCCGTTTACATCCTCAGAGTATACTAATTCATTCCAATCAAAAGGTTTTTAGAAATTCTTAACCTTAATTCAGCAGCACCAAGCAAACAATATTTGACTTCATAGTTTGGGACTCTGACAAACATGGAGAGAATCCCAATTTCCCTTCACCCTCTTTTCCTTCAGAGTGCTTATTATTTTACTCTAAACAAATATTTGTTAACATCCAGCTTTTATGTAGTTGTTACAGCTGGGCAGTTGAGCACAGCAGCATTCCCAAGGCAAACCAAGCTTTCACTCCAAAAGCCTTGGTCAACATAAAATCAGCTGACACTATGGCTGTGGACTACTGCTTGGTAGACTGAGTTTTTTGTTTGATTGCTTGGCATGGCACTGAGGTAGAGTGTCATAAGATTTTATGATTGCAAGTTCTATTTCTAGGACTCACATAAAGACAGAATATGTTTTTCGTCATCACAAAGGTTATACCATGAGAAAAAGGACTTCTAAGCGGTGAAATGTACTCATGAAATATGAATTTGAAGGCTAGGTTTGGACCTTCTCAGTTCTGTCAGTACTGCAGTTTCAAGAACAGGAATTTTTGCTATTTAATACTTGCATCGGCTGTTAAGTGTCTAAAAAAAGTCACTTATTAGCATGTCACAAAGAATAAGATTAAACATCATTTCTTTGATTCCTCACTTCACAAATAACTTCAACATTTAGATTACAGTTTTCCTTTCTAAAGTTCAATTTATCACTCAGAATGAGAGCCGTGGTGCATGCATTTCTATCTACTGTCTATTTGAAGGGACTTGGTAGCCTGCCATGTTGTAATTCAGCATTTTAAATCTCAATATGCACTAAACTATTTTTTTTAATTATTTTTATTATTATTATTAGTGGTAGCTGAGGAAGTATGTGCACAAAGGTAGGTAGCTCGGCAGTAGCAAGAAACGGCAAGTGATGGCATATTTTTGAAACAGCTGGGAAGCTTACTTATCCAAAAACTCTCAAAAAAATATAGCACATAAGAGATAATCACTTAACTGCATACTTATGGCAAAAGACTTCTGGGAAATGAGTATAAACAACTCACATCAAAGATTTATAATCCTCAATTTTCATAATTTTGCCATTTGAAACAAATACACCGAAAGAACAGGATAGGATTTCCACACTGGAAGTTGGCCACTATTCTTTGCAGTCTGATTCTTGAGGTATTATTTAGTTTATTAAAAACCCAACTTCAACAAACAGAAATATACACATCAAAAAAATACAAACTCCTACTTCTTTATAGCAGCAATACCTACTCCACTCCAAAACAAAACCAAAAACAAGCAAACAAACAAGCAAACAAACAAACAAACAAAAAAAGGGGACCTGACAACAGCTGTGGTTTGTGTTGTTGTTCATGCACCTCTGCCTCTGCCAGCCTGTTGGAAATTTGAATTGCTGTTGCTGGGGTACCAGAGACAGAGTGGGTTCTACTCACTTCTTCAATCACGGGACAGATCACATATATCACAGTGAGAAGCAATAACAAGCTAATGATAATCAGATGATAACTAATTAGAAAAGTGGATTAACCTTTAGGAAGTATCTATAGGATTTTGAAGGATGATATTAAAAGGATCATATGGAAGCAGAAGCAAGTTCTAGGTTGATAACTGTCTGATTCAGTATAGGAAAGGATGCATTATTTCTATACATTAACAAATCATTAGAATTCTATAGAATATCTTAAGAGGAAGATAAACAACGTTTTTCTTTTCTTTTCTTTTCTTTTCTTTTCTTTTCTTTTCTTTTCTTTTCTTTTCTTTTCTTTTCTTTTCCAAATAATTTAGTTATATTATCCTGGAAATAATAAAGCCTTATCTGAAAATACTTTTCTTCCGCTACTGGTGGTTTGATTGTAACTGATAGGAAAGTATTGCCATATCTACTTGTGTTGATTAACTTCAGATATATTACAATGAACACAAGCAATGAAACCTTTGAGGGAGAGAGAGGCCACAGTATTTTTAAGAGTCACCTATTTATTAGAAAAATCTGTAATTCTTTCCTGGCTTTAAAGACTTTAGATTAGAGGATGTTCTTTTCAGTATCAAGTGCATCACACTGCTTCAGTGACTTGTGATAGTCAAGCAGTTGCAAGACAAATTTCATAGACTTAACGTCATGACATTTTGGTGTAAAAGAGACAGGCAATTTTTGTCCCAAATTTACTATTGTAAAAGAAAGCTAGACTTATTTTTTTTCAATTAAGTTTTTTTCTTGTGTGCCATTTTTGCCTCTGTATGTCTTGACAGTTGAAAAAGACTTTTTTACTTCATTAATTTCATATTTTTATCACTCTAGCAAAGACAGGAAATGAATTGACCTTAGATTATCGTAACTCTTCTTTCCAGAACTTTAGAGCTGCATATTGCTGTTTCACTTAGCACTAGCTCAAATATGCCCAGTACTCTATTCAGTATATTGAGCAAAAGAAAAACAAAGTCTATGTTTGGAAGAAAGTATGTCATTTTCTAATGCAAATTGTTTTTGTTGTTGTTGTTGTTGTTGTTTGTTTGTTTTAAGATTTTTTTTCCAGTCAATGCACAGATAGACCTCAATAGAAATTCTGCCTAAATACTGAAGAAAGATATAAAGCTATCCTACAGAAAAAAAGCACCACAAACCAATACGCCAAAAATTCTGCAAGTTGGACACCATTCCAGCAGTAGTGCTGGAGATGGAAGTCGAATTCAGCATGAAACAGATACCAAATTAAGTATCCACCACAAGCACCAGCTACTGCATTGCCCATTTGGCACAAGAGCTTTCAGAGCTGAGGACAGTACTGGGATTTTTTTCCCTCAGTCCTGCTTGCTGCCAATATGGTAGCACTGTGGAGGCAAAACTGCCACAGACCCCTGAGGGACTCCAAGCTGCAGCTGGGGCCATACTCAAGGAACTAAGAGAGGAGAACAGAATCCCCTTTTGTTTTCTTGCTTTTCATCATTTTGGACCAACTACACAAGAATAAGTTCCTTCTTCATACAGGATTCCCTGACCGCAGAGATGCAGCATCTCTGCCCAATCCCATTCTCCAAGAGTAGTGGTGTACATACAACTGTCATATCTTTACTGTACTGTTCTTGCAACATGTAATATCAAATACATCAAATGCATTATATTTTCTCTCAGAAGTCCATCTTTAAAGAATCTACACCAAAATCCCAGCATAACTTGCTGTCTTTTAACCAACACCTTGCCAAAGAGTTACAAAAACATCATTTTTTGGAAGGGCTATTACTACTACACTTCTATTGATTTCAGGGCTCAGTAATTTCAGAGGTAGAGGAGGAGAAAGGAAAAAGACTAAACAGCAAAATAAAACACCCAAATAGGTGCTTCTTTCATCTGCCATCTTTGCTAGCTTTCAAAATATATTTAAATAATCTTTCCCTCTCCTTGTATTCTCTATGCTCTTTGAATTTTCCCCCTTCCTGATTTTTGCATTCCTGCCTTATTTTATGTCCCCTGTATTCGTCTATCTTCTTTTTCCATGTCTATTCTTCTTTGGTTTGCAGTTAATGTTAAAGCTTTCTTTAAGACCAGCTCCTACCCACTTGTCAGCTCACCTTGCCATTGCTGAATTATCAGGGAAAAGAGACAGAAGGAGCAAAGAATGTCAGCCAGAGTAACACTGGCAAAGGTGGTTGAAACAATTTGTTATCAAATGCACAAAGGCAAGCAATTTCAAACAACCAAAAAGATGCAAAGAAACAGTTTTCCTTAACCACAGAGAAATATTCCATTCAGAAAGTGCTAGCTTGTTCTAAATACTTGACTGATGAAACCTTTGCCCTTTTTGGTCCCAGGTGATTCTATGATTCTGTGATTCTAGATTAAAAGCATCAGACAAAAAATGCTCATCTCCATCTTAACATGAGCTATTCACCATTCCACTCTGTGCCATCAAGTATTAAAATGTTTTTTACAACCTAGTCTAGGTTAATGCATGAAGAATTGTTGACCAGTTGGTCATTTTTATGGCTGTTTTGAACGAAATTATACTGTCAGTACAGGGGAATCAAGTGTGTCTGGAACTATACCCTGTAAAATATTCTCCATTCTTTTTTTGCTCTAGTATGATGAAATGATTACTTAAGGCATAACTTTTCTATGTTAGCATTTTTATTACATGTAGGTTATATAAATATATATATATAAACAGCTATTTTCATAAGAGGTTACAAAAGCAGAGATTGTAATGAAATGTGTAGTCACGCCCCAGTTTTACAGTTCCCATGCTGAAGTCAGCACACAATAGCTCATACTGTGGAGAACACTGGGGTGCCAACTTGTCAAAGACTAAATCACGGATTATCTCGGTGATGCTTCTGTTTTTTTTTTTTTTTTTTGAAAACTCTTTTGGTGCTTTGCCAAGTAGTTGTTCTGTTACATATTTCTATGTCTATCTGTTGGTCTCTTTTAGATCATAATGCACTACAGAGTTTTGTGAGATTTTGAGGACTGTGATTTTTGCTTTTCCCTACATACTACGGAAATCATAATTATATCCTTATATGAGGCATGCAGCCTGTGCTTTTTGATTGTATTTTATTTTAGTAGCTGTCATAAATGCTACAGAATGAAACATGAATTAATTATTCCTTTCTGCTTTGCACACCAGGAATTTTAATTCTGCAATGCTTAACAACTCCACCATAGAGTTTCATCTACACTAATGTGCACTTCACATTAATACACATTGTCAGTATCAAGCTTAATAATATAGGTGGTGTCTCCTGAGTATGTAAAGGAATAGGTCTGCAAATGAAATGTCCTTATTCTCCACTCACTCTGCACCCAGGAAAGTTTCCTTCTAAACTTGACTTGTGCCTTCACATAAAGCCACACCTTCCTCTGATATCACACCCTGCAGATATACATATTATGTATGATTTCTAAAGTAATTTCCTTCTGCGTGGTTTGTTTGTATTTGCAGAGGAAAGAAAACCATTTCCTTCACAGAAGTACAATCCAATGACTTTCCTAAGCCAGACAGGATCAATGCTATTTTTCTTACTTATGCACTATCTAGATTTTTCAAATGCGCACAGATCCAGATGACATTCCTCTATCAAAACTGTAATCATGTGGGTTTCAATACTTTTTGGTTTGAATTATAATGGCCTTGCCAGTGAATCCTGTACTTTAGTAGACAAAATGTCATCTAAGTACATTGGAGAATAAATCATACCAGCATATCTTTCTGAAGAGTAGATGGAAAGTCAGTGGATTTAACAATACATTGATTAAAATGTCTTTCTGATGGAAAAGGCGTAACATAATATATCAAAAAAACACATCGATTTTTCACATACTCTGATATCTCAGAGAAAGCTCGGTTTCTATCACATTTTTTTTTTTTTTTTCAGTAGGGTGGTAAACTGTGGAAAAACTCCTGTGCTGTAAATGATCAATAGACTACATTCATTCCAGTTAACCCTCATTTTACTGTCATTCCAAGGTAGAACATATGCATTGCACTTAATGGATAATGCAAAGAGAGTAAGAAAAGGGAACAATAACAACAATAACAAAATTCTAATTTTTCAAATGCTACTTATATTTTAAAAGCAACCAAGGAAATGAAGAGTCTTACTTTTTTTAACATCATGCCTGAAGGTGATAAACAGAAACAGGGGATGTTCCAACTGGACAAAGTTGTCCAGAAAGGATGTGGAATATCCATCCTTGGAGGTTTCCACAACCTGACATGACAAAGCCATGACTGAGCTAATCTGAATTCCGTGCTGTCACTGCTTTGAGCAGGAGCTTGGGCTAAAGACTCTTGAGGTTTCTTCTGTCCTGAGTAATCCTATGAACTGTCAGTAAAGTAAGGTGTTCAGATCATTATTCATATCTCTCTATGGCAAGTAGTCAGTAGTTCAGGACGACATCAGAGATGAGCTACTGTAAGGCTGGACTGCAAGAAAGTAAACTTGTACCAATAACAGCATTATCACATTTCTTTCATTCTGCATTTGTAAATTCTTGTTCCATTTTCCTAGTGTTTTGATTCCAGTCTGACCCTCACCAGTAAATTCAGTATGGTTTCAAGGTCCATCCTTAAAAATGCAAAACCATCTCTCTGGATCAGATGATTACTTGTCTATGTGTACATGACTTTCTAACTCAGAAAATTTATACCCATGCTTTTAAATCATTTTGAAAAAAAAAAAAAAAAAGAAGAGAGAAGAAAAGAAAAGAAAAGAGAAGAAAAGAGAAAAAGAACAGAACAACAACAACAACAAAAAAAAAAAAAAAACACAACACCTTCAAAATAAAAAGAAAATAACAGAAATATGGCAGGTACTTATCTAGTATTATACTTTTGGTAATGATTTAAAACAAGTTGTGAAGATTCCTGACATCTGAAGGTCATATTTTTGCAGAGACTTAGATGACTGTAACACAGTTAGATACTGGGCAGTTTTCCAAACTGCCTAATTACTGAAATTTAACGGGAATTATTTGCTCACCCTATTTCAACTCTCCTGAAAAATACAGCTGTCCACTTAGCTTCATTTTAATTAAAGTATATACATTTTGAATTAGCCTGAAAGTAACTAGTGTTTGAATTAAGGGCTTAAACTTTTTTATTACTCAGTCTAAAATAATTTTAAAAGATTTAACTTTTTAAAAATCTGCTGCTGTAAAATTAAGCCTTTCTTGTACTCACTGTTTAATATGTGTGACCAAAAAGTACTACTTAGTTATGAAAAAATTTTAACCTCATAATTTTAAGTCTTCCTGAAATACCAGTGACCAAAGGCCATTATTTATCAGCATTTTATTGTCTTATATGGGACATCCCCTAGAATTTTCTAAAGCAGCAAAGTTCATTACACAATCATTGTGTATATCTTGTTATCACAAGAAACAAGGATGAATCTGAAGGGTGGGGTTCAGCTGCTTACTCACAGATTAGGCATGTCTGATATTGATTAGATTTGCTTGGTCGACACGGCACTGAGGTAGGAGTACCTCACCTCCTGGACAGGTGACTGGAGACCAGAAAAGGCACTGCTAATACAATGCTAAATGCTTAAGTTAAGGCAAATTAATAGCTCCTTAATAGCCCTTGTAAAATAATAGCTCATTAACGATAGCGTAAAATTAGTGGAATATTAGTTGACAGACCTTGTCTGTGACTTCAAAACTGTTTTATTTAAACTACGGAAGAAAGATCTGACCTCTGATATAATCTATCTAAAAAACAAATAATTCACTAAAAAACAAATAATATGATACCATTATAAAATAATTCTCATGGGTTTGTACCATCATATTGGTAAATTACATATTAAACAGAAAATAATGAGTCTCTGGAAAGAAGTTACTCAGTGACCCTCCAATCACTATTAGGCATTCCACATATTGGTCCCCCTTATAGGCCACCTTTTATCAGGTGGTTTTGTAAGTGACTGATTTGAGATGGCCTACTAGAGACCACATTTATTTCAAAATTCCTGTGATTACACAGGGTTACATAACAGTCCACAATTGCTCCAAGGAACTGTTGCATTTAGTTGTGTCAATTTTACCACATATTTCATTCATTTTTATAATAGAAAAAAAAAATCAGTAAATCCAATTACTGTGGGTTCATCCAATGGCTAACACATCAAGCACCATCTTTTCTGAGTTGGAAGATACAGCAAAGTGCTCTTTCCTTCGGTGCCTCATGGGCTTGAAGTATATGAGCAGCAATGGATGAATTGTTCTGTAGTACCATTTGGAGACGCACCATATATTTTTTCAACATGTATTACCACAGAACATAGCATGTATCTATTTTGCATCTGCATTATGAGTTATATATGGCACACATTTGTGTAGGTCCACTACACAGGACATAATAAAACATACAATTAAATGTTACATCCTATTCACAAAGCACACATTAATACCAGGTGAGGTTTATTTCCCCTTCAAGTAAGTTCTTCAGGTCTGAGCTTTCTTTTATAATTAAAGAGGTGGAGAAAAACAGTCAGCAACTCTGCTAACATCTTGTAGCTTTCCATCCATGGCTAACACGTGCTGTCTTCTAGAAGTGCTGCCTTCTCCATCAACTATGCAGACAGCATCAACTGGCTACATCATATGATTAAATTTGGCCAAATGAACGCTACTGACACCTTCTATGCTACAAGGAAGACATAAAAATGTCTAAGGACCAAACCCAATGCTTACTTATATCAGTATCAGACCTTTGACTTCACTGACTTGGTTCATGAGTACGTTCTTGGAAGCCTAATGTGCTAAACATTACATTGAGGCAGAAACAAAATATCAAACACAGTAAACACAGCAGTAAACAAAGGCAGACTTGAATATGTTAGGGTTTTTTTTTTTGTCCCTGTCTTGAACTGTTTGCTGTGGTTGACCCCGCTGGAATATACTGCAGATTAATTGTTTATCATTATTTCAACTTACTAGGAGCAGAGAGAAGAGAAGGGAAGAGAAGGGAAGGGAAGGGAAGGGAAGGGAAGGGAAGGGAAGGGAAGGGAAGGGAAGGGAAGAAGAAAANGAGAAGAGAAGAGAAGAGAAGAGAAGAGAAGAGAAGAGAAGAGAAGAGAAGAGAAGAGAAGAGAAGAGAAGAGAAGAGAAGAGAAGAGAAGAGAAGAGAAATTCTAGCCATTGCACACAGGGTGCACGCTCTTTACACACTTGCACACACAATTGATATACATGTGTGCATATTGCTCTAATATTCGGGTATGTAGACAATGATGAATTCATTGAAAATGAAGTCAACAATTTTCTGAAAAAAAAAAAAAACAGAAAATTTTATTATTCCACATGCTATTGTTCTCTACAGAATCTACCAAAACATCTCATGACAACAATGCAATTTTTTAAAGTTCCTTTTTGTGTTTAATGTTCCATGAACCACCAACAAATAATAGATAAAGTTGTCTCAGGAAAATTTGATTTCTGATGTCTACAGGGAAGAAACAGCTGAACAAAATTTTATCAGCTTAATAAATAAAATTGTAACTAATGTCCCTCCAAATATAAAACAACAAAAGAAAAAAAAAACAACAAACTGAAGACATTTGGATTGCTTAATCATCTCTATTCTGATTCAGAAATGTTTAAATTGTTCTCTAAGGAAAGATAATTTACTTTAATTATATGAGCTGTCTGGTTTTTGTTTTGTTTTGTTTTGTTTTCCTACAAAAAACAATGTATTTTCTTCTCAACAGTGATATTTACATTACATTCTGTCAATAGAAGAAATAATGTGTTTTTTTTCAGTGATGCCCTTTTGTATCATATTTTAATTGATTTCACTTTGCCTTAACTAAATAAATTATATTCATTTTAAATTTAATCTTCATGCAAAACCATATTAAAAAAAAAATTGTCTTAGATATCTGACATTGAGGTTAACACTGAGGTTAAGTTTTAAGTTTTACTTGTGCTGAAAAAGTTTCCTTGTAACAAAATGTTAAAAGGAAAGTTCCCAATAAGAAACTTGCACTGCTCACAAGAACGTGGCCTTGAAAAATTAATGCTTACTATTCAAAAGAATGAGGTCAAATGTTTTTGGTGATCAGATTATCTTAAAAAAAAAAAACAAAATAAAAAAATGAATCATGACTTGTTTAAACTCATGCCTTTGAAACTGAATATTTAGTTTAAGCATTAGAGAAAATCCCAAACTAAAATAAGAGGAAAAAAATATGTTAATAAACAATTCTAACCCCTCCCCTCCCCCCCCCCAAAAAAAATTACACCGGCATAGGGTGAAGCAAAATTTCTATATTTAGTACAGTACTAATTTTTTTTGTCATGACTCTACCTACCTAATACATATGACAGTTAATGGATAAGGTTAGGTAAGACCCTGCACATTTAAATACAAATGAAACCTGTATAGGCACAAATTTATTAAGCTATATCTTGTTAAAAATAAATTATTCATAACAGGACAATTTTCCCTGATTTTCATCACTTTTTTTTTCATTGAGCTGCTGGCTCCTGTAAGTTACACAGACACACCATACACCATACCACATTGTCCATGGAAACACAGAAAAAGTGCCTTCATAAATTCATTTTCTGCTTACAAGCAGTAACTGCTCAACAGTAACCAAATGCACTGGACTCAAAGAACACCTTCCTACGCAGGAGCTGCCTCTGGCAGACCCTGGAAGAACTTCTACAGAGGTGACAACAGAGGTATATTCTCCTACCTAAACAACTACAACTTCTCCTTTCCACAGTAACTTCAATAACCAGAAACATTTTCCTGTGATTTTGTTTTTATTGGTGTTTTTTGTTATTGTTGTTTTGTTTTGCTATGTTTGTTTTGTTGTTGTTGTTTTTTACTTAATCACTCAAATAGAGCTTAACTGATGAAAAAATGTTTGTTTGTTTGTTTGGTTTTTGTCCAAGAAGAAATATCACGTGGAATCTGTATTTTCATATTTTCTAACCAGGAGAAGAATGTTCAATTTTGGAACTGATCTCAAAGTGAAATCTAAAAGAAATATTTCAAATCAAGTCACTGATTTTGATAAATTCATTTTTTAGTGACTTACGTAACATTTTCTTATGCAGTACATACAGATGACTGCTAATGTTTATGATCCGTAATAAGAGTCACTGGAGCAGTGGATTCTACGTACACTTGCAAACCCCTGCAACTGAAAAAGAAAAACAAACCAAAACCCCATAGTTTTTATAAAATCCCTAAGGAGGTGGATTTGGTTTGGTTTTAGCATGCAAATAGGACTCTAAATACTTCATTTCAGTTGATACCATTGGTTTCTGAAAGTAAGCAGTCCCTGTTGCCTCACTGGGAAAACAATAGCCATAATGTTCCTACATGTTTCTAAAATGTGCAAGCTGCTCACGAAACAAAGAATTTGCAAGGTGCATTGGTGGCAATGACAAGTGTGAGAGTCCAGAGAAACCATTTTAACAAAGACTCATTCCTGAAGCTGTTTCAATGGATGCAGAGCTACATCTATACATCTAAGTTCCAACGCCATCCACTACAGAAAGCTGCACAGAACTTGTGAGTGGTCATGCTGTACTCTGTCTTAACTGTTTCTTCTGGAAAATATGCCTTACTAAAGCTAATCTAAAAGGAGTTCTATCCCTTTTACGTAAGATAACAAATTAGACATGCTATACACATATGATCACTCTGCACGTTGATACTTTTCCAGCTGGGTTGTTACTATAATAGAATACCAATTAATCAATTAACTTTAATTAACCCAGAGAGAAAAGGAAAGACAACAGAATCATGAAACCCCAGTTCCTGCAAAATTGAACAGAAAGTACAAAACAGAAGATGTTTAGGTTCTTTGGCTATGCCTGTTTAGGGTATATGAAAGGTCTGGAGATTGGTGCGGTCATGAACCTGGTAGATTGCATCATGCAGCAGACCAGACTGGGAATAATAAGACTTGCTGAGACATTTCTGAAAGTTGGAATGGAACAGGGCACACATTTTCCACCATAGTGATAGAAAAGTTGGGAGAGTAGATGGAGATAAATAAAAGGGAGACAAAGCAAGTGATGTAGGCCAGTGGGACAGACCTAAGGGGGGAGGGGGGCGGGAGATGATGGAAAGAGCATTTGGAAACTCCTATCACAGGAGCTGCTCCTATTGTTTCTTTCTGTTCCACCATCTGCAATGGCTTGTCCCTCTGAGGAGTGTCTGCTTTTTTATGGTTTAAGATATGCAAAAGACATGCCCTGCTCCTTTCTTGGTATGAATACAAAAAGCACCACACAGAACACTGGGAATGTGTCCTGTACACCTACAGAGAACCAATTGTTTGTCATTTATAGCTATTGGGGAAAAGAAGAAGAAGAAGAAGAGGAAGAAGAAGAAGAAGAAATAATTAAAAAAAAAAACACAAGGTGTTGGGTCTTTTCAATGAATTAGAGAAGAGATGGCAAGTCAATTGCATAAAAGATAGCAAAGAAAGTAAATATAACTATCATTAAAAAGTTAAAACATAGGAGCTCCTACAGGACAAAGAATAGCAATGAGATTCTCATACCTTCTAGAAGAACAAGGAATGAGCCTGTCCTCCACAGTACCCTTCAGTTCACACCATCATGTGCGTTCATGAGGCACAGAGCTTATGTACTAGCCAGAAGCTTTTGGCTATGAAAGTAAGAATAACCCTAAACAAGTTTGTAATTTATAGATAATCCACATCATATGACATTTTATTAACTTGGTCAGGGTTATGGCAGGAGTAACATTTTATAAATGACAAAATTTTCTTGAACAATTGTTTTGATGATATTAAGTAATATTTTTCTCAGTTTTAGCACCAACAGATGATCAAATAAGTTGGTATTTAACAGAATGACATGAAGTTTATTAGAAGTAAATGTCCCTCTTTTAAATAAAAGCAAAGAAAGCTATTTCCATCACTTGTATTAGTAGGAAAATAACTATATAAAAATATCCACTGGAATGCATGCTTTCATTTTTACTTATGTCTCTTTCTCTTTAGGTAAGATGCTTTCATAGAATCATAGAATCATAGAATGGTTTGGGCTGGAAGGGACCTTAAAGATCATCTAATAGCAACCCCTGCCATGGACAGGGACACTTTCCACGAGACCAGGTTGCCCAAAGCTCCATCCAACCTGGCCTTGAACACTTCCAGGGATGGGGCATCCACAACCTTTCTGGGCAACCTGTTCCAGTGCCTCACCACCCTCATAGTAAAGAATTTCTTCCTCATGTCTAATCTAAAACTACCTTTTTAGTTTAAAGACATTACTCCCTGTCCTATCACTACACTCCCTGACAAAGAGTCCTTCTCCTGCTTTCTCATAGGCCCCCTTTAGGTACTGGAAGGCTGCTATAATGGTCTCCTTGGAGCCTTCTCTTCTCTGGGTTGAACAACCCCAACTCCCTCAGCCTATCTTCATAGGAGAGGTGCTCCAGCCCTCTGATCATCTTCGTGGCCCTCCGCTGGACCCATTCTAATATGTCCATGTCCTTCATGTGCTGGGGGCCCTAGAGCTGAACACAGTACTCTTGATGGGGTCTCCTGAGAGCAGAGTAGAGAGGGAGAATCACCTCCCTCGACCTGCTGGCCATGCTTCTTCTGATGCAGCCTGGGATGTGGTTGGCTTTCTGGGCTGCAGGCACACATTCCTGGCTCATGTTGAGCTTCTTGTCAACCAACACCCCCATGTCCTTCTCCTCAGAGCTGTTCTCAATCTATTCCCCTCCCAGCCTGTATTCGTGCTTGGGTTTATCTTATGCTGTACTAGATCTGTTCTAAGGCAGTGCTTTTCCTTTTTTTAAGAAACTCCCAGAATCTCCTGTGATATCAAATAAAAACAGTACCCTACTGCACATGAAGTTCTGAAAGTCCTTCTTCCCACCAGCAAAAAACAGTAAGAACTATTTGCACCAGTATTTCAGTTCAGGTAAAGGTACCAACCACAGGAGGTGTAAAAGCGAGAGCTTATCATTCACTGCAGAAACTCAGATGCAATGCATATATGCCTACATTTAAAGAAAAGAAATAGATGGAAAACCATCAACTGGAAGAAGTTTTAAAGGGATTTCTTAAATGCACAACCATATTGACCAATAAAAGGAAAATAATGTCTTTATTTTACTATGTGCTGCTACATAACGTTATTATATCTAAAATTACTTGCAATTATTTATATAAATTTTGTTACTATACAGCCAAACCAAGGAGTTTTATATCATGCAAGCCTTTCTGTAAAGTTTAGGGGGTAATGAATATCTAGGATTCTCTCATTGATGCCAGAATTTCTATGCATTTCTATTCATAAACCTTGTGTTTCCTACAATGTAGGTGGAATGGTACTGATGCAAGTGTAATTTGTCTAGACATTTCCACTCTTAAAAAAGAAATAAATCCCTGTTTGAAAAAATCTCTTGCTGACAGCAGATTTTTTTATTCCATAAGGTTTGGTTCTAACATCAAAGGAACATTTTTTTTGTTTCATGTGAGTCCATTGAAACTTGATGAAGTTGTAGTATTTTTCACTTTCATGGATGGGGAAAAGTACATGACCACGCAATTAAAATGTAGCGATTAAAGAAATAAAGATTTTCAAGAACTGATTTAAGTGTTTCTCTTTGTAACCATATTAACATTTTTTTTTTAATCATCCTGACGCAACTCTCTGTACTCATACTTCCTCTTCCTGACTAGATCTAGAGATGCTGTAGTGATATCAGTGATATAAAAATAGCTTACCATCTCTTAGCTGGGATAGAAGACTGTTCTATTGTGCTGGTCAACAAAACAAAAAGGGAAAGGGAAAGCCTGCAAAAGTATTACAGAAGAAATTCAACTCTATGATTCTGGAAAGATGGATAGCCATTTGGCAAACAGTTCATTTGTAAAAGAAAACACAATACTAACACTATAAGTAGTAATCTAAATTTTCCTCTTTAGAAGCATGACATCCACACTGTCTCCTTCTTTCTTGTCTCCAGATAACTTTGTAAAAGAGGTTAAAAAAAAAAATAGAAGGCCCCATAAAAGTGATTATTGCCAACTTGAATTCTAATTTTAGATCCCTGAGATAAACGATCTTTGGTCTTTTCTTCTATGTTAGTTCATTTCTGCATAGAGTATTAGTGTTTTTTTCTTGCACAAAATTATAGTACTGTGTTTAGCAGCTGAGAAATCTTTTCAGATTTGCTAAGAATAGTGCTGAAGAAGTACACCAGTGTCCCTGACTTTAGTCATAAAACTGTATTTATAAAAATCAGTATCATTCTAAAAGACATCACTCTAATTCATGTTGTGACAAGCAGAAAACAGTCTCAACCAAAATAGGTTTCATACATTGCTCATAAGAAAGACAGAACGAAAAGGAAAGTCCTAAGAACTAAGTTTACAGCTGCAAAAGTGGAATTGAGAGGACGTATTGTGATAAATGAGAAATTTTCTACCTCAAATCCTCTTAGATAAAGACAGCTCAGCAGCCCTTTTACCAAAAGTGGCAGACAAAGAACCAAGCTATGTGGCAGCTCATATATGCTAATGACAAGCAAACATAATTTAACACTGTAGGAAAGTTGGTACTTATTTTGGGCCCACAGTCCAGAAAAGATGTTGAGTAATTATTTTAAAATTTAGCATGCACTCACAATGATCTGATCCTTTCATATATTTTGCTTTTCACACTGTATATGTTCCTAAACCATCTACATTTGATGAAGATTTTTAAAGAGTTAACATAAAAATAGTAGAGATTGAAACATATGAATAATGGACAAATTTCTTTTCGCCTCCTTTTAAAGCCATGTATAGTGATGTAATAATAACAGTAACATAATAGCAATATCTTATTACAGTCTAACACAATTGCAGAAAAACTATCATGAAGTTAAGTTTGTCCACTGATTCTTTATGTACAACCTGTTTCTGAAATGAAAAGTTGTAGCAAAGCAAGTTGAAATTTCTCAATTTGATTTGCTTAACATCTCTTCAGTAGTACTCTATGGGCAAGGCCCCAACTTTCCTAAATCTGGACTCTAATTTGATATATACTGCTGAACAAGCCCAGTACAGAATAAATGAGCTTTTTAGTACAAAGTCCTAAGATTCCTGACTGCAGTTGTCCTACACATCCTCCACATAAACCACTCCAATTTAAATGCTAATACTCTTCCAGTACTGTACTGAGAGTTGCTGCTGGGTTTTAGGCTTTCTTTTTTTTTTTTTTTTTTAATATATTTTCTATTCATCTTTCACTAAATCTTGGATAATGTCAATCATCATGGCAGTATCCTTATATTTATAGTAGTCAGCACTGAAATAAGGCACATGTACTTCCTTAATATATGTTTGCACCAACTGCAGCAAAAAGTCTTCTATTCTGTTTCTAGTGAGTCCATCATTCACTATGGTTACACCTCAGAGTAATCTATCATACACTTTATGATCAATTTAAAGAAGACTGCCTTTTTTGTAATTCCTTGTATATTTTTCTCATTGTTACATAAGTTTTTCTAGCTGGAAAGCATGACTATTTCATGCTATCCCTTAGCAGAGATTGTTGAATTATTACTGCTTATATGCGTTAAACTTAACACTTTCTGACACTCTGACATCTTGATATGAAAGCTGCAAGAGATGAAGAACATGTCATTAACTGACAGCCTGTTAGCCTATGAACCTCGTGTTATTCCCAGTATCAGTTCCAAAGGACATTGCAAAAGGAACAGTTTTCCCTAACTTTGTATTCCTGGAGATCCATATTTGTATTTCCTGAACAGAGGTACAAATAGTGCCTAGGGAGGAAGGGAATAGTGAAGCTGTGTGGCCGTGAAGGTCACATATTCACCTATGCCTGCAGTGCCATATTCCTACAGTGCATAAGAAAGACCATAAGTCACTAGGCAGTACTAATGGACAGTAAAGATGGCAGTCCAGATTTAACTTAGAGAATAAATCTGTGCTTGCGTTAAATATTTCATTTTCTGTTTTACAGAAGTTTTAATTTAATAACGTCTTGGCTGGTAAGTCTTTGAGAAATGACTGAGCCATTTTGACTTTATCAACAGCATTTTAAAGTAATCACAGAATCATTTAGGTTGGAAAAGATCATCAAGTTCAATGGTTAACCTAGCACTGCCAGGTCTACCACTAAACCATGTCCTTAGGCACCACATCTTTTAAATATCTCCAGGGATGGTGACTCAACCACTTCCCCGGGCAGTCTGTTCCAATGCTTCAATGATCAAAATGACAGGCTTTTATTAGGATTTAATCCACAATGTGCTGTGGAAGCAATTAAAGAGGAACATCATGAAGTTAGTATTATAATTTCTTCATATGGCGAGAGAGATCTATTTTTAGAGGGTGCTGCAGAGCACTTGATTACGTAATCAACATTAAGCAGTTATAATACCCTCCCCTGTAAAAAGTAAACCACCAAATAAAGTCCCTAGATGGAGCCGAGAAAATTCTGCAACTGTGATTTGTGTAATAAGTGGGAGAAATAAATAATAGTAGCTCAAAATACTCATCACCCAGAAAAAAAGGACAATCAAGGCTCTTGGTTCCTTGCTAATGTGATGGTAGGAAACAGACATCTCTTTTCTCCTGGAGGTAAAGAAATCTTGTCATGTATATGGAGATGGGGATGATCCCAGATCCTGGCAAAAACCTGTAGAGTGGGATGAAGAACCAGACACTCAGCAGAACAGCAGCTAGAATGGGAGCAGAGAAGGGAATTTTAATTTATCCTGTATAATAATTATGCATTTCTATTTCTTGGAGATTCTTGAACATTAAAACATTTCCCTTTTTTAGTACAATTTTGAACAGTTCATCTCAAGGTTTCTGAAAGCATGATTCCCCTTTTTAACTTGCCATCATTTGTAACCTCTTAATGGTCCAAATTTACAGAGTGTCACTGTCAAATAATTAGGAGAAAAAAAAAATACATGCTTTGAACTGGCTTACTTTAGAGATTTTTATATATATTATATATATATATATATATATGTATATTTAGTTCTTTTCTTTTTTAGAAAAAAAAAAAAATGCTAAGTTTTTCCAAATAATTGCAAGTGCTTTTAAACTATTCTGTGATCCTGTTGAGGAAACGCTGAAGTGGAGTAACCTCACCTCTTTTCATTCCAGCAGGAAGTTCAGACTGGGTAGGCAAAGCAGAAACAAAACATGCCAAAAGCAAATATACAAGGTATGGAATGTATATTTCTCAAATGTGAGTTGAATCTACGTGCCCTATGTTTTTTACTAGCAAAAATTTCTTTTCTTCTAACAAATGTATTGTGAGCATTCAATAAGAAGACAAAGGCTGCTTGATGAGGTAAAACTTTGCATTTTGTTTTTTGGCTTGCTGGGGTACAAATATTTCGGGAACAGCATTCACAGAACACATGAACATGTGTTTAACATGATTCATTGTGACAAACCCAGTTATACCCAGCATATTTTTTAAAACTAACATCAGAAAAAATCTTAAGATACAGAGTTTAATCCAAAGTCTTCTTACAATTGTAATTTTTCAAATATTTGTTTGCAAACTCTAAACTTTATAGGCCTTTAACATAGAAAACAAATATTTCATGATGTTAACTATTTTGTAATACTCCAATCACAGAGGTTGCTCATAGATTAGTTCTACTCAAAAAGTGATCAACTTGTTACCCATTTTATACCTTCTTAGCTTTTCTTTTGTCCCTCAAACAGTCATAATGTGCTAACCAAAAATGCTGGGAAAGTTACCTATCCTAAAAGAGTTTAAGATCTCCTAATGCAAATTGTAATAAAAATAAAAAAATAAAATAAAATAAATGGATTCTTAAAACTATAATTTCCTGTTCTTAAAATTCTGAAATGTTTCATGTAGATATTTATCTTTGTGATTCTTTTTTTAAGCATACGGTAACTATACTACCAAATTAAATGTGTTCTGGAATAACATTAACTTTTCATTTTGAAAAGAAAAGTTATTTTCGTTATGTTAAGATGTAAAAATCATGGCTTGAGTTACAAGATAAATTAAAAAAAAAAAAAAGGCTTTTTGAATGAATGGTATTTTTTTCTGATGAAAAATATACTTTAAAAATTCCCACCAGTCCCTCTCACACAATTTTCTCTTCTTTACCTTGGCCTATTAAATTCTAACAGTATTTTCCCTGCTAGAATTAAATTCTGTTATATGATAGTGTTTTCCATACTACTGAGGAAGACAAATGGCAGATCAAAACTCAGAATACTGTAAGAAGAATGCATTGCCCAAAGAACTATTGAAGAAACATGCAATGTTTCATACCCAGTTCCTAGACCCGACTCCAACTTTGACCTTACATAATGGTCTACTTCTAGACTCTATACCTACGTGCCACTTACATATCAAATTTGAATTTTACATGAATGGAAAACAGAAATATAAAGCATACAAAAGAGGAAGCAAATAAAATTAAAAGAATGAATACAAGAATAAATGTGTACAAATGAATGGTAGATTTTTGCATCAGTTATTGACATAAGTATAGCAAGGGCAGGGAAGAGTTGCTAGGAAGAAAAGCTTCTGCTCTACAATGTTAGGTTAGCAGACAAGAGGAAATATCAAGATAATGGTGGGATGATAGAAATGGCACCAGCATGTATCGCAGAAATAACAGAAATGTCTACAATTACAGTAATAAACACAAGGGCAAAAACAATTGCTAAAAAGAACCCTCACTTTATTTTGAAAACCTATAACTGTCAAGAAGGAGAACTGCCCAAAAAGAAGATATCTCCTGATGGGCTACAATAAAGGCTCTACTGGACAGATGTGATTCTCACTCTGATGAGGGCAACAGGTATGGGACGCTGGGCTAGAGTGGTCAGCAGTTAGGTGGCATGGTCTTTATTTGTAGACACAGCAGTGAGGCTGAGAATGGAATGGAAAAGTGACTATTTTTAATTATCCCAAGGGAACAACAGGGTAAGCTCTCTCCTTGACTGTCTTGGGTGAGGAATGTATTTGTCATTGAAAATGTATTGGATTTTATTTAAAAGTACCAAAATAAATTAGTGGTTTCACTCTTAAGAGAACTCTGTTCTGAACACAGGTTTCTAAGTAATTTTCAGCATCTGAACTCCCACAGATACAATATATTTTTTTTCATACTGAAAATTTCATATCTTCATAGTTATTCTTCCAAAATCTCCCTTGAGCAGCCAAGCTATTTTTTTAAATCCAACCAAAGCCCTAAAGACCAAAGACCAGTTTTGAACTCTAAAATTCAAACCTCTTAGATTTTATTGGTTTTTTTTCTTCTTCTTCTTCTTCTTCTTCTTCTTCTTGGTACAGGTTTGTACCAATTTTTACTCTCAGGTTGTTCTTTAGACAACCTACTGTTTGAGAAGATACAGCTAAGGAGAAAATAATGTACATTACATATAGCAGGGATTTAGCAGACATGAGAAGCCTACACTCACTTGTATTTACTTGGATTTAATTTTAAAGTCTTTATTCAATGTTGTAGTTGCTTTCATGAAAGACAGAACAACAAAATCACAACATACAAACTTACCAACCACCTTTAACTACATGTTCCCCCACTACATTTCACACAAAGATATTTCTTACAAAGGCTAACTGGATTTTTCTTTTGTATTTTCCTCAATAGCTCATTCCAACCCACCACGGGAAAAATGAACAATGTTATATTATTACCTCAAAGTCTTCAGATCTGAGTTTTGTCACAGCAAAATAGTGAACTTCTAAATCTAGGGGTCATGACAGGAAAAGAAAAGAAAAAAAAAAGAAAAAAAGCCAGCCTCTGAAAAGCAAATTAATATTATGTTACTTGTATTTCATTTTTACTGCAGTATTGAAATATTGATTAATTTATACAGTGAATGCTGTACTTTGCATTAAAGGAAATTTCATTACGTGAGAATTTTAGTATTGTAATTTCTCTTCCTTTAGACACTTTGTATTCTTCCTCTATGAGTTGAGTTTAGGGCTTTTGCTTTGTTGCATTTTAACTTCTTCTTTGTTCTAATACATTTTTGGATGTATTATGGTTTCTACTCTGATGGGCAAAAGTCATTGACTTTGTGACTATTAATAGTCATAACAGATGTGGGATGGTCAAGAAGTAAGTCCCAGGGTTGTATGGGACCTAAGGGTTGTGCCTGGACCTAAGAAATATAGCAGTGAAACATTTTGGAGTGAATGTTCTTCTTTCTGAAAATTTTTCAAAACTAAAATAATTTGTGGGAAAAGACTGCTATTGACACCTATTCTTTTCTTCTCACAAAAATTACTGTGAAAGGAAAAATTGTTTAAAATCTTATCAAAAGATTTCCAAAAGGAGGGAAAAAATCATTGAATTTGAAGATAATTAATCAAAGGAAAAAATCAAAACCACTTCTAACAGACAAATTCTGTGCTCAGTTTAATGTTGAATAAATATAAAATGAAATAGTTTGACTTGATCAAAACAAATTTTAAATTTGACATTTTATAATGCATACAGTTAAAACCATTAATATTTCATATCTCTGATGCACTTAAAATTAAAAACATTAAAAAAATGAATTGTGGGTGTTTGTACTGTGTTTTTCTTCTGTAGCAGTAGGTACAAGATTTTAGAAAGACATTTTTGTTATAAAGGTTTGTGGTTCCAGAGGTCACGGGAGAGTGAAGCAGTGCCAGCATTCTTGTTCTCTTTTCTTCCCAGTAGGAAAATGAAAAGGTAACACTGTACAGTTTAATATAACGGTTATAGAACTCTTGTAGCTAGACAAGCTTGTAGACCGCCAACAGTTGTTTCGAGAGCATGGCACCACAGAAAAGACCCAGCTGACCCATCAGAGCATGGTTTTGGGCAATCCCTGTCCTCACCAGACAATGAGATGGCACAAAGCAGATTCGCTCAACTCAGACCTAGCCCTCCTTTTATTTTTCAGTCACTTTGATTAAAGTAAGCTCTCGATCATTCCAACCCTGTGGCTATTGGAGCGCATGTGATACCACTGCGCAAGATAGCCATGATAGTAGAGTGCCACTAACAACATCTGAGACACAAATGTGCTATCTGATCACCTTCTGACTCTTCTTGAGTGTTCCTCTTTAACTTGAAGCACCAGTTCCCCTGGTGGCATTTCATAATCAGTGATCGAATTATCCTTGTACCTACCCTAATTAGTAAAGATTGATCAGCGTTAAAATGGGGACGTTAACACAAATTATTATCTTATTAATACAAATTATTTGGTTCCCTTGAGTTTGATTAAATTAAACAGGGAACCAGATTCACCAGTAATTGAATTATGGCAAAAAAACAAAACGTACAGTGGAAATTCACACTTTATGGTCAGTTCTTTACTCTGAGGAAAAAAAAAATGCTGTCATCACACAGTTTCTTTGTTTTCAGTAGTTCTTCCTAGAACTGAAAGGAATGGGAATACTTTTCAACAAAGATGAAAAGATTTCAGTGATGATAAAACATTTATATATGTGTGTGTATATATATATAAGAATATATATATATATATATATGTATGTATGTATTCACCTCAGTTCAACACAGCCCATAATACTGGACTTAAATTTCTCCCTGGTTGGAAAAATATTTAAAAGTGCATTTAACTGTTTAAGGTGCATAGAAGAGCTATTTCATTTGCTGTTGGCTCATTTGCTGCTCACAGAAATAGCAGTTTAATGATTGCTAAATCTCACTGTTCCCACCCATTTAGTCCCAGTTAAAGTATGACTAAGATGCATGAAATGCAAGTGATCAGCAATGATTTACATTGGCGTGTGTGTACTGGGAAAACCTTAACCTGCTTTGAGTTTAGTTATTGCCACACTTAAATAATCATAAAAATCTCTGACAAACAGCAAAGTGACACATCCTGTTTATATTTCAAGAGCTTGCTACCACCAGGGAACCACTAGGGGTTTATCCCCTTACCCTTTGCCAGGTGACCTCTATTACTGAAACAGAGAGATTGTCAAGTTTTAATTCTGAAAAGAATTCAGTTTTTCTAATTTGGACAATGTAGTTTATCCATCTTCCACTGCTTGACACCTGGAGTGCCACAAGTGCTCATCATCAGATTGTTGTGTTTATGCCCCTTTGCCCAGTTTTAACCTTATCTCACAGCCATGCTGACATACTGTTTCTGATTCTGTATCCCATAATCCCTCTGAATATTTCTTTCACCCTTTCTTGCTCTGTGACTTTACCCAGAACCTTAGGAAATGTTGCATCTGACCTTTTCAAAAGGGCAAGGCTACAGCTTTGTTTATGCCACAGATATCACAGATCTCAGAAAACATGTCCACCTCTGTTTCAACACAGCTAGAAATAAATAACTTGCAAACCTTATCAACACTGTTCTCACAGCTAGCAATTAAACTGTTAAGGTGTAATGGCTGTTAGACTTTTTTCTTCTCAGACAGGCAATATGTGCATGTTTGCTCATGCATCACCAGCTCATTTGTACGTTAAGTTAGATCCATTCCTACATATTATATATAATATAAATAATTATAAATTATATAAAGGTAAATAAATAAGAGATACTAATGACTACGTATTGTGAAGGAGTTGAAATATTACCAGTTCAGCTCAGCAAATCAGGTTTCCTGGAAGTGATTGTGTTTTTATTTTAAAACTTATCAGATCACCTTTCAGTCAAAAGGTACAGGACTTTGTAAGTCACACTGAGTATGTTCTATTAACTAAGGAAATGGGCCAATACCATTGAGACAGTAATAATTGAAATGAGAAAATTCCAAGGAAAAAGGATATTGCAGCCTACAGTATCCAAAAATGATACTTTTATGCATTTAAGTATATAGTGCTACCTTTATATTGAGACATAGTACATCTTTCAGTAAAGATTAGACAATAGTGATTTACGAGATGAATAAACTTTAAAATAAAACATTTCCACATTCATATATAATGATATAATTTTTAAACCTCAAGGAACTTTCTCACCTACCCAGAAGCCTGACATCGGGAAAAAAAAAAAAGTCAACTAAATGTGATATCAAATAAGCTGTTCTTTTTTGTTAAATGTTAAAAAAAAAAAAAAAAAAGTTAGTCTTCATGAATGAATGAATGGAGTTCATGCTAATCTAATTACTACTGGACAGATCTCAGTATATCTGCAGACTTTTTGGTCTACCAAAAAGTCTGGACTACCTTTGTATTTCCCAGATTCCTTGGGCAGCTGCAGTTTAATTTGTTTCATTATACAGAACAACTACAAAACTGCTCCAAATCGTTTTGCCTAGTAATTGTCTCACATGGGCTGTAACATTGCCCTCACCTACCAAAGCGTGTAGGAGATCGGGTGTAATGCCTTTATTTTAGCCTAGCACTGTGTGACCTCTAAGAAATTCTTACTTTTCCTATTTAAGAAAATTCTTGATATGCCATTAAGGTTTGATATAATTTTGGCCTATGTAATATAATTCCTCTTTTAAACTTTCATTTCATTACTATTGTGAAAATGAAAATAGGGCAACGTAAAAAAAACTAATTCTTCTGTCATACTGAACACTAACATTTAAGTGCTTAACCTTTCCTAATGTGCTTAAAAACATCCAAAAAAATAAATATCTACTGTCCTTGTTTTAACTGATCTTTTCATAGAAAGCATGTTGCATGCAAAACCAGATTTTAGATGAGACTACACCAGATTAAATGACTCTGAAGTCTATTGTAGATATTTTAAAACTATTTTTATTTCTACTTAAAAGGAAGTATTTGTCAAAAAGTTCAACACATACTTAGGAAAAACATCCAGTGTATGCATTTATTTTAAGCCCGGATTAACATAGCCCATAGACAATTATATTTAGAGAGATTAATCTTAGACAGCCAAGTACCAGAGTCTGTTTCTCAGTAAAGTACACCTAGGTAGTTACACATTATTGGTGGGATTTAATTCAAGTTATTTAAAAAGAGTCTCTGTGTGAGCTAGGGCAATGAGAGTAGACCGAAAAAAAAAAAAAAAAATTAAGGGACAGCTAGGGCTCAATACTGTTGTCTTGATAACCAAATATAAGTCATGCAGAGCCATTTCAAACAGACTCTAGCATCTCACTTCAATTCAGCTGTACTTACAGAAGAGTATGAGTCTCCCATTGCTCCCATTCTCAAGGCTACCAAACAGCCTTGGGAATGCTAGTATGTCTCAAATACCACTGTACTTATGTTTAGACAACAAAATTGAATAATTATATTTTTACACTGATTTTACACAGATATCCTGTACACAGATAGACAAATTATGGTATCTCAATACTGAACTAAGTGCCACTGAAGAAGCTATAGATAAGGCTGACTGCTCAAAGTCTGATCCTCAAACTCTGTGGTCCTTTGCCTTCTCAAGGGGTCCAGAACTCTTTAGGAAAAGCTCAGAGCTAAACCAAAAAACGACAGCAACTTTCATTGGAAGTAAGATGCAGAAAGTAGTGATAGTACATGCAGTCTCCCTTCACTGCACACCACAGTTTGTTCAGGGCAGCATTTGTCCAGGTTGCATGTGTACATTAAGCCTGAAGGATAAGATCCATATGCAGTTCCAAGAACAGGGATCAAAACTCATTTCTAATATGACAGCTCTAAATCCTGGCCTAGATCATCACTCTTCCTTGTGCCTCTTCTCTTTGACATATGATATTTGCATTCTTGTCTTAAAAAAAAAAAAAAATCACCCATCATGAGGGAATGAGCACTCCCACCTCAGAGGAGAGAAGGGGAAGGTGTGGGCTTGAACCTCTCATACTGCAGATGGCAGAGTCCACATCTCCCATAGTGTGGGTTGATGCAGTGCACCAGGAAGCTTTCAGGTGATAGCAGAGGGACAGAGGATTAAAGAAAAACACTACTAAATCCCCATTGTGTTTTAGAAAGAAAACAACCTCTGTTCCATTTTTTAAAGAAGTAGCTTAGCTGCCTACATAGAGACAAATATTTAAACTACGAATCACAACAACACAGGGTATTTCTACACTCACAAGTGCTATACCAAAAGTCCTCGAAGACCAAAAACATTAAGGTGTACCTCTGTATTTGACATTTCCTATTAACTATGCTGAAAATTTAGCATACAAGCTGTTACAACTTCCTTTCTGAAATAGTACTCTCTAGACTTCATACAAGAAAGAGCCTAATTAGCCTATTTCATATACATGCATTCCAATCTTTTTGTGCTCTGGAAACAGCCAGACCAAACAGTCCCAGAAGCCATCTTCTGGAGTCAGGAAGGGTTTATTGTATCTGTAAGGCAAGTGCAGGTCTGTTGTCCCACAGTTTCCAACTCTCTCACAAACTGTGGACATGTTGGGCCCATACATCCTTGCTTCCTTTCCCTACAAACAAGAGCAAAGAGAAGAGAAAAGATTGCATGCAATCCAGTCTTGGTTGCATGGGGATGGGATGACACTTGCACATTGTTATAAGAGATAGAAGCTGGTAACAGCTCCAATATACATACCTGAAACATAAACTTAGAGAATCAGATTTTTTAAAGAATGATTATACTAATATGGCTTTATTAAGAGAATATGATAATAAAATTCAGCAATAATTACTAGGTAAAACTTCAGAATTTCAGTTTGGATGAATTTTTCTCTTATTCAATTTATATAATATAATTCTAATGCAAACATACTGCAGATTAAAAACTAGAAATTGATTTGTATGCTGTTAAAAATAAAACTATAAATAAATTTCTCGCTTTTACCCGACATTTTAGCCCCTAATCATGAGATTACAGCTTTCTTAAGAAATCTAGGTGTGATCTAATACCAAATGAGAAATATAGGAACATTAGAAAGAAAGAAAGAAAGAAAGAAAGAAAGAAAGAAAGAAAGAAAGAAAGAAAGAAAGAAAGAAAGAAAGAAGAAAAAAAAACTGGGACCAGACATACAATCAATATGAAAACAGACTCTACTAATACCATTCCTATAAATCTTTCTAGGCAATGACAAGCTTGGTAATTACATATGTGATCTTTCCCATTGCTCACACTATTGAGTGTTAAACTTCCCAAATTACACTTCACTATTATTTTTAATGATTAGGTCATCCAGATGTACAGCATGCTAACCTTCTGCCTGGAAATAGAAATGTTGCTTCTTTCACTTTTTTTTTTTTTTTTTTGTCAATTTTCATATGAAAACATTCCCTTTTTACATGAAGTGTCTCTGATTTTTGGCTCAAATTTACAATAATTCAGAATAAATTTCTTGTTTTCATTATATTATTGCTGCAAGTTGCTGCATCAGAGAATATGAATTTGAGATTAGTGGAAAATATTATGAAACAATAATAACTCACTATAAACTCTCCACATTTTAACTAGTTTAGCTATGCAGCATACAAAGTTTACTTCCATGGATAATTTATTTGCAGCTGAAAAAAGTGCTCTGTACAAATAGGTAATTATTATTATGAATTATAATTAATGTTATTCAGAAAGTAGAAAATTCAATAACAAATTTTGTTATTTTGTATATGTCACTACATAAATATGAAGGACCATTTATAGTGAGGACATACAAGTGTAGCACATTTCCAATTGTGCTGAAAATGTGCCTTACAAGGTGCACAGTGAAGGAAATTTTCAGCATTTAAAGCTGTAGAAGGAATATACATTGTAAACAAACCAGGAAATTAAAAATAAACAGGAGGCTATAAACATCCTTGCAATCTATTCTGTCCTTAGGCCTCAACTTCTTATCCCTTCTGATTTTTTTCCCAGCTCATTTTCTCTTTTTTGAAGACATAGGGGCAGCACTGAGAACAGATTATCCTTTGTTTAAGAAATATTATTTGTATGAAAAATTGTCCAAGTTTTATTTTATTTAGGTATGTATTTTATTTATTGTGTACAGTACTACCTTGTTCAAAGTTTTCTGTGTAGACCATTATTCTTCTTGCTTTTGTAGACGAACACTCCTATTAAAGGGAGCAGGAAGCTTAATGAGATTGATCCACACACAAAAGTGAATAATGCTTTCCTACTAGAGTTTGACCTGAAAGGTCCATTATTCTCAGAAACCTAGTATCTCTGGAAACTTGGAACTCTTTTATCTTGGTCACTTCTATGATTTTTAACATTTAATCAGTATACTCCATGAAATGGAAAACGTATATGAATAAAGTTGCATTTTATTAATTTTATGATATTTCTTTGAGATTTTACATGCATTCACCCACACATACACTCACACACCTTAACATGCTTGCTTTCATGGACACCCATCAAGATCAATCAGAATTAACTTTTAAAATGGATTAGTTAAACTATATTAAACTCCTGCCTGGACACTCTCATGTGGAATTAAAAAGGCTTGCATTTGGTTTAATTTAATTTATTCAGGATGTGAATCCCCCAATGTAGTTTAATTATGATGCTCTGAATTCACAACTTTAGTCAACTCGGGTTAACTTTCCTGACTGTCTTTATGTAGACAAGCCCTAATGCAATTTCATACATAAAGCAGGATTTTCTTATATCCCACTTACATATTCTTGCTGTACATCCAAAGTCTAGATAAATTTCTTGGCTTCTTGGAGATGTGCAGTCAGAATAGCTAGCATGCAATCTAAATTCACAGAAGGCACAGTATTTCTCTCAAGTCCGCCAAAAAATAGTTCAAATAAAACTGCATTGAGGTAAATCTATCTGGAAGCTAGGTGTGATGGACATTTTAAACATTTGGGTCACTAAGCATCAAATAACATTTTTCACAGGACTAAAAGAATTATTCCTGAGATACCCTGAATAATTACTGTCTATCTTCCTAGTTCCCCTTGCGATCTGAATTGGATGCACTACTCTGCTCGGCAGTGCAAGAAAGGAACTACCACTATGCACTCCTGAGCAGATGCCACTTTGCATTTTTCAGTGGTGGATGGAGTGATCTTTATAACAACTGAAATATAGTTAGCGACCTCAGAATCCTTTTAGATAAGAGATGAAATAAAACAAAAAGCATATAATTATTTATAAACAAATACTTTTTTTTATTGTATTTGTGATATTCCCTGAACTGAAGAGCACTACATGTTGGCACTCCAGTACCAGGAAGGTTTGACAGGGATTCTTCCTTTATGGTGTATCAAATATTTATCTAGATATGAAAAGATGCCTAAATATGCAGGAAAGAAGTCACTATTAAAGTTAGATTAATTAATTTAATATTTCATAAAAAAATTAATTGCATAAGTATAAATTAAATTCATTAAATACACACTATAAGAAATGACAAATCCTATGCAAAACAACGAAATATGTCCCTTGTAACAGATCAGGGTGAGAGATATGTCCATGAACATAGTGAAGAGATAACTGAGGATTTGTAATTGGACCAATGTGAAGTGGATTTTATGGATTTCTAAAAGTATTGCTTCAGATCTAGGGTCTATGCGCAGGTCTTGCTGAAGAAGACAATGAGATATAACTAAGTTTAAGATCTGACACTTTTCGGTCTAAATTCCCCAGATGGATCATATGGGTAGTATTTTTAAAAATAACATGAGACCTCTCTTGCCTACTCTTGCCTACTTACTGCTTATTTACCACTTGCTGTAACATTTGAATGGTTTACAAGGAAGTTCTTTTAAACACTTTTTTTTTTTTTTTGTCAGTCTGGAGTTTCTGAGTTCCTCAGAATCTCTGGGCACTGTGTGGTGTTTGAGTAGTCATCTGATCCAAATGTTCAGAGGAAAACAAAATCCCAGGAAGTATAGCTGTAACTATTGGGCAGTGAACAGGGCTTCTTAGGAGCAGTAGGTAGGATTTTTCTAAGCAATTATTGTTTCTGATCTCGATCCTGAGCATATAGCCCCACAATGATTTTAGAGAGTTAGAGAGTTTTAGAGAGCTTTATAGAGTTTAAGATATATGGGATTTATATGAAATACCCCTTATTTTAATTGCAACTGCTTAGGACCTTGACCATAACCGGTCTGTAAGATCCTAAGGACAGGGACTGCTTTTTTTCCTCTTGGTGTAATAATTAACAAGAACAAGGTATAAAGATTTTACAGAATCTTTGGATGCTTCCATATTAATTATACACCTAAGTAGCCATAACTACCGCAAGTAGTCAAAGTAAAAGCTATCGAAGTAAACACATTGGCATTGAAAAATTTTTGACAATTTATTTCCTGTCTTTTTTTTTTTTTTAATTCCAAATTTTAATGGTATAACCCTACTTTAGACAACTACATATTCACATATTTCTTTACAAGTATTGTATCTCTGAGACATATATGCATATGTGGGAGGCAAGGAATTAACATACTCGAAAAGAAAATTAACAAATATGTCACTCTATAATAAACTTTTTTTTTCAATTATTTTAATTTTCACAAATAGGCTTTAATCTTTTCCTGCTGTGCTATTGGTTATAAGATATCCAAGTCTATTTAAAACATACAAAAGCAAAGAGAGAGAGAAAAATAAGAGCTGCTTGGCATGATGCCCTGATTTATGTTGACAGGAAAGTTTATATTTGTCCTTTTGTTCAAGGTAGAACAGATCTTCAAAACATTCATATATAAAATCATTTGAAAATAAGGAACAATAGGAAATTCAAAGTTATAACTTCCAGGAAATGAAAATAATTGGTTGCCTTGTACAACTAACCTGAATGCTTATTTTTGGTTGGCTTGGTGCTTTTTGGAGAAGGGCCATGAACAGCTGGAATTGTTTGCAAAGTGAAAATGCCTTAAAGTGCAAGGAAAATAGGGAAACATATTTCTATAACTATCACATCTTTGTAGTGACTCTCCAGATAATACATTGAGACTGCACTGCAAACTCACATATATCTACATACAGTAAAATCAATCAACCCATTTCCAGTCTTGAAACAGCACAGATAACCCTGAAGATACAAGTTAAAGCCACTCAAGGTTATTCTTCCATGCATCGAAATACCAAGAAGCAGGGCGAAGTGAGTTTGTTGAATCATTGTTTCAGATATCTCAACAATATTGTTAAAGTGTTAGTTCTAACACAGTGTCATGAATTATGCTTAAAAAGACTATGACTAAAGCCCTCCTAGACTGTCCACAAGGACTTCTCAGGAGAAATTTAATTTCATGTAGCTCTAGTAAATGCACTTTTCATCAGAGCAGCAGGCAGGAGGAACTGGTTGCTTAGCAATAGTAATATTGCTATATCTATACATATATATCCCCTTTTGAAATTTGTATGTTATCCACAGTTATTTTATAAGAGGGATGCTTAATGGCAAAAACAAACAAACAAACACACAAAACCCTTAGTTCAGACATGGTTTAAAGATAATTTTCCTAACTAAAGAATTATCTTCAATGATATAAAAAGGGACTTTTTAATAAATAATTCTGTAACTTAATTTTTCTGAAAGGTTTGTTTGTTTGTTTATTTTTCATGTTCAAGCTTTAAAACTATTTTTGTCATACAAAGATGAGGGCATGGATTTTACTAAATCGTTCTTTTCTTTCTCCTCCAAAACCTGAAGCTTTGTAACAGAAAGGTGCATTTACTTCAGTGCTCACAAGTGCAAAAAAACAGGTACAAACAATACCCAAACAATAATTTTTAAGAATTGTAAAATTTCAAAACAGAAGCAACTTCAAAGATTAACATGTGAGTAGCCTCAGATTAAATTACTTTTTTTTTTTTTTTTTTTCAAAATGGCTTTGCCTAGTCAGCATCTGTATTCAACCTTACATTTGCATTTCCTGTAGCCATTCACTCATTAGCAGTCAGTACAGAGGGCTAGGCATAATGCTGCTGCTTAATCATAGAGGTTTTATAGCAAACTGTTAAATGTTTACCAGCTTGCTGTAGCTGGTTCTGAAGATAGCAGACTTTAAAGCTTAGTTACTTAAACCTAGGGCTGATTTTCAGGCATAATTAAGTCTGGGAGTCTAAGGATTTCCAGGTACTTCGTCTTCACCAGGCCTGTAATGAATGTTTTTTTTTTTTTTCTTTTGTGACCATGAGTGCATGATCTTAAAACAGCTGATGAAGAAGATCCTTTTTAAAAACAAACAAACAAACAAACAAACAAACAAACAAAACCTAACATCCATCTAATGCTTCATGACTCACTGATTAGACCCAGAAAATTATTTGAAATTGAACTAAACAACCTGCTGCATTCTTCCAGTTTGTCCAAAAATACTAGTCAGTGGCCAGTTCTTTAACCAAAAGAGCTTCCAGGTAATATAGGAGGACCAAGACCAAGAATGCTCTAGCAGCAGAGCAATTTCTCCTGTCATATCATGTGGGTTTCATCTTGACTGGAAAGCACATGATTTAAGAGAAGGCAATTAGCATCATATGTGGAAAGCAGCATATATTATAAGAGATATGCATATAGATTTCCCAGTATAAAACAAAATTTGAAACTGGAATGTAGACAGTTTCCTCAAGTTATTATGCTAAATCAGTATTATTCTTCATTATATTAATGAATATAACTGCACAGAACATCTTGTTCTTTGTAAATACCAAGAAAAATATTAATGAGTACTACTTAGAATCATAGGATGGTTTGGGTTGGAAGGGACCTTAAAGATCATCTAGTTCCAACCCCCCTGCCAACACCCCCAGGTCCTTCTCCTCAGAGCTGGTCTCAATCCATTCTCCACCCAGCCTGTATTTGTGCTTGCGATTGCCCTGGCCCAAATGCAGGACCTTGCGCTTGGCCTTGTTGAACTTCATGAGGTTCACACAGGTCCACCTCTCAAGCCTGTCAAAGTCCCTCTGGATGGCATCCCTTCCTCCAGCATGTTGACCGCACCATACAGCTCAGTGTCATTGGCAAACTTGCTGAGGGTGCACTCAATCCAGCCAATTCCTTATCCATCCAGTAGTCCATGTGTCAAATCCATGTCTCTCCAATTTAGAGACAAGTATATTATGTGGGACAGTGTCAAATGCTTTGCACAAGTCCAGGTAGATGACATCAGTTGCTCTTCCCATATCCACCAATGCCGTAACCCCATTGTAGAAGGCCACCAGATTTGTCAGGCAAGATCTGCCTTTAGTGAAGCCGTGTAGGCTGTCACCAATTACCTCCTTGTTTTCCATGTGCCCAAGCATAGTTTCCAAGAGGATCTGCTCCATGATCTTGCCAGGCACAGAGGTGAGACTGACTGGCCTGTAGTTCCCCGGGGCTTCCTTTTTTCCCTTTTCAAAAATGGGGGTTATGTTCCCCTCTTCCAGCCAGTGGGAACTTCACCGGACTGCCACAGCTTCTCAGATATGATGGACAGCGGCTTAGCAACTTCATCTGCCAGTGCCCTCAGGACCTGAGGATGCATCTCATCAGGTCCCACTTGCCTATTCTGCTTTTGCATCTCAGTCTACTAGTACAACACCCTACATTTCATTTATTTTCAAGGAGTTATATCTACATTGAACAAAATAAGTGAAGTCAAAGCCCTTGAATGTCTTAATATTTTATTTAATTCTTTCTTTTTTTTTTTTCAGATAAGTTAGAATAAGTATATATTTTTCAATCATGTCTGCACCTTTACCAGTTAAATTTCACCTTTTCTTTGCTTCAGAGACCAGAGTACACGCAGCCCCTATAAATGAGGCCATATCAATGCCTAAAATCATGACATACTTTTCCAGAGTTATATTTGCAGTTTGATCATCCAGAAGAGACCAATTCAACCAGAACCATTTCCTGAACTGCCACTTCTATTTGATGTTTTTTTGATTTGTAATAGTTTTTCTCATGATTCCCTATGAACTACCCCAGTTCTCTTCAGTATTGTCAAAGATCCCCATTGGCACATTTTTTGTTCTTTCTGTAATGTCATTTATCAATATACTAATGAGGATGAATCTGAAGAATGATCCCTGAAAAAATTCATTAGTAATGCCTATCTGGAGAACTCTTCTTTTAGTATTATTCCTTTGCAGTCTACTGTTTAAAGAACTTTATCTCCTTCATGATTTTTTTCTTTATTTCCATCAACTGTACCTTAGGCCATGAACTCTACTAGAGCAATTGTAATTGTTTTTATATATAATATATAATTATATATTTATATATCTATGTGAAAATACATAATTATATAATTATACATAGTATTATATATTATATATTATATATTTATTATGTTATGTTATATAAGCTCCATTTGGAGGTTTTTAAACACCTCATAAATGACATGACCAATTGACCATGAGATGATATGACCAATAGGAACCGAAGCCTAGTTTTCAGTTCTTCCACTGACTGTAGTTATTGCAGTAGTATATGTCATTTGCAAGTTACATTTTTTTTCCAGAGTTACAGACGCTGAGCTGAGGTGTTGCACAAGGGCTTGCAGGAGCAGAAAAATATTTTTATGCACCGTTGCCTTTGTGTAAGACCTTATATTCAAACACTGATCAAAGTAAATTGAATGTTAAGTAATAAACCTTAATTACATATCCAGAGAGATAATAATAAAGAGTAAAGTAAAACAAACTGTAATCCAATCACAAAAGCAAAGCATGCAAATGAAACAATCAGGTTAAAGATGCTGAATTGGCTGTGTTAACAAAGATTTATAGAGAAAGAACATAATTTAGCATAGCAGAAAAAAAATATATTTGCAAATATAATCTCCCTGATGCACTTCCTTTTTGGTGCATGTTAATTCTTTTAATAACAAATCTCCAATGGTTTTGTGCTGAATATTCAAGGGAACTGAATCAATATTAGGGAATCATATTATGCCCTGCCAGATAGGAAAGAATTCATTACAGCTATTAAGAATTTATTTCAACATCTGAAAACAAAAATTGTCAGGACACTGTATCAAGTGATATAGGATCCAAGTGCTTGAGATCTAAGGAGTTCTCATGGTAACACCTATTTGCAAATCCAGGACATATTGTTTAATGTGGAATCAATCTGCCTCATTGATCCTGTCTTTCTTAATTTAGATTTTTGTTTGTTATATTCAAATACTATGTTACAAAGTACAGGCAAGCTTTATGCGTACAATAAATCCAAGAGATCAATATATTACATATTGGATCCTAATGAAGAACTACCTTAGACAATTGTTGTCCTTGGGGGAATACCATATCCAGTTCTGGTCCAGAAAAATGTTAAGTCTCTTAACAACTGGAAAATGACATCCCTATCTCCTGAAATGAGTACAACTAAAGCACTTTGTTGGAAAAAGTCTGAGTGATTGATTATCTTTGTGCATAGATAAGATCAGATTAAATTTACTTTTAAATTAAGTTTACTTTTCAATTTAAGAAAAGACAAATAAGATTTTAATACACATCTATAGACTGTCCATATTTTAGACTATCTGGCAGAAAATGACTTCCCTTTGTGTGTGTCTCTATGACTTGATTTTGACTCACTGCACATAAAACCTACCTAAGTAACATCACCTACAATAGAACAGAGTTAATCTGGTTCATAATTGGCAAGAATGATTGGGCAATAGTGGGTATTTAGATTCCACAGTGATGTCTAGAATTATTTCTACACACTGCAGTATGTTACTCACAGTTGACTATTTCTAGCCAAAATAAGCATTAATTACATTCTAAGAATGTTTATCATACAGCTACTGGGATTCTCCCCTAACAGTGTCTACTGCTTCAAAAACATCAGTCAGTCTGAGCTAGTTAAGGAGTCTGCTCCATCACGTACTGTCATTGGTACTAGTCCATGCTAATAACCAGGACTGACTTATAAAATATGATTTCCTAATATCACTTATGTCACAGTTACAGAGGGAATATGATTTTAGTTAGAATTCAAGTGCTTGAATCTGGAACACAAACTGGCTAAAAGTTGGCACATATCTGTAGGCATTTAATCTTCCTGAGGGACCAGAAATCATATTAGCTTTTCACATCATGTCCAATGCTGCCAGACTGCAGTTGCTGCAGAAATCCTCAGCAGATGATCTGAGCCACTTGCCCAAGGGCTCTGCCACTCTCTAGGTGGGCTTCTGCCCACTCCCCAGTCATTCCAACACGTTCTCGCCTTCCATCTCCTCTCCTACACCTACACAATGAGAGCATTTGCTCTCCTTCATGACTAGGGAAAGGGGCAGGTGAGGAGTTGAAGGCACAACTGAAAATTTTTATAGCTCTAATAAAGTTAGATATGCCCATCTGCTATTTTAACTATTCAAGAACTTTCCCTCAGAAAAGCACTTAAACATTCAAGATGGCTCCCTGAAATCTGTGGTGTTCACACTTTAAAGCTAAGTGCTTTATTGGACAAGCATCTTAATACAGATAATAAATTTACTTTTCATATTCCCATACAGCAGCTCAGCAACTTTTTACTAAAACAATAATAATAATAATAAAAAGAAGAAGAAGAAGAAGAAGAAGAAGAAGAAGAAGAAGAAGAAGAAGAAGACGACGACGACGACGACGACTTAAAGCTTGGGTAGAAAATTTCTGCCTTCATTGAAAAGGTTAAGGATTTCATTAGAAAATTGTCAACAAAACCTAAATAATGTCAACTTCTGCTTTTAGGTGTCTGTTTCTTGCACATTAACAAAGTAAAAGTGACAAGTTTTTTTTTTTTTTTATATTCGGCCAAAATTTACATTTCATGGGAAGGAGGGAACAAATTTATCTGACAAAGATCTACTTTAATGAATTAGAAATTGTAGACAGCAGTTTTGTACTTCAAGAAAGAAAGCTGTCTTAGGTTTCTGGAGGATTTTTCGTACCACTAGTTTTATTATGTCAACAGCCTTAGCTCCTGGAAGAGTCATTTTATTTCTATCATGGTGCATGTGTATTACTACTGCTTTCCACTTTTCCTTCTTGGTGGGAGAGCTGAAGCTTCTGTGCTATGACAGCTCAACTACTTACAGTCATCCTGAAATCATACACAGAGAAACAGTGCACTTAGCAGTGTCAAGATCAACACACTTCTCTAGCAACTGCTGGGTTGCTAACACCAGAGCAGTAATGTGGAATCAATTCACAGATTGGTGAAAAATAAGATATTCTGACAGTAAAGTCATTTTTCACACTGCTAGAATAGTGAATACATTCCATTCATTCATAGGTGGCAGACCTTAATTGTCAAACTGTGTTTGTGGGCTCACAGGGTTTTTAAAAATACTTGTCACCTGAACATGCGGACTATTGCAAGTTTCATTAAAAGCATATTTTAAGACATGCCAAACTGGGTTCTTGGTCACCAAAATTTAATGGTCCATTGCATATTTATCTGGGCAGCCAGCTAATGAAATGCAATGAAAAGTGATACAGCAATGCCTACTTGGTGGACATGTGTTTTTAGGATTAATAAAGTCCTCACAATACTAGCTGTCAGAGTTAGCTAGTGATCCAAAAAAATTCAGCCCTCTATACTGCTGTAGAGTTTTATTTGCATGCATATATAGAATATCCCGAGTTGGAAGGGACCCACAAGGGTCATCAAGTCCAACATGTGCTACTAGCTTGAGTTCTCTGCATTTTTTAGATGTGTGAACTTCTTCAACAAAACCACAGTGAACTGATGATTTTCCGGGTGTACTTCATGGAATATTTTAATATGTCTGCAAATGGAAATGAATCCCCTGGATGGTATACTCTTTGCATTGTGTTCAGTATGCTGTAGTAGTTAGTAGTAGTACTGTGGTAGAGTGTACCATAGTATTAGATCTACATACTGCCTTAGTACAAGGTAAGATAATATTAATCAACAAAACAGAAATATTTTCCTAAGCCAGAAACCATAAAATCATGTTTAAAACAGTATATTTCATGTTCACGGCTATTAACAAACTTTGAGCTGGTATTCAAACAGTTCTGTGGGAACAAACCTTCACAGTGTGCACTCTCCAGATTCAGAGTTATGAAAAGATAATGCAGATGCGATTTCGTGTTTGTTTTAGAGGCAACCAGAGACTAACTGTAGGACAGATTTCAAGCCAATTAATTTCAAGGCAAATCAAAGCAGAGAGAAATAATTTACTGCCTCTTTGACAGGGACACAAACTATGAACAGAGCACAGTCAGATTCTGCCTGGAAAGTGTAACAGCTGCAGCAAGCATATGGAGCTGCCATGGAAGAAAAGCTGTTCGGTTTGTGGAGTGAGACCCTAATCAAAGTGATTGATGCTGGATATGATACAGAAATGCAGCAGATATCCCTTTTGAAGGAAGATACTCTAGAGAGAAATACAAAATGCTCTAATAAATGGGACAGGCTGAAACACCTGTAATACCCCTAGGATAAATGTTAAAATCACTTAGAGTTATATTAGCAATGAATCAATTTCCCTAACACAAAATATAGAAAATATAAAGTAAAAATGAATCACTGGTCATATGCTAACCACAGCACCTATCATTCCATCTTCCTACCATGAATATCTGTTACACTATTATTTTATCCTTTTGTGATAGTTGGAATTTACAAAAGTAGGATGTAAATATATTAAAGCCTTTGGACTTTTGCCATTCACGCTGAGGGAGCCATCCTTTTCTTTTTTAAGAGAAGGCAATACTTCCTCACAGTGAATGAACGATACATGTGTAAGAACAGTCGTTATATTTTTCTTCTTCCTTACATAGACAGTAGGCTGAGAGACCACGTTTGTGGTTTCAGAATTTCATTAGAAACTAAAAGAAGAGCTGAGAAAAGTATTACTGACATATCATTTTCATGAAGAATTCATTCAGGGACCTTCTGCTCCACACATACATGGACTATTATATTAACTAATTATATCTAATATATAATACATATAATTAACTATTATATAACTAATACAAAGAGGAATTACACATAAATAAATGTTACTGATACTAGGTTTTTTTTGTTTTGCTTTGTTTGTTTTTGGTTTTGTTCTTGGTGACAATGGCATGGTATTCTAAACAGCTCTGACTGACTTTCATGCTGTTTTTTTCCTACATGTTTTCTTTAATACAATGTGTAATAAAAATAACAATCCTTGTTAGAGGTTTGTTGGACTGGATAGGATGCTATTAAAACAATATTTGGGAGATTCAAAGCCAACACTATTTCTTAGTTTCAAATATTATGTAAAATAATAATAAACTTCTATACCTTAGTCTAACTATAAAGAAAAGGATATCAGTTGAGGTAAATGATTAAATAAACTCCCAAGTGCACTGGGACTATTCAACTGTGTCTTCAGTTCTCATAGCGTGGAGGCCAACAGACAGATCTGGATCCACAGAGATAATGTTCTGGGCATCCTCAGATCCCAGAAAGTACCAGTTTGACACTGTAGCAATAGCATACTATAGGTGAAGAAGAGGTGTTTAGAAACTACTATGAAACCAGCTAAGCATGTGTCTATATGAATGACAGTATGCCCCAAAATCTGAAAATGTGAAGTGTTATATTTAATTAACGTGGAAATTTTTTGTTATATTTGAGGCAGGAAAAAAATAGCATGACTACCAGTAAAAGTTAATTAAGCATTATTAAAATGTCATGGCAAGACTCCCTGCTGTGGAAAAAAAAAAAAAAAAGTTCTGTCTCTCTGTTTCCTTTATCTAACTTCTGATCCTTGCTTTGGTGCAGTAGGAATAGGAAACAAGCTTCTAAAAAGTTTTCTGAAAATCTCCTCAAGCTTTATTCATATGCATTAGATCATGAATATGCACTGAGCCATAAAATACAACAAGCAGATAAATACAAATACATACTGGTAATTACGGAACTTTTAAAGCATGTGTTCTTAGTATAGTATCCTGAGTGCATTTACTTCTCATTGAAGTAATTGAAAACCAGCAATTCTCAGGATCAATATGATCAGGACCAGTAACTACAGGGCTCTATAATTTTTTTTTTTCAGTTAATTCCTTTCTTTTGTAAGCAGGCTTTACCATATAAAAAAGAAATTTTCTTTCATAAATATGCAAATCACATAGCAAACATATTGATACCCAGACATCTTTGTATTCAAAAGCAGCAAAGGCTTTTTTTCCGGCAAAAAGCAAAGGCTTCAGATTTTCCTTGCAATACTGTTACTGTATGCTCCAAGCAATTATATACAATTTAACACACATCACATTGTGAAAAGAAAATCAATACCTTGCCTACCTTCCGAACCTTCAAAATCTCATGAAAAATATCTATGACAGTGCCTACAATCCTGTATTTGGCTAACCATATGTTTAGGGATGAGATTACAAAAAGGTGTATATTATAATTTTCCCCCACTGAATTCCCCTGCAGAGAATTAATTATTTAGTTAGGGATCTGCAATTTCTAATCATGCCCTCCCTGTGCACACTCTCTCCTTACCTGAGCAGAGAGTGGAGAGAACGCCTTCCACCCAACTCCTCCCCTCACATCCTAGCAGCAAAGGGAGCCTAAGTTCTGCAACTGACTTAAGACCATGGGAGCTTCTTGGTGGTGTCCTTTCACAAACAGAAAGGCAAAAGTACATTCTATCTATTTTTTGAAGTACCATTAAAAAAAAAAAAAAAAAAGCTCCACTGCACCTGAGGGTAGTTTTCCAAAGATTTTTTCTCTCCTACATGTAGCTTCTCACTTTCAAACACTCCAAAGAGATTCTTACTGATGAATGCTGTGTTAAAAGCTTGTCTTCAATATACTTATTCTAGATATGCTTTAGACTTCAGATATATTCAAGGCTCTTGCAATATTGGCTGCAATATAAATTCGTGCCATAGGAGGGGAGTTGTCTTTTGGATCACTGGATCGCAAGTCATTTATTAATATGAAGGAAACCCATCATTCAAAAGAAACTTCCTTTGAGTTCGAGCAAAAAAACCCTTCATGTTTTTCAACTTTCATGTTTTTCAACCTCTAAGGACAAAGAATGCAGCAGAAATCGCAATGACCTCAGGAACAAAATTATAGCTATCCGAATGAATATCTACTGCGATCAATAAAAGCACAGCCCATCCACTGCAGATCATCAGAGACTTTTGTAAACTCTGTTATAAATGCAACAGCTTTAGAATAAATAGACAGAATAAAAGAAGTGACATGGATCAGAGGAGGTAGACTCTGAGGAATTTAAATATTTGGTTTCATTTCACTTAAAAATGGCCACTTTCTCCACCAATATCTAACACATAGCTGCTTTTCTCAATGTTTTAGGATAAAAAAAAAAAAAAGTGTTCTCCAAAACTTCCATGCCTCAGGTCAAAAACAATTTTAAGGAAAAAAAAAAAAAAAAAAAAAACACAAAAAAAAAAAAAATTAAAGAAAAAAAAAAAAAAAAAAAAAAGCAGCCAGTACTAAGTAAAGTATGACGTTCGCAGCTTGATTTACCTTGAATACTGAGCATATCTGAAAACTTTTATGTACTTTTGTGTACTTGAAACATACTTTCAAATGACAGAAGGTGCAAGACACTTCATTATATTCTGACTGTATACTTACAACTAGCAACATGTGGATTTGTAAACTGATGACTATGCAGGTGATGGACATGATTCTGGAATGAAAAATGTATCCTTGCTTATCAAAGAAAAAGAAACAGTGTTACCCCAAGAGAGAATGTTTCAACAAGATGCTACTCAAAGAAAAGGCAGCTTTTTATTTATACAGTTCAGATTTTAGAGTGCATGTGCATGAACTAAATGCAAATAAGTATTGGTTGGAGTGCTGGTATTAGCAGCAAGCATGGTAGGTGACTGACATTCTTTCCATAAAAGATAAATATTCATAGTACTCAGAAGGTAATAAAGTCTTGTTGAATCTTTCTTTCCAAAGAAAGTTATTTTTTGTCTTTTTCATACAGGTAGCAGCAGCTACTAATCTCCATTTCTGAGCACTGTCTTCTTTTCAGTATCTGAATACCATATTATTGAACACTTAAAAGTCCCCTAACTCAAGATACATTTGTTGCTGTCTAATAATGTTGAATATTTAACAAAGTGGTTTGTTTTTTCTTTTATATTTTTTTAATTTATTTTTGTTCTTTTGGGTTTTTGTTTTTTTGTTTTTTAATATATATTTTGTTTCATTCCAGCAAATACAAGAGAAGTACTGTATTTTAGATTTAGTCAAAGGTATGAATTAACCAAAGAAGTTCTGCAGCAACAGAAAGGAAAGACAGTCTCACCCTCAGATATCTAACTTAACATTTAGAAGTCCTTATTGCTTTTTAAATAATATAAGTTGTAAAAGATGAATGAATTTTTAGGGAGCTGAATCAAATTCACTGGCAGGCAGAGATTACCTTTATGACTCCATCTAAAGCCTAATCCCTTCCTAAGTCAGTTCCTTCTCTTCCTCCTGTTTATCTTTCAGTTTCTTATACAAACTCCTGTAGCTTGCATTGGATTGGATTCTTAGGTCCAAGGTTTGCAATAGCTTTTTCTTTTTTCTTTTTTTTTTTTTTTTCCCAAATTCCTGGAGGTTTACCATCTTGACCTGTCCTTATTGCCCTCTAAACCTTATTCATTATGTTCCTTAGCAAGGTTATCTTCAGTCAGACTTTCAGTTCCTTCAGATTTTATCTACCTCTATTAGATATTATTTACTGTCACAAATCAACATGGCTAAAAAAATAAGATCTTTTCTTTCCTGCAGGGTCAACTCTTCCTCTCTCCATCATGTCTGCTCTTTGGATCATTGTCCTACAAGGTTTTATGAAGCTTAATGATAAATAAACTTGGATTTACAAAGTCTGAAATACCGCTTTCAGCTAAAAACAATTCTTTTTTTAAATACTTTCACTGACATATGTTAAATGTAATTCTCAGGTATGTGTCAATATCTCAAAGCTTGACAATATTTTGGTGCTAGAAATGCCAGTGGATATATTTAAAATGTGCTAGGATATTGACTGAATGACAGTTGAATATGGCTGACATTTCCGAATCTTTGATTCTCCTTTACTGTTTGCCTATGAGAGATGCAAATTCCCAGGAAAGTTTAAACTTGGAGTTAGAGTCTCTTTTTTCCTTTACACATCTTTATATATTTCAGCAGCTTCTTATTCTATCTATCAAGGCAGTTATCATTAACAGAAGAAAGGAATGTGAAACCCATACCTAGCAAATTAAACGAGGAAGTTGATAGTAACTTTAGCAGGAGCAGAGATGGACCTAAGTTTGATGAACTAGAAAATACAAGATAAGTTTGTATAGAAGGTTCTCAAAGAGCATTGAGGTTGAGTCTCTTACATATGAAAATAGCCACACACAGACTTGGAATTAGGCTTCTGCACACAAAAGTAAGAGGATAATCACTTATGTGAGAATCACAGCTGTATTTATTTATCCTTACAGATTTTGCACAAATGAGACTTTACATTCATAACAGTTTTTGACAATGTGTTATCTGTATTGTAACACTACACAGATCATTAGCATTCATTTTTAGCCACAAACAAAAGTCATCCTGCTCAATATTTCAAAACTTATAAAGCCTATTAATTAGTAACACTGGCAGTTGTGTGATATCTTATTGTCATTCATCTAACAGCTTTATTTTGGTTTAAAATGATATAACTAAAGGGCTTTTTTTTCCTCTGTCATTTACAATCTCATACAGGGACAAACCCACACAGACACAAACCCACACATAATATGGCCTTATTAACTGAAAGCAAATGCATCTGAAACAAACAATCACTTCTCATAAAAGAATATTGTAGCAATTTCTGACAACAAAATAGACAAATTGCTAATCCAGCAATACAAGATGATGTACATCCTAGCAATAAGTGACTTTAGCTGATGACATTGTAAATCCTAAATTTCTTTTAAAGTAACATTTTCAGGAGTTCTTATTATCTGTACATAAACCCAGGTAATATATTCTGACTGAATGGTTACAGTAATAGAATCAGACATTTCCTGCTGTATCCATTAGAAAAAGTTTCCATCTGTTTTATTTACTTGGCTTCATTAGCAATTCATCATCTTACATTTTGAAACAGAAAGCAAAATCAAAGTACAAAATCTTCTAAAGCTAGTCAAATGACTCAGTGGTTGTACTGTCAAAGAATAAAACCCAGATATGTTCTAAAGTCAGTCCCTCAGTTTTAACATGATACAAACATAAGAAACCAACATTTACAGATGCAGTATGTGCTTCTTGTAAGAATTCAAATTATGCTAAAATCACAAACCTCCTTCTCTTGGAGAGGAACTATCTTGTTTAACTGGAATGGTAGAAGCTTCTACCACAAAACCGTCATATACCTTTGAACAGATACCATTAGGTAGCAATATTAAACAGTGGATTAAGCATTGTGTTGGTAGTCAGGAAATCCTAAATATTATTCTGATTATCCATTTTTGAGAGATTCAACTGCTTATGCAGATGCAGCTATTAACTCATACGATAGCCCTCCTGGACATCAGCTGTTGCTCCCAGAGAGGTTCAAATGTCTGCAGGCTGTGTCACCCATGCCGGCATGGGGATGTCTAGCCTAGCACTCCCCTAACGGCAATAGATGGCTGCATGAGAATCCCACCCCTAGCTAATACAGGCAGTGGACTTTACTACTGAATATGACCATTTCAGCAGGAGATGAATTGCTGTATAACTACACTGATTTTATTGATATCATAAGGAAGTTTTGAACAGATGGCAGAGCTGCAGCCACTTATGTATAGACACCTGAAGTCAGGTATCTTATTCTTGAATGTTAACCCAGCCTAACCAGAGTCTGAGTAGCCTACCTCAAGTCCCCCCCAAAAAACTAACACCAGCCAACGAGTCTTAAACGCAGTGAAAGCTAACAAAATGTTTACAAAGAGGTGTCAAAAAGAAAAGTGAAAATATATAATTTCAATCTCTACTAATACGAAGTAGGTGTATGAAAGACAAAGTGAAATGAACAGAAAATAAAAAGCTCCAGAAGAATGAATGACTTCCACACTGTGGAAGAAAAATCTGCTGAAAATTACAGATGTACTAGTTGAATTGTGAAGGAGCTGTCGAGAGGTAGAAAAAGAAGTGTTACTTTCTTCTATTTATCTTCAGCAGTTCTTCAAAAAGTAAGCATTTAGAGTTTGAAAGGTCAAAAATAGATTCCTCAGTGCCTGTTTCTTCCTCATGAAGGAGAAGACAGAACTTGCATTTAACATTTTAAGTTTAAAGAACAACTTAATTTTGAAATATCACATTAGAGGTTCATTAAAGAAGCTGAATTTCAGAAAAATCTTGCTCCAGTATAGCACTAAAATTTCTCAGAATAACTATCTTAAAAAGAAGGAAGAAATCTTTCTTCTAATAAGAAGAAGCACATAAGCTATGTATAAAGTTAATTTGATACAAATCTGAATGTTGGATTTTTAGATAAACTTTGTTTTTCACACAAAACTACAAATCATTTGGTGAGAACATACCAGGACCTAAAACAGGCATCTCCGTATAGAAATAGAATTTGTAAGAGCTCTCCTGTAGTGCTAAGAAAAATAACAATGTTATGAGACACTTCCTGCTAGAAATTTAGTCTTTGTGCTTATCCAGTGGTTGAAAGGATCCAGTAGAAAGAGCCTTACATTATTCAGAAATGTGTCCTCATGCATGGCAAAAAAACTCTGTCCCTATATAGTTGTCCTATATGAATTGTATAATAGTTCAGCAACTACCAGGCTAATATCTGATATTTCTACTCATAAAATCTCTGTTTTCTCTCAGACAGCAGTTGTGTTTCACAAAATATAATAAATTAACCAATTGTGGTAAATTTATGTGATAAATGTGATAAATTAACCTTGTGAATCTCTATTAGACCACATTTGGCATAGTCACTAATTTCCTTATGCCCTGTTAAATGTCACACTCAGTTCAGAAGAACTGAAAACACACTTGCTATGACAAGAATTGCCTGTGGGCTGTGGATTACCCTACTTTCTGCATAAGTTTTGTCACTGTGTGTAGTATTTAATGTTTGACTGGGAGCTGTCAAAGAAAAAGACTGACCACGCAATCTTGTACATTGACATTATACTGGTTTATTTTCAAAGATGAATATCTTGAATTTTATTTAAAATGAGATGATGTTCCATGGCAATATGTAACAGCCACTCTACTGGACAGGTGGAGGAAAACAAAGGCATCCATCACAAAGAGATCTGATTGCTTAAAGAAATAAAGGAAAAGCAGCACTGATACATGGATTTATCTCCACTGGTCCAGAAGCAGCAGCACTTTTACAGACTTTGAATTTGACTTATTCCTAAAATGAAACAACGATGTGGAATCATGATCTACCTCTCTGTAAGCCTGAAGTACTTCACTGTCACCAAAAAAATCTGCATTTTTTCAGGAATTGCTCTACTGTTTGTCTTTTTATTTTTGGAAGAGGAGACAGGAAGAGAGAAGAGGAGAGAAGATTTATTTTTACAAGAGTTAATCTTTGTCTTTCTATCCAAAACCATTTTAGTCTACTGAAATCATGAAAATTCAAAAAGGGCAGACTGAGATTGTATTCTGCTGCAGCTTTACAGAGTAAAAAACCTAGGGAAGAGGAGGAGAGGCACTGTCATGATACACCACAGCATGAATTCAGAATTGATTTTCTTTACTTGCTGGACAAGAGCACATTTTTGTACAAAGCTCTGTTCATGTCCCATAGCTATTTAGGGGCTGTAGGAGGAAATGTTGACAGTGTCTTTCTTAAGCCCTCTTGTAGCTAATACTGCAGCCACTGCCAACTTGGCATTGCTAGGATCCTATTGGACTCTATGTGGGATTTGTAAAGCCTAAGAAATCAAGCAAAAATTTGCTTCACCACAAGTACAGGATTTTCTCTTAGGAGGTAAGTATTATGAAAGGTGTGCTGCTTTAATGATTAAAATTTTCTAGCATTCAGGTGGCCCAAAGAGCTATTGATTTCGAATCATTAAATCTATATTTAAAAAAATACATCTTTGTGTTGGAAAAATCAATTTCATACCTTTTAATATCTCTGCAGTGAAAATATAAATCTAAAAAATGGGAAGATTTTCAGTGACACTCAAACAATGAAGAAGAAACAGGGACCATTCCTAGGTGCTAAATTATATACTGTTTTAATTAAATTTACAATTAACATTATAGTCCAGTTTGTAGAGGTTTAAATTTCTTCACTTTTCAGCAATACTACTTAAATGGGCCCTTGAGACACAAACTACCTAATTCCAGATCATTTTAGATGGTTTAAACATTCAGTTATAGGAGAAATGCAATTTACTAATATTACCAGTATAAGCCAGTGTGCTGCACACATTGTTGAGCTCCAGAATAGTTAAGTATTATGCATACTGAATAGGCACAAGGTTCACAAAGAAGCAGAAACTGGGGAGATATTATGGATATTTTTGCTGCAGAACTTTATTAGGAACAGTTTTTTTTTTTTTTTCCTTTTTTTTTTCTTTTTTTTTATCAAGAATGCTGTTATTTCAGGATTCTCTCTTCAGTCTCATGAAATATACTGATGAAAAATCCGCTCATACTGTACTTAACACATTTTCTGAAGGTATAGAAGAATACAGAAATGGCTGTACTGAGTCATACTAAAAACCCATTGAGCCCACTAAGCCCAGTTTCCTTCCCAGAGTGGCCAATAGCAGATGTCTAAATAAGAAAAAAGGCCTCATAGCATGGTGTGTGCCAACACTCTTCCAGCCTCCAGCTCTGCTCTTCTGCAAAGAAACCTTTCATTCAGATTTCATGAGAAATGAATGAATGTCCAAGGTGAGTCTCTGAAGCCACTTCAGTATTTGCCGTCACAAAGCATTTTTTGGCCTCCTTTAAGTAACACCAAGCTGGAACTAACACCACCAGGTGATAAGACCATTGTAAAGGGGAAGGAAAGTAGGCAGGATAAAAGCTGCCTCTTGACTATGAATGTTGGAGCTGTGTCTGTAGGCTTCTGTTGATCTTGTAAAAGTCTTGTGGAGATGCCACAGCATCAAAGGGAGCAGAAAGCTTGAGCTGGTGGCAGTGCTAATTGTGAGGAGCCTTGTGGCTTTCAGGGTGCTGTGCGTTCATTCAGGTGAACTTGTAATGCAATGCCATACTCCTGCTGATATACTTTAGAATGGACTTAAATCAAATCACTGAAAATTGTGGCACAACCCCCGCANCCCCCCCCCCAAGTATTTCAGTGAATACTACATTACAAACCTAATACTATGCTGTATTTTCAGCTACAAAACTGTTATTTTAAAATAATGGTCTGTTGCCATTCATAAGAGAAAGACATTTTCTGAAATGCTTACCACAGAAATATTTTGTGTTATACTATATTCAAGGATTTGCCAGATCATAAGATCCTTAGCTCTTGATTCTCCCCACAGGCCTACCTTTTTTCCTCCTTGTTGGTAAAGTTTCTGCTGTTATGAAAATGAGATCAAGACTTTAGGGACATTGGGACCCGTATTTTGTGCAGAAAAATCTGCTAAACCTTTTACATGTCCATGTCTCTTTGTTCAGAGTGGACACTATTAGTAACAAGAATTTATCTTGATATGCACCTCTATTTTCTCAGCAACATATTTGTTTAAAAATTTAAAATGGCAATAATTTGTGAACAGCAACAAAAAGTGGAACTGATAATGAAAATATCTCGTCCATAACATCTCTAACCATTACTGGCTCCCTGCATATCTTCTGTAAACTTCCAGGTGTTAGATGAATATTTCACATTTGTAGCATTTGAGGGGGTGGGGAGGGGGAAGGAAAAAGACAGCTTATCATCACCCTAAACTAGGCGTGTGAATGAACAGCTTAACTAAGTAGTCTGAATCATCCACTGGAAGTGATTCTCTTTTTTCCATTTTCTATAGAAAGATCGAAGGGACATTAGATCATAATTCAGTTACCAGGAGTTGGGCGTTGTGAATATTTAACCCACACAAAAATGTTTAAACATCCATGATGATACTGAAGAGATCCTGTAAAGTTCCTTGCATCTTAGATTCCATTAATATTTCTAAGCACCCAATAATCTTGTTCAATTATATGTAATGCATGTTTATAGGGAATTATAGCCAAAAAAATAGGAAGGAGAGCTTTAGTTTTTGCAGCATTCTAAACTAGAAGGCATGACTCTATTTATATAGAATTTCTATCTATTTATATATATTTATATCTGAACTGCAATTCTATTTTATATATAAATAAGAAGATGTGACTATAAAAGTAAAAAAAATCCATCTGATGCTTATGTTCACACATACCTGAAAAAAATATCCAATGAAACAGTTATTTCGATGTATCTAATCCAAGATTTCATGTGAAATCTGTTCTTCAAAGACCATAGTTACATTATAGAAGGTTTGCTTCATCACTTTGTCTAATAGGTAAAACTGATTTAAGAATTCATAAGTTCCAAAGCCCCTGTAGACTCTTAATAATACATCAGAGAGTTTCCTTAATGGTATCTACCTAATGTGATAATTTCATTTATTCCTTTAGTGTTTGTGTGGGCAGGAACAGATTTAATTGTAAAAGATAAAGTTCTTAGCAAATTGCTAGTTTCATTCATTAAACAAAAAATAAAATTTAGGCCTAACACCCTTGAAATCACAAACCCCTGGCTTCTTAATGCTACAACAAGTACACAGTACATGTAACAGAAATTGATGCAGATGGTAAAACAGTTGGTGTTGAGCACCCGACATCTCTGCTGTACATGTTTTTGTGGGTTTTAGTTTAGACTGGTTCTAGTTTAGCTCCACAGGCTGAACACACAATAGTGACTGGAGATTTTAGTTTAGTTTCATGCAAAAGGATTCCCAACTGTTCATTCCAAGGCTGTCCCAAGATACAAATCAAAGTATAGTGAGTATGGAAAATAAGGACACTTACTTATACAAGTACTTCCTAACTTAGAATAAAACAGTAAGGTAGATGTGAACAAACTAATATAATAAATCCTGTATTTATTGCTGGCTTAGTATTACCACAAAATATTGTGCCTTCACTAAGTTATATCATTTAGTTTTTGTATGTATTAAATGAATAGGGAATTATTCTAACCAATTAGAGTTTACAGTATTTGGCTCTGTAGGCTATTTCTGCCTCTTTGAATGTGATGTTTATATTACAAGAGCAAAGGCTCAAAGCCACAATACCTGAACATCATCTACTTTAAAAATAAATAAGATCTATACTGTATAAACCTGGAGTGTCTGAAGGCTTGCAAATTTGGATAGAAAAAAAAATTGCAAACATTTTGAAAAAGAAAAAAGTTGAGTTTTACTTGTAATTCAGACTTCTGCTTGTAACCACCAATCATCTAAACATGTCAATAAATGAAGACAGTGAATAAAAAGACTAATTTTTGATTCACAAGTTAGGTAAAGGAAGTTTTAAATTTCTTAAAGCAATTTCTGAAAATAAGCTAGGAAACTGATTATCTATTTTCAAATTAACGTACAAAAACATGAAACACTTATCTCCTGAATTCTCTTCTAGTCAAATAGGACTTTTCAATAGGAAAGCCTCTTCTAGTCAAACATATGTCCCATGGCCTAGAGCATATTCCCATGATGCACCGTCCCCCCATGGTCCACCCAGTTGGGGTGCAGTCAGTTGTGTGTGCATCTAATTGTGCACGTATGTCTTTACAATTGTACAAGTAATTAGGTGTTCCATTGGAAAAAAGAAAAAAATCCTAGCAAACAAAGCCAAAAAAAGACTGATATAGTTGTACTAAGCAAAAGGTCTACTTACGCTGAATAAAATCATATAAATGACCAGTTAGAAAGGAAAAAAAAAGTAAATTAATGTCCAAAATTTCAGTGAAATGAGTCACCATTATCTTCTCTGCATGCCAACTCATGTCAAAGACTGAAGAAATTGTTTATGCTTTCATTTCATTGGTTACTTTCTACAGAGGTTAGCATATGGTCATGTAAGCAAATTTAGCACAATCCCATACAGGTAAATGTGCGTGAGTTTGTTTGGGCATGGGGAGAAGAACTTTTTTTCCTATTTGACCAACAGTCCACCAAGCAAAGAGTTAACCATTGCCGCTGGTAGTGGTAGGGTCCTGATTTTTCTCCATGACCAGGAGACTCTCAGTGGCACATAGTTAAATGGTGGTTGAGAGAGATGGAGAATTGAGATCAGCTATTTTTATTTGACTGTGAAACATCTCAATTATTTACAAGTCAGCTTATCATTTAGGATAACTGATGCAGACAAAAAGGAAAAGGTTTTGACAACAGTCATTTTCATGATGCCATGTGTTAACCTGTACATCTTAGAGTGATAGGAGACTTTCAAATGAAAATAGATCTCACTAAACCCAGAGGCTGGGAGCTACAGAGGCCCCAGTGAACCAGAAGCCATGACACAGTATTTTTAAGGTCCTTACCATGAAGCCAGGTGCTCAGCCAAGCCTCCATAATTTTAATATTTTACATATTATTCCCACTCATCCTGAAGTGCAGCCATAGTGGCCTTCCAAACTCCATGCCACAAGCTGAGAAGATCTTTTTTTCCCCTTAGAGAACCTAAGACACCCAAGCCAACATACTGAAAGCCTTAAATGTATTTCTAGTGCCCACAGTTCTTGGGTTGCCTCTCCATGCCTGATCTCTTGGCATTTTATACTTATAGTACAAACGATGGCCTGCTCTATCCTTTCTCTCTTCGCTTCAGTTGCAGCAAATAAAGTACAGTCACTATTTTAATAACCAGTTTCCCATTCCAGCATAAGGGATGGTCAGTCAGAATATTCAAGCAAAGTAGAAAAGGTAGCATGAAACTAGTTTTGAGCAATTAACTAAAAGATCCCACATTTTTTTTCTTTCTCGTAAAATAGTATACATTGCATACATCCTGCTGTCTGCAGCTTTACAGTACAATATATTAAGATTGTGATATGAAGCATTTGTTTTTGTTTGTTTGTTTTTTATTTTCCAAGTGGAAGTAGTAATAATATTATTCAACCCAAATAAAATGTAATAAATAGGCATAACAGTATAAAGGTAGTGCACATGCAGTAAAGCATCCATAAAGAACTAGCAGTTACATTTTCCTTGAAAGTTGGATGTTCCAGTTCCTAGTATAACATATATCCAAAACAACAGTTTCTTCTGGGAATATAAGTACACTATTCACACACAGACACACACACACACATTTTAATAATCTTGGTTTCTATTTATTCAGACAACTTTCCTGGCAGGAGACTTATGTTTGCGACTCATTGTTAATGGGTAAAAAAGTACTAAACATAACTCTATTTGATATTCAGATTATAACTAGGGGAAAATTAACATATATTAACATCACAATAAAATATAAGAAAATACCAAACTGAAATTTTATTTTCATACAGTGCTGAATCACTATGTTGTCTGGCTGTTATCTATATTCTATGCAACAAGATATTCTACCACTATATTAGACTATGACTTAAAAGGAGAGAAAAGACATACAAAATTTTAACATGGTCAGGCACAGATTTGAAAGATTATATGAGGATACCATTATATAACCTTTTCTAATTTCCTGTTGCATTTTTCTGCTTAAAATGTAACATACCATTCAGAAAGTTTCTGAGAAATAAATAAAAAATGTCTAGTCCCATCTCCAGTTTAGCTGTTACAGTATTTAACTGCTATTAATGGAAAAAAAAAAATCAAAAGTTTTTCTTCTGACAATGCCTTAGTTGCAGTTTTGATAATTAAATATTCTTTTATTGTTTTTTGAAGTGTCTTTATTCTCAGACTTCTCTTTCGTTTGAGTGCTTGCTCACTGTATTGATCTACTGATCCTGTAAGGCATCTATCCTTTATTATCTTTTGAATGCATTAAATAGCCTCTTTAGTGTCCTACTGTTTCATTTTTTTCATTTTCATGTGAAACCTATATGGATATGCAACTTTTCTTTGTTTTTAGAGTAGCCTGACCTTTATCATATTTTCTTTTATATAATACTATATGATAACTGCAGTTTCTTTGAATTTGTATGATATGACTTAAAAGCCACACTCATGGCTTGACACTATGTGTCAAATACTTTTTTGACACTATGAATTCTGAAGAATTAAGTTTACAATAAGTACTAATGATCACACACTACATTTTGCATTACTTTGCTATATATCACCAAAAGCCAACTTATAATCAAGAAGTGTGTAGGAAAGGAACTTGTTCTTTTTTTATGAGATGGTACTTGTTTTATAGTGGCTTTATACCTGGCTATTTTGTTTTGAAATAGGTAATTGCTATAAAGCCTATTTCTGCCTTTAAACTCAATCACCTTATGTGTTGACAGCAACTGATATTAATTCTAGTGATACTGTTCCGTTCTAGTCAGTAGGATTATCATTAGTGACTTGAATTGGAAATGGATTGAATCACAAATAAACATGCCACAGAAAGAGATTTTACACACACCACTGAAACTTATATAATGTTCTACCCCCCCACAGTCATTAATACAGAAGCTTACAGAACATTAGAATCCAGTGATTTGTGCCATATTTTAAAAACTGATATGGATAGCTAAAAAACAGGTTTTTTTTTTCACTTAAGATGCATAATACAAAAATCCTACATGATCTTCCCCTTTTTTACAGATCGTACTCTGCTCTAAGTACCAAATAAAAATCATACTGCTTTGAAGATGTTAAATGAAGACATTCAGTACTTCAGATTTTATTTGTGTAGAAAGAATTAAGAGCTTGATGCTCTATTTCTTTCCATTTGCAGATGCATAAAGCAGTCACTTTAGAAAATGAACCCCGTTAAATTTATAGCTACTGTGTTCTCATTTAGTCTAATCTCTGCTGAGTCAGCATACATTTTGCATTTACACAGTGCCTACCAGTAAATGCACCCTAACAAATTTTGTAGTGACTAAGGAAGAAAAGCAAAATCCTCCTTTTAAGTGTTAGTACATTTTATACAGACATAATGGTGTAATATCTGCATAATAAAAGTATCATAATAAACAAAATAAATAAAGTTTTAGAGCATCTTTTCATTTAGCAGCTCAGCACCTGGACACACAATTGTTTATTTTATAGCAGACTGGTTACAATCTTTACCTTTTTATATTAACAAAGACGTAATAATTTTGACAAAATCATTAAAGAGGCACATAGTATACTGTCAATTATCTCTTGTTCTCATATAAAATAAGCTACAAGTTAACATCAGCTGTAATACTTGGAAACTCCTTCATAGTTCTACATTGCAACTCTGGGAAATTATCTTCATGAGTTGATTTAACTATCTATAGGCTGGACGGCACTGTTTAATCTGGAAAACGGTTTTCTTTCAGCCTCAGAATATCAAGAATGTTTACAGTCTAAGTGGTTTTATTCAGTAGGTACTGAACACCTCTGAAAAACTTTTTTATTTTAGATAATTTTTGTTTATTGGAACACTCACCTTGCCAGAATGCATGTTCTAATAAACTCATCAGGCAGCAATGATATTTCAAAATAATGTCACAGGTTGGATCAAAAGCAGATATTAGCACAAATGTTCTTAGATTACTGTTGCATGGAGATAAAAAGCTCAGCAAATGTTAAGTATGGAATTGGCTTGAACTTCAAAGTTTTTTGACCATGTGTTTCAGGCTGTACAACTAAGAACTCACATTCCTGCAAATCCCTTTTTCATATAATAAGTTGCTATGAGCATCCTGGACTGGAGCCCTAGCTAAAATTGCATTTCCTTCTTTAAGGACCAAGCACTCCGAACAGTAATGGAATCTTCCTACATGAATAAAACTTCTAAGATCTGATGATGACAGCAGATCTGATGAGTGCAGATCTCTTATCACTAATGACAATTTAGATTGTAGGAAAATTTGGACCTCAATATGTGAACAGTTTAATCATTTCCGCATTAATAACATACTTACAGTTTTGATGATTCACTTACATGAATCAGAAAATGCATTTAACTCCATTGCTTACTTTGTAATAAAAATATACAAAGATTATATTCTTGATTACATGCACGTGGGTAAAGGAGAAAGTTAAGTCTGTTTATCTGAAGAGATCACAGCTGTAAAAATAATACCAAAGGAAAGAAGAAAAAGTTAACAACTTAAACTAGAAAAGGAAATGCTGATTTTTTGTCTTCGAGGACACAGACAATGAAATGCACCCCGTTCTTTATCCTCATATTCTGTATGATTGCTGGTCTAGAATGTAACCATGGAGCTCTAGGCAAGCAATTAAGTTAAGCAAGCCCCCTTTCTCATCAAGAGATCCACCTAAGAGGTATCTCCCTACCTATTTGTTGAAAAAAAAGCAACAAGAACAGAAGCAAAACCTACCTTTCTGCACTACAGAATTTCATCCTTATAATGTTCTCAGATATGCTTTCCCATTACTTTCCAGATTTCTGTATCTAACCTGCATACTAAGAACATGATACATTTTTGTAAATTTATAGAATGCATGCCTAATTGGGAACAAGAATATTGTAATATTCAAAATAGATTAATAGTAACAATCTAGTATAGCACGAATGTGCTTGGAATTGTGTTTTGAATTTGTCTGTTTAACTTTTTTGTGAGACGGGTTGAAATAAATACTACACCATTTTAGAGATCAGAAAGTCAGCTTCATTAACAGAAGTTTCCATTGAAGGGTCACAGACAATTTCAAAAGATAAAGATCTAAGTTTACATTTGGGATTTCTTTTTTT
>VXAA01005998.1:0-30679 GCA_013399115.1 Anseranas semipalmata
GTGATTCTGTGATTCTGTAATCAAAAAGATGTGAAGCAAAATTGGAAAAATAATCTTCACAAGTGAGGAGAAGTCATGCTAACTTCTCTGTTCTACACAGCATGCAAAGACTGACAAAGCCCAGCAGGAATCATTGTATTTTAAAACTAACTTATTTCAGATCACTTTTTCCTTTGCTTATTCATCATGATCATAGATGGGACCTAAAGCTATCTATCACAGTAGATGACACCTTCATTAGAGTGGCTCAGGTAGCTATGCAGGCTTTGGAAGTGAGCTCTGCACTACGTGTTTAGGTGCTAGTGATGGGCACAACATGGATCTTGGCAAGCAATGAAAATTTCAGTTCATTTTCAAAATATACTTTGAAGTGCAGTCAAACACCATTTATCCAGGTAATCATGCAATCATAGAATGGCTTAGGTTGGAAAGGACCTTAAAGATCATCCAGTTCCAACCCACCTGCCATGGGCAGGGACACCTTCCACTAGACCAGGTTGCCCAAAGCCCCATCCAGCCTGGCCTTGAACACTTCCAGGGATGGGGAATCCACAGCTTCTCTGGGCAATCTGGTCCAGTGCATCACCACCCCCATAGTAAATATTTTCCTCCTAACATTTAATCTATATCTCCCATCTTTTAGTTTAAAACCATTCCTTTTTTTTCTATCACTACCTATAAGTAAACAAGTTTCCGCTCTCTTGATAGTTTCTCTGCTCCTATATTCATTACTTAGTATACAATACTGCCATTGTGGGAATGCTTAACAGCTTGAATCAGGAAGGAGTTCTCATTATCGGGGGTGTTGTATGAGCATGCAGCAAGAGACAGCTCCTGCCCTGGAGAGATTCTGACCTGGACAGAAAAGCAGGCACCTACTGGGGAAGGCGAATTGATACAGTGAGGGAAAGAGGTTCAGGAACAGTGATCTGTAGCAAGCAGTTTTTACAGTTAGGCACAGAGTTTTCGAGTATTTTCTCCCTTGTTGGGACTATTTGCATGCAAAAGATCACACCTGTGTTTTTCTGCCTGGGACCAGCCATGATCACGAACATCATTGCTGAGTTGGCTTAATTCCTGATCATATCTCAGCACTTTTTTGGCCCAGTTTCCAACTGAATTGTGTCATTGTTTAGTGTTTGTTGAACTCTCATCTCCTCCCAAACAATTTTTGAATCTTTTGGCTCACAGCAGCCAAATTTGATAGAGGGGGAAAGGTCTTAACATTATTAAGCTTCTGGCAAGTTCTGGAGAAATACTGAGCAATCAAAGGGAGGGGAGAGACCTCATTAATCCCCCCCATTCAGATGACTGTGCTGTGACCTTAGCTGCTTTCAGAAACTGGCCAATTCCCACAGCCTCAAAACACAAGCACTTAGGTAATGATTCGCCATTAGTTCTGCTGCTCTGGGGACAATCTGGTCATGCAAATGCTGATATTTGGCTGATTTGTCTCACAGAAGTTAAACAGAAAAGCCATGTCATGTTCATTGCAAAGATGCATCATTTTTCCTCCTCTCCCAGGAGTCCCACCCTTTCTTAAATAAGATCCCATGTTAAGTCCTACTCCTAACTGTGCTGGGACACTCAGAGCTGTCTCAAGGCTTTCCAGCCATGTAGCAATTGTTGACTTCTCCCAGCCATAAGCATAAAGATATGCTGTCCTTATCAACTTTGAGAGATCCTCCAAATTTATTTTATTAGTGATAGCAGAGCTGATTCCCAGACTGTGAAGGGAAAAAAAGTCCATGCAGGAGGTCTCTCAGCTGGTTATTGCAGAGCTGGGGAGGTTTCTGGTGCCTACTGGGATAAGCACTCTCCTATCCTTCCATGTTCCTAGCCAGCTCTTCCTGCTTCCAGCCCCTCCATCAGGAGCTGACCCCCATCGTCGCCCATTGTCACGCCTGCCACCGTCACTCTTGGCAGTGCATCCTTCACTGAAGACTGCACTGGTGCTGGGTAAAACCCCACTAAGAGCCACGCAAAGTATTTCACAGCAGAATTTAGACTGATGTAAGAACAGCTGCTCACAGGAGAACATAGCCTGTATTTTGACCACACAACACTTTGGTGTGCTCATTGCCATGCCTCACTCCCTTGTAGAGCATCCCAAACTGCACCATATGCAGCGTGCAGTGGATACATCCCTGACCTAATTCCATAAACACCGCATGCAAAACATCTCCCTCCATGACCAGTAACGCTAGATATTTGTATCAAGGCTGCTGAACAACTCTCCCAATATTTTCTCAGGTGCTTCTTGTGTAATGGTGAGACAGAAAGGAAATGGTTTGAAGATGGAGCCAGCTACAACTGGAAAATTGTCAGTGTCACACAGTTTTCAACATTTGTTTTCTTAGATGAGTCTGCACAGCATTTGTTGTAGGAAAGCAACAGCTAATCTTAGCCAGAAAAATTCATGCCTTGTGGGTGCGGCACAGAAAGACTTTGTATATGTGAGCTTTTGGGAAGGAAACTGAATGCTTGGTGTGACTCAGTCAGCACAGCAACAGAGACAAACAGCACGACCATACTATGCTGATTTGTTGGATGCTGCGGCCTTAATGAGAGAAAAAAGTTCAGAATAGAGGCACTTTCCTAGTGCTTCACTGTCCTGCAGTGCTTATCCCTTTCCTGTCTCTGCAATTCGGAACCTGGAGACCCCATGGCACCAGCAACTTCTGTGCCTGCGTTTCAGGACAGTGGGATCCATCCTGCACACTCCCCAGTGCACACTCCAGTACATAACACGACCTTTGCCTGCTTAGTTGACCTTCATCTGCAAAGTACTGTCCTCATTGCTGAAAAATAATGGATTACATGTAGGGAAGGGATAATGAAAAAGGAAAGGTGGATAGATTTACTTGTGCAAAACCTTCTCAGCTGTCTATTATCTTTGCTCTTTTTTTTGGCCAGAGTTTAGTTTGGCTCCAGCATTTGGGCCAAATCAGATGGGCAGTCCGTAACTCTGAGGGATTTGGAGCAAGCAGCTCTAGCACTGAGTTGTCTCCCAAAGGCAGTCAGCAGAAAGTGAATCAGCTGCTATACTAACAAAAATGAGCAAGAATAGAAAGTAGATTTCCAGTATTCCTGCTTTACAGCAGTTTTGTTTTCCCTTGCAATGGCAGCGGTGATTACCTTATCTGTGCACACCAGCCAACCACACAATCCAGGAAAAGCCATCATCCAAGAAATACCCATTTAATAAGTCTTGGCATGATGAACGCGGACTCAGGAAGGCAGGATGCCTCAAAGAATATCTTCCCTCAGACAGGCTCCACAGTGACAAATAGGAACCTGCAGATATGAAGTAAACAAAATTTCCAGGAAAAGAGCAGCTAGTAGGACATCTACCCTCTCTGGGAGAGCTTTGCAAAAGTCCTTGTTCCTCCAGTGGGTGGAAGTTTCTTTCCACTCACTGGCATCGGATAAACATGAATTTTAATCTTCAAACTGAGAACCCCATAAATGGGGCACATTTTTGAGTGGAGGCTCAGTAGATGGATATGTGAGCTGTATCCTCCTTCCCATGTCACAGCTCATCAGCTTCCCCCATGGTATGGCCCTCAGAGAGCTGGACAACATCTTCCCCCATAGGATCTTGATCTGTTTCACACATTTGGTAACTGCAGTACCGGGGGACCTAGAAAAGCTTGCCCAAATGGAGATAGAGAGATTATACGATTGTTCTGTATAAATACATCAGGAGGTTAATCACCAGTGGAGGGAAAGAGCTATTAAATTAGAAGAATATGTTGGCAGAAGAGCAAATGGTTATGAACTGTCTGTCCATGAATAAATTTAGGCTGGAAATTAGACGGAGTATTCTTCTCTTTAAGGAAGTGGGGATCCGAAACAATCCCAAAAAGGGATGACAGAGAGAAAAAAACCCAAGAAAGGATTTGATCCACTAAGGAGCAGACTGCCTAAAATGATAACCAGCAGCTGGAGTGGACTAGACCCAGAAGCACACAAAGTCCCTCCCCTTCCTATGCTCTTGATGCAAGTTTGAAGGGAAAACCAAACACATATGCTCCTAACTTTCTTGTCTTGATGCTAAACCATACAACCTAAAACACACAGAGAGGGACTTCCATCTCAACAAGGAAAGGGGAGAAACACAGAGAAGAACTGTCACTGTCTGAGGATGTGCTTGACCTCTTCCTCCGGCTGGCTGCAGCGCAGTGCACATTATGGCAATTAGACACTACTGTAAAAACATCCTAGAACAAGCGCTTTGATTCCTGATGACTCTGTTTTACAACTGACTACCTATTCATTGAGTTATAATGCCTGTATGTCATGAAGTGACATTATCATATCATTGAAGTAGTCATTTTCCTTCTACCTCATTACTATTAATCTCAGAAGGACACCACATTTCTGTTAGTTACTATTTACATTTCAGTGGCATCTAGATGGCCCCATTACATCGGGGCCCGCTGTGCTGAGGTCTACACAAACATGAATGGCAATTCTTTCCCTCTCCCCCCAAAATGTTTAAAGCTTATAGGACTTTCCATCCATGTCATTGTACCAGTTAAAGCCCAATCACTGCAAGCAGCTCTGCAGCTGTAAAAATAAAAATATATTTCTATTTCATTGTGGTGCAGCCAAGTAGTCACCTGTGCTCCTACAGTGAAGTGCTAGACAACTCTTGTTTCCCACCCTCAAAGCTGACAGTTCGAGACAAAATTGTCAACAAATACTCAAATGTTGAGACAAAGGGGTGAAGATACCACTGGAAGTGAGATTCTCTGTTGGCTTGTGTCTCACAGAGTGGCCGTCATTCCTGCGGTATGGGTGGAGACTGTCTTTCTCCTGTCTGGCAATGTTATACACCACCATGCCCTGGAGAAAATGACTGTATAAGGTTCAGTGGAGAGCTGACCCCAGCAGAGTGTGCATGAAGCCTTTAAAGCACCCACATGATCCTAGCTTGCCACCTGCTATCTGCCGTCAGCTCCAGCAGCTTTGTTTCCACATTACTATAGAGGTGAGCTTTCAATCAGAGCTGCCACTTCTCTGTATTTCTACCAGCACTGATCACCCCAGGGCCCACTGTCATTGGCCATCAGCTGCCTAAAGAGAGCATCTTCAAGGAACAGTGTCTGAGACCGAAACAAAGCGTGCAGATTTCTTGGGTGAAAAAACTTAATGCAGCACGTCAGGGAGACAGATGGCAGCTCCTCTCCCAACGGCACTGTGGAGGCTGAGGTTGCTCAACTCCCTCTCACTGCATTTTGATGTATTCCAGCAGCTGTATGAAATTAATTCCAATAAATTAAACCTCTTGCAGGGACAAGCGATCCGGATGAAAACTATAGCGCTTGGGGCAATTGGCCATTTGAAACTTGGTGATCTCAGAGGCAGGGAAGCAGCACCGTTTCGCTGTAAAGCCCCACTTGTTGGCTATATCATAGGCATTTGCTGAGACAGCCAGAAAAGTCAGAGTGCTGGGCTCCGTCAGCAAAGGAAATAATATTAGGATCCAAAGATCCTTCCCTATAACTGCAGCAACAGCAGCCCATTGATTTACAGTGAGCAAAAATCAGCCCAGCATATCCAAGCACTCAGAAGCCTATTTGAAAGACATGACTTTAAGACCAAGATTCAACTCAATCTTTGCAAATTTAACTTTGCACCAATGTCTTTACTGCAGTTATCCAGCTGGTTACGTCAGTTGTTCTCTCTGTTTTAGGGCCACTCAAATGAAAACAACACTGTACGTGCGGCTTGGGGGGCTGAATGACGAAGGAAGAGCATCTGGAGCAGGTACCCGTGTGCTGTCACTTCTGCGCTGTCAGCACCAATCTCTTCTCAGCTATGCAGCAGGCAACCATTAGACTCAGCAGGGATACTGCAGGATATTTTTCCTCCTACAATTTAGGAGTAGAAGACTTTCTAGGCGGCTGTACCTACTAATTTAAAAACTTGGGTTTGTGAACATTATAGCAATGTGCCCAAAGATATAAAATATTCAAAATGAGAAGGAAGATTAGTGGATTTTTTGTATTATATATATCAGTTTGTATTATTGTATTATATATTATCATTATTATTGTATTATATATTATCAGTTTGTAATATTGTATTATATATATCAGTCCACATCTTTAAATGTCGTTTAATTTTTTCCCTTTACAAATATGTTTATCTTCTACTGCAAGAAGTGCCTTAAATGGAGAATATATTCCTTTTTCACAGTGAAAACACTAACATAAAGAAGGAGTCAGGAAACTTGGGTGCTGGTCCTCTTTCTGTTCTATCCCTGCCTCTGTTTCCCTGGCTCTTAACTGGGTGCCAAACCAATCCACTGGCATCATGTTCTGCTCCTGGTTATAAGGTGCTCTAAGATCAGAAAAGGCAAAAAGACACTTGCAGCTGAAGGAGAACTTGTTACTTTTTCCTGTTCTTTTCCAGGAAAACTGAAGTGAATATTCAAATTACTTCTCTTTATGTCCTGTTTTATATGGAGGAGATTTTAACTCTTTCCTTTCCTCTTAGAACTAAGAGAGTATAATTGCTGGGAAAGCATGAGGGAAGGGCCTCTTAGGAACTATAATAGTCAAATAAAGTAACTTGCCACAGGGAAACAGCCTAGCTAAATGGAAGCAACTAAATACAAGCTCATAAGCCATTTTTATTATAATTTATCACCAATAAATGTGGCAGGAATCATGACCACAAACCTTTAAGAAGCACAGAATAAGATTTTCTATATGTTAATGTGGAGCAGAACCTGAACTCAAGAACCTGATGGGGTCTGGGGTCTATCCCAGTTTACTGTGTCCTGGCCCCCATTTTGCTTCACACTGAAAAAAAAAAATAAAAATCACAATCAAAAAGCTTAGAGGCCAAGCCAACAAGGTATTTAAATGGGTCATAGTTTTAAGCATCAAAGTCTCACTTTCATGTATGTATAGGAATGGCATGGATTTAATCAACTGCTTCTGTAACTCATTCACCTACTGATGGAGGATTTTATATACTGGTATAAAATGTAAGTAAGTTTTGTTCTCTCTCAAATGATCAGACACATCCCTCTGAAAATGACCATCTGAACAAGTGTCAGAACTGTCTAACTGGCTGGGAAATTAGGCCCCGGGACTCTGAAGACTTGATTATGATCCATTTGAAGCTCTTCAGACTGATAACTGAAGTGCTGCTGGCTGGAGTGGGTTCCTGCTGTACCAAAGCAAACGACTGTCCTTGGTGTTGTGGTGTTATAGAGTGGATGCAGACACAAGCGGAAGAAATATGAGTCAGAGAGATAGCCAAGATGACACGTAATGGGAAATAACCCTGTCCGATGATCTCCATTAGCAAATGAGAGCGCAGAGAGCAGTGCATAGAGCGTGCCTTTGCAAACAGCCACAAATTACACAACTAATTGCAGTAGCAGACAGACAAGCTCTTTGCAGTACTTAGCCCTGTGCTGCAACTTGTCCCCTGCCCCGCAGGGAAGTGGTATGTAGCTGTAAGGGATCACGCGCGTATGTCCCAACAGCAATGACACTGCAAGCAACAGTCTTCTTTTCCTTTTGAATCTTATCTATTGCTTCGCAATTCCTTTCCAAAGAAGACAGGAAAAAGTGTATCAGCAAGCCCACTTCTGTCTTTTTTGTGTTATTCCCTTTTCTCTTTTTCTGCTCCTTTGCAGGAGCCACTAAAACTGCACTGCACCAGCAGCGGGAGGTTTGCTTGCTGTGGAATGTGTGTTTAATGAGACATCGTTACGGGTGGGCAAATCTGTAATTTGGAGCCCTCCTCAGCTCCTCTCTCTGAAAGAGTGAGTACCTCCCAGAAGCTATTTGACAACACATATCCTCTGCTGAGAAATGTTAAGGATGCCTCACTGTTTCACATCACTAATGTTTTGAGGACTTCTGTGGGATCACCCGGTGTGCAAACCTGGGCTGCATTTGACCCTAAATCTTAAAGTCCCTCAGACTTGTTAGTCCCCCAGACCTGTGATGCAGCCAGACTCTGTTAGTGTTGTCACTAGCACTTGCTTGGGCAGGGAGATGAAAAAGAAACCAATTAATGCAGAGTAGTTATGTTCATTTCTCCACCTGTCCAAACTCTATTTGTGACACACTTGCCCAGCAGAGTTCATATACCTTTTCTAACCTCCTGTAATTTGCAATTGCTCTCATTACCTTCTACAAATAATCCGTCTTCTTAGGCACCTGCTAGGACCAAGCTCAAAAACTAACTCAGGCTGCAGGAACGAGACATAGGAAGAAATTCTATGGTTGGATCCAGAGCACTAATCCCAATTCCCTGCTGATACCTCCTCCACCCATTACATGTGGGTGGGATCCCCCTGTCCTGGCCAGCCCAGAGTCTGCTCATGCTGTGTCTTGGTCAGGGTCTATCAATCACAATCATAGGGTCCATCAGCTAGGCATTTCTCCTAGAAATCCCCACTGGATGTTGTTCTCCAACATCTCATGCTGCATGCAAATAGCACTGATAGTCACTGATTGCTTTTAAAAGACTGAACACAGGAGGAGGTGGTGTCCCCAATAACACACAGTGGATGGGTGGTCAGAAGGCTCACCAGACAAATGGAACATCACCCAGTGATCATGTTACCCATAAAACCTACGCATGGCTTGATTTTCAGGTACATCCCAACATGACACCATACTTATTTCAGAAACTGACTTTTGAATAAAGACAAAACATGCTGGTGACCTCCCAGCTGCAAAGCAGCTTTACATTTTAGGACATAGGAGCCCTGGTAGACACCAAGTTGAAAATGAGTTGGCGATGTGCCCTTACCACTAAGAAGGCTAATGGTATTCTTGGCTGGCAAAGTATTGCCAGCAGGTCAAAAGAGGTGATCCTTCCCCTCTACTTAACATTGGTGAGGCCACACCTGTAGTATTGTGTGCAGTTCTGGGCACCCCAGTACAAAAGAGACCTGAACATACTGGAAGGAGTCCAGCGGAGGACCACCAAGATGATCAGGGGACTGGAGCAGCTCTCCTGTGAGGAAAAGCTGAGAAACCTGGGACTTTTTAGCCTAGATATGAGGAGGTTAAGGTGGGGGAGGGGGGAATCTCATCAATGACTATAAATACCTGAAGCCAAGCTCTTTTCAGTGGTGGCAAGTGCCAGGACAAGAGGCAATGGGCACAAACTGGAACACAGGATTTCCCCCTGAACACCTGGAAGCACTTCTGTGCTGTGCGGGTGACTGAGCACCGGCACAGGTTGTCCAGAGAGGCTGTGGAGTCTCCTCCTTGGAGATCTTCAAAAGCCACCTGGACGTGGTCCTGGGCACCCTGCTGTGGGTGTCCCTGCTTGAGCAGGGGTTGGACCAGATGGACCCCAGAGGGCCCTGCCAACCTCAACCAGTCTGTGCTTCTGTGATTCTGCAGTGTGAATAGTCTGGCAGCAATGCTGATGTAATTCATCCTCTGACCACACTTTGCTACTAACAGCTCCAGTTAAGTTGGGTTTGGGGGGGAGATGAGAAAGAAATTGAAATATTTGTTAAGTTAATCACACATGAAATCAGGGGGGATAGGCAGAGATTGAGCAAGAAAAATGAAATCTGTAATTGCCTTTATTCCAATTAATTACTTTTTGGGTGTAGGGGTATAAGTACCCTTAATCTGCTCCCAGCTTGCTGAATTAAGTGAAACAAAAAATTCCCACTGAGAGAGAGATTCAGAAAGGGGAAGAAGGAGGGGAAGAAAGGCAGGGGGAGGGCAGAGAAAAAAGTAACAGTTTTCAGAAACAATTCACTATTTAAGAAAAAGACCTCCCAGCATTGGGGGGTGAATTGTTACCTTCAGGCACTGCAGGATCTCGCCCTTGAGCAGCTCCTACTCAACGGTAGGTAGGATCTTCAAATATGCAACAGCAATTACAGTTGCAGGGTTCTGTAAGTCTAGGATAATCTTCCTGCCTCTTCTTGTGCTTTGCTACACAAATATACCAAATCTCAAACATAGAGTTCCAGGTGGGATTTAGGGCTACACAAGCCACAGGTGATGGATGGGGTGCAGAGCAGGGGACAGAGAGACAGAAGTACAGTAACATGGAGGAGTCCAGTGATCTTTAAAAGGAAACTATGAACATGAAACTTAAACCAAGTAAATGTTTGATACAAGATTCCATGATCTATCAATGAGATATAGGAAAAGAATTACAGAATATATTAAATTCAGTAATTACAGAATTTATTCAGTTCAGTATTAAATGAAATTTAACAATAGATGGTTTAAGTATAAAAAAAAAAAAAAAAAAAAAAAAGTGGTCAAGGGTTTTAAACTGATGTCAAAATCAAGATTCCTTGCTTTCTCCCAGTTCGCCATTGACCTTGTGAAAGCTGCACAATGTGATTCACTTTACTGGCCACTAAAATGATTTTTTACTGATGCCCTGTTCTTGTATCTATATTATTTTGTCATACCCACCAGAAATATTACAACATTCAACTTATTGAAGCAATCACAGACAATTCAGTGCAAATTCTGCCTAAATAAAATCCTCAGGACTTAGCCATTTTGACAGCCTGACTGTGGCATTACAAGTCTGACATAAAAACTAGAATTATGTGGATATAACCCATATAAATGATGTAATAGCAGATGCACAGAAAATAAAAGTGTAAGAAGAAACAGAAAAATCTCTGGGCTGTTCTCCAAGAGAAGTCTCTGTGGATGAAGCTATTACAGGAAAATAGAATTAAATGTGACAAATACATACTTTAAAACATCAGGAAACTGGAAGAACAAAAATGTCAAAAAAATAACCGTGAGGTGAAAACAGAGAATTACTTAACGAAACCACCTATGCTTTGCTGCAAATGTGTCCCTTTGGTCTGCCTGTAACTATTGCAACACCGATGTTAATGTTTTCTCCCTTGACAGGAGTTACAGAAGACAGGCATGTGTGGAATGCCCCAGCCATCCCCAGGGCATGAGTCTGCCTTACTTCTTCTTTCTGTTTTTTATAGACAAAGTGTGGATTAGTAACCTTGCATGCCTGAAACTGCCAAATTTAATCCACAGAGCCCTAAATCCATACATATTGCACAGTGAGAAAGCATTACAAAACCTTTCTTCTTTAAATGAGTATGGTGATATTTTCATTCCAGATGATTTATAGCAAGTAATTAAAGGGATCATTAGCAAAGACATGTACAAAAATCCTTAAGCCTTCCATGATCAGGCTGCCTTCTCAACAAGTGGAATTGACACATATCACCACATTTACCACACGTTGTTCAAGGCATACACCATTTTTTCTTTCTGAGTTGCAAGACCCAAACATCAGCTGATCAGATCTGCTGTGTCTCCACCTTGCTTGAGCAGTGAGTCTGTCCTTACAGCTCCGTCAAGGACATTCCTAGTTACAACTTCTGGTAAACTGTGCATTTTCTCTTTGGTCCAGTACAGTGTGATCAGTCCCTTTCTTCTTCCTGACACTTCGTGTGTGCAGAAGCAGCTGTTCCAGGTGGGGACAGTCTCCCAGAAGTGTGTCTTGTGCATAGCAAATAGGTGTTTTGACACTGCTTGGGCCTCCAGGCACTCCTGCAATACAAACAATAATAACTGAACAATCCGCTGATGTGATAATGGCAGCGTCTGCTGTGTTTGCTTTAAACTAGGTAATGATGGTCCTGTCCTGTATGAGTGAGAACGGAATGAACAGCCACATTATCTTTATCCAGCAGCAATACTACTATGTGTCTTCATGTCATACTTTTTCAGCAGCTCTCCTGCCTTCTGAGGATCTAGAAAATAATAATCTGACTCCAGACCTGCTGAAGTTATGGGGGAAAAAGAAAACAACCCTACCATTAATGCCATTAATTTTGGTAGTGTCTTCAGTGTGGTTGATGGTTGAATGTGGGAGCAGCCATGTCAGCTCTCTCCAACACCCTCCGCCCTCTCAGCTGGCAGCAGTCATGTTGTCACCAAGGCCACCAAGGAGAACCAGGATACCCACAGGCTTGCTAAGCACAATCCTGACTGCAGCAAGGTGCCTATTCAGGAGTCATCCCTCTCTTTAAGCCAGAGCATCCATTGTCTCTAATTCTGCTTTTTTTACTTTCCTCTCCTCCAGGCTTGGCAGGTCAGCTCAATGCTGCTGCTCCAACACCCCTCCAGGTCCCATGCTCTGCACCAGCTCCAGCCCTGCCTCAGCTCCTTCCTCTTTGGGTTTCCGTCTTGGCTTCCTGTCCTCACCTTTGGTAACCCCATTTGTGGTTGCTGGTGCTGTAACAAGTTCATGGTGTGGAGGAACAACCAGACAGCATCCCTGAAGGAGATGAAGGGACAGGGGCGNGGGGGTACGTGGGGGGTGGGGGCAGGTCTTGGCAACACAGCCTGGTCCAAATGAAGGAAGCATAAGGCTGAAGTTGAATGCCCACTTGTGCATTAATGCAACCCTTACAGCTTTGAGCCAAAGACATGTCAAATTAGGCAATCATTTTACTATCTAAGGCAATCATTTTACTATCTAAAACTCAGAATTGGTGCCTGCAGAAACTCAGGTTAAGTTATCCTGACCTGCTGAGCAAATCCAACATGCAAAATATCAAGTCCATGTAGTGTCAGAGGAGGAGAAAAGGGCTCAGCCCCACCTGGATGGTACATTGCAGCTCTGGCCCAACAGTGTGCTCAGGACAGTCATGGAGGTAATTTTGTGTGAGAGGAAACATGAAAATAAAGTCCTAAAATGCAAAAAGTACAGGTGGTGCAATAGCTAAGCCAACAGGTCCAGTTCCCTGCCTCGGTCTGCTCCACCACAAAACGTGCTCCAGGTCTGCTTGGCTCTCAGCAGAGAACCAGCCCAACTGACGTCAGAGCTCCTCAAGTGGTGACAGATCAGCACGTGCAGGACTGTCCTGGGCCAGAGCCAGTTCAGTCATCACCTTACAGTGCTGACCTCTCATGTACAATAACGCTTTGCTTCTCATCTTTTCTTTAGGCTTCCATCCTTTTTTAGAGAAAACTGTTACCTCCTTCTTGTAAGGACAGTGTTTGTACATCGGGATATCACTAATCCCAGACTGGAATGTTACTTGTTACTGGAATGTTCTGTTCTGCTCAGATGGCATCAAGAAAAAAAAAAAAAAACTATACAAAAGCTGATTTCAGTACAGAATACAAATGGAAATAATGCCAGCAGTGAACAAAGCATCGGTGAGTAATGCTAATGAAAAAAAAATAAAATCCAAGCTTAAAGGGTTTTTATAGTCTTTTTCTTACTATCGTAGGATAATTGTTGCTGTTCTAATCTACTTCTTTTACCCTGCTTTTTGTTTTTCTTTAATTGCATGAGCTTCTTTTATTCCTGGCAATTTAAGATTCAAAAACTAGTTTAGGTAAATGGAACAAATTATTTCAGTTGCTGGTCCTGTTCTTCATAAATATTTGCTGTGGCACAAAGGCAGCTCACATTTTGACAAAGCTGTCGGGCAGGACTGTAAGGAGAAGAGAGCCTCAGATGCAAAAGAAAGTGTGTGGAGCATGTGGCAAAGGGAAACCTCCTCAGTACTGAGTGGCAGAGTGCTTAGCCATTTCAGGAGCAAAACCTTGAATTTATACTGAATTCACACATATTTAATACTCGAGCAGTCGGGCAGCAAGCAGCCATTTTGTTCAGACAATTTGAATGGCCTCACTCCAAAACTCCCCTGCAGCAGCCAGGTTTGACTGATGGGCTTAGTACAGTGGTAAGGGGAAGTGGAAGGTTTGAACCAAGAAAAAATGCATTTATTTCTTAACTCAGGCAAAACTTCCATTCACTTCCACTGGACTCCATCTGGCAAAGTCAACATTGTCCTCACTCGGGGTTTTGCCTGGGTAAAGACTGCAGGTTTTCACCCTGCTCCAAACAGCAAGGAATTAATGACAAGCAGTTTTTAATGATTAACTCATATAGTTGATTGCCATGTTCCATCCCCATAATTAAGGAGCTATAGGTGTTATGTCTAATGAGTGCTTTAGCATGAGTTAATTGCATATCTTCTCATCAATGAAGTGATCTATTGAAATGCCTGTGATGTAGTGAACAATTTGTCTTCACTTTGAAATGAAAACTCTGAGGTGTGAAACAGTTTAAGAAATTCACAGACACTGTCAATATTCCTAATTCAGCCACTTGGCATCCTTGTTTTTTTTCCAGCTCCCCATTTTGTCCTTCAGAACTGAATATATTTCAGCAACTATCAGACTTTGCATATTGAGGTGAAGAAGAAAGAAGAAAAGAACTGATGTTACATTATTAATGTCACTTCGTTCCTATTACTGTTGTTCTGCTCTTCAGTCTGAAAAAACAGTTCAGACAAGTTCAGAGCAAACCTTTGAAAAATCAGTCTCAGCTGTGCGTCGGCCTTTGGGAGAAAAATTAATTTCTTTCCCATGTGATCTTCCTTAGCTGTCATATTATATCTTCATAATATCATTTAGAACCGTTAAAAGATAATTTGAATGATCTCTGGTCCAACGTGTATTTGAAGTGACCACGCAGAGCATATATTTTTCATGAAGAAAATAACTTGGAAATGAAGGAAGGATACCTTCTGGTGAACATCTCCTGGTAAAAAAAAAAAAAAAAAAATAGCAAGAAAATTTAGGCACATTTCTTTTCTGCAGACAGGCAGCAGGGTTTATAGTTGTTGTCTACCAAAAGCTATTTAAATAGGTTGTCTAACCGAATTTGTCTGAGCACATCTGAGCCTAGAACTTGCTTGCAGACTGACCATTTCTTTCTGGTATTCAAGCTCTACTTTCAGTCACCTGAGATACATGACACTGATTCCTTTCCTGACTTGAAAAATGAACCTCTGCAAACTTTTACTCTTTTTATTCAAAACAGGTTTGATTTTGTCACCAGTGTGAGTGAGAGCTGTGATTAAACAGCTCCTGCCCATGACCTCAGGCTGTGGTCTTTCTCACAGAGGCCGCCACACAAAAAAGTCCCATTTCACAGCCAGCCATGGAAAGAGTAGTGCCTGAGCCAGAGCAGGCCCCTGGAGTCTCCCAGCCAAGCCCAGCTGAAGATGTGCTCCCAAAAGCCTGTCTAGGGTCCACCAAAAAGCCAGTAATTGGATTTGGATCCCTGTACAGACAACTCAGACATGAAATCAGGATAGTGCTGACATACCTGCTGTTGACATGCACAAGTTCATCTCGGTGCTGGCTTGGATTTCTGAGCAAAAAGTGAGCCCACCTCCGACACAGGCGCCTGAGCAGCTGAAGGCTGTTGCAGGCCAAACTGCAGCAAACCTCTGTGCAAAACTACAGCCAAGCCAATATTCAACTTCCTCAATTCATGACATGCCCAGTGCCTTTATTATTTTTTTAAGAGAGAGAAAAGGGAGCATGGTGTAGCTGAACCAGAGTGGCTGCTGACCTGAAATGGCAGCCAAAAAGAAAAAAAAAAAAAGGAAAAGAGGGAAGTTTTCATCTATTGCAAGCAGCAGAACAGGCCGTTGCCTGCAGGATCTGAGGATGTGGTTGGCCTTGACCAGAGTCAACACTGAACCCAGAGAACCAGCTGCAAAAAAGCCTCAGGGCTGTCATCACGAGGGGAGCCTTTGGAGGCACAGGGGCTGGCCTCAGTAATCCCTTGGGACATCTGCTTGGTGGACAATGCTAGCACCTGCACTACCCCTCTGTGTCAGTCTGTCTTTCCTCCCTCTTTGACTTCTTGGGAAAGTTAGGGCCTTTCCTGGTTCTGGTTTAATGACACAAGAAACAACCCCATCAAAGTGTTTAACTCAATGTTTTTAATCACTCAGAGGCTGCAGGATTTTCTGGCCTGTAAAAGTATGAAAAAAAAGGGAAAAGAAGCATGTGACTATCTTTTGACTAGCATAAGCAGCAGTCTGGGACAGATGTCTCAACCAAAAGGTCAACCAGCAATATTTCTTTCACTTCACTAAAAGGCATTTTGCTAACTATGGCATCCCCAACTGCAAAACGTCACAAGCCATGCAGCCCAGGTCTGCATTGCTAGGTAGGGCACAGTCTGCAATAATAGCCATGCTGCAAAAATAACAAAACAGGAGAAAAAAAAAAACGCATACTTTTATTCTCCGGTGGCTGCATGGAGCCCATGGTTTCAGCCAGGAGCTGTTTGTGATGGGGGCGGCAGCTGGCAGCTCTGGCTTTCCGATCCAGCCTCTGCAGATGGTTCGCTGCACAGACCTCCACGCTGCTCAGCCTTTCTGCACCTGCCATTTCTCTTCACATCTTAGATTTTCATTTTATTTGGTGTTCGTGCTTCCTGCTGCAAAAGCCTCACATTCTGCTCATTCTCATCAGGATGCCCCTCCACAGCAGAGGGGTATCAGGGTTCTTGTTTCAATAAGATGGAGAAATTGAAGTGTGGAAATTAAATTACTAGTCCACAGTCTCAGACCTCTCTGAATCAAAGCAATATCTTTTTGAGTTGTAGATCTATCCTCTCACTACAAGATCATTTCTTTCCACAGATAATAATATCTCTGTAACTAATCCCTGTGGTTGTTGTGAGAATCCGCCATCCATTGCGTTGAAAATATAGAGCTGAATAAAATATATTACTCATTAAAGATGATGATAAAGTCATAGGGCAGGTGGAAAATGACAGTTATTCCTCTTAATTTTCAGCTTTTCATCTGTGGTATCATGACATCTCTCATGGAGCCTTTGTCCCCACTCTGCTATTGCTACAGTGCTTTTCCAGAAGACTTATGCAGACGCTGCTCTAGGAATAATAGAATCATGGGTTGGAAGGGACCTTAAAGATCACCTATTTCCAACCCCCCTGCCATGGGCAGGGACACCTCCCACTAGACCAGGTTGCTCAAAGCCCCATCCAGCCTGGCCTTGAACACCTCCACAGATGGGGCATCCATAACTTCTCTGGGCAAGATCTATGTGCCTCACCACCCTCTGAGTAAAGAATTTGCTCCTAACATCTAATCTAAATCTCCCCTCTCCTTCTCTTAAAAACCATTCAAAGATAAGATGCTGTTTTGAGCAGGCTATGGACCATCATGATGAGGCAGGAAAAATGTTAAGAGATAATAGAAATGTATATGACCAGGTGGAAGGGATGGTGGGAGGGTTTTCAATTCCTTTGAAGTAATTCGAAAACGATGTTCCTATATTTAAGAAACCCCTTCCTAAGCTTTCATGCCTTTTTCTGCTGCGTCCCTCAAGGGTTAAGCCACTAGCGCAGCTCCCACAGATGGAACTGAATTCCAGGGAATTTGTGTAAGCCTCTGGGGACCTGAGAAATCGGAGGCAATGGTTTCAAAACCAAGGAGGGCTGGGCTGCATTGAAAGGAAGGGATGAGGGAAGAGGTTGGAGCTTTGGTTGGCAATGTTTAGATCCCAAACTAGACATGACCTAGGCTTTCTCCAGATGCAGCTGGTTCAATAGCACAGAGGACCCAGCACCTGGGCCTGCTTCCAGCAGCCTGCTGTCCCTGTGGCCAGGGAGGGGGCCAGTTTCTAGCATAAGACTGAAAAAATCAGGCAGCTTTGTGTACAGTCAGCTAACAGCAAATGTGCAGGATCTGCAGCATGAATGTACAATTATTTTTGTAGCCAAATGGTGCAAAAATTGGTCTTTCAGTCAGACAGATGGTGTTAAACTTGGCCCAGAGTCCAAGACAGAGGTTTCTCTTGTTTAAAGTCAAAGTTTTTGCTGGCATGGCTATGTTGTTTGAGAGTATGAAGAACTCATACTGCTAAAGAGCATATCTATGGATAGAAAGCCTTTAATTACAGGAGTAATAAGCTTTCTTTTTTCCCCCCTTTTTTCTTTTTTTAACCCCTTAATTCCCAAGTATTTTATCACAGCTAAGCGCTTTTCTAGAATAAGGAAATATACAGGGACCTTGTATGCACCAGAGGAAGTCTGCAAGAAGTGTTAAACCATGGAGACATACCAGCAAATACTCTTAATGAAGACTAAGTTTATAATGGCAGCGGAGATGTATAGCTAAATGGCCTACTCATAACAGCAAACTCCTTCTAATGCAGACAAAACTATTGTTTATTTTGTTATTCTAGTAAGCACTAACTGGTGATAAAATACTGAAGAAGTATTAGACTTGAAGTTATTAAGCTTTGGCCTCTAGTTACTCTGCCACTTAAGACAACAAATCTTCCCAGAGATCCTAAAAAAAACAAAAAGAAACAACAACAGCAAAAACAACAACAAATCAGGTACCAAAATGAGTTAGGTTCCGAATAGTTTCAGCATGGATGAGATACAGTCTTTCACAAGTTTTGGAAACCTCCGCTCTCCAATTAGAGAATACAGCTGCTCAAATAGTGTCAGGTCTGTTCAGCAAGGAGCAGGCATGATGTGCAAGCACTTGTAGCATCAATAGGGACCATTGTTCAGAAAATATTGCCATTGATATATTGTAAATGCTAATAGAATTAACTTCCCATTCATCTTCCGCTGTCACACTCTGTTTATTTTACTGCGTTGTTTGAATGAAAGCGCAGCCTCTCGTGTTCCTGTAGGTCCTGGATCACCTAACAAACGTCTGATTGTTTGCATTTGCTGCTCTTCCCTTCCTCCCTGCTGAGCTTCTAGCAGGGATTTGGGCATAAATGAAACCCCTCCCCAGATTGCAATTTCCCTGCTGAGTATGTTATATAACGCCTATTTCTTCTGTATATTATTCCATGCAAAGCCTTTTATGTCACTGTTCTCCTCAGGGGACAAAAGACACTTGTTCAGTTACAGAGGAGAATCAAAAGACCATATTCTTTCAGGTAATGGCACGCTTCCATTGATCAGTTTTCTCCCATGAACATTGCGTACTCCAGTTCTTGCTACAAAAGAGAATAAGATGTCAGATCCCAGAAGAAGTTAATCACACTTGACTAGCTACACTGTGTCCTGAATTATGAGTATCATGAAACAACATAAGTTGCTGAAACCAATATTCTTTGATCGCTTCATTTCTTTTATAGCCTCAACCTTCCTGTTTTCCTGTGGCGTCCTTGCAGATTTAAAGCAGTTTTATCTGTAATGAACAGAGCATCATTCTCTTATTGACAGTAAACATGCATCTCGGTTTTAATTAATTTGAGCGCTGTAGGATTTACAGTCCAGAATGGCAGATACCACAAAGGAGGTTTCATGTGTGTGAGGATGAGTGTGTGTATATGTGATATAGAGCAAGGGGAGGACAGGAGGATAATTCTGAACTGAGCTACCATGACTCCTGCCTCTAATGCTGCAGCTTTTTAAAATCCTCCTGTTTTCATGGGACCTACATCAAATTCCATTATATGGACAGGAATCTTACAATGGGCTTCAGTGGGAGGTGGATTAGATCCAGGCCACTAAACGGCATTGATGAACAGTCAATATGGTTGCATCTATCTCTTGCCCATTTTCTGGTATTTGCTACAGAGAGGGAAGGCACAACTGACACGGGCAGTGGAGTGTGTCTCTGTTGTGACCTGCTGTGGCTAGGACAGCACAGATCCTTTCTGGTCCTACCTTCCCTTCAGCTAACCCAAAGTCACACAGTCACAGAGCCACATAGGAGGGCACCTCTGGAGGTCTGTAGTCCACCCTCCTACTCAGAAAAGGGCTAGTAGTAGTAGAGCAGGTTGCTCAGGGCTGTGTCCAGCTGAGACTGCAGTATCTATATGGATGGAGATCCACAACCTTTCTGGGCTCCTGTTTTAATATGACCACCCTTGGGATATAATTTTTTCCCTTGTATCAAGGAATCCTTATATCCCTGTATCAATTTCCCATGTTTCAATTTGTGTCCATTGCCTCCCTGTTCAACCCTGAGAAAAGCCTGACTATGTCTTTTGTACACCCTCCTATTATGTAGCTGTAAACAGCATTAAGATCCCCCTAACCCTTTTTCAGGCTGAAGAAGCCCAGATCTCTCACAGTCTCCTCCTACAACATGTGCTCCAGCCCCTGACCATCTCAGTGACCCTCCATGAGACTCGTGCTGGTTCATTAATGTCTTTCTTGCAGTGAGAAGCCCAAAACTTGTCACACTGCTCCAGATGCAGTCCTACAGGTGCTAAATAAAGGGAGAACAATCACTTCTCTCCCGCTAGCTACTTTTTTTTTTTTTGGTAATACAGCCCATTATTGTTGTTGCTGCAAGGGCACACTGTTCAAAAAGACGCCCAGGTCTTTTCTGCAAAGCTGCTCCCTAGGCAGTCAGCCTCCAGCCTGTACTGGTCTAATTGCAAGAATTTGCAGGATCATTTGCTGAGCTTCCTAAGTGCCTGCCAGTCCTTTTCTCCAGCCTGTCCTGGACCTTCTGAAGAGCAGCCCTGCCCTCCAGGATGTCAACTCCTTAACCACAAACTCACTGAGAGTGTACTTTATCCCATCATCTTCACCATTAATAAAGACATTAAACAGTATTGGCCCCAATATCAGTCCCTGAGATACACTGCTAGCTGCCAATTACTCCAGGCCATGGATTGCTAACAAGCTAATTTTCCACCCCCCTGTCATCCACTCATCCAGTCTGTATCTCATTGCTTTGGCAAATTTAGTGATAATGTGGTCATGGGTAACACAGGGAAACCTGCTGTCTGCAAGGATATATGGGAGAAAACAATGAGTGCTGTGGGCTAGGAAAGCACAGAAAGCGAATTTGCTTTATTTATGATCCTAGATTCCCTTCTGCTATGCCCATCTGTTGGACACTGGTGTTCCCTCCAAAGCTTACTAGGAAGCTAGAGTATTATTTCAGGAAAATGGATATGAACCTTGAACTTACTTCTTCTATCCAAGAAAACCTTCTGAGACAAATTCCAAGGACATTAGAAGAGAAGCGTGAATCCTGTGTGTTTCTCAGTCAACAACAAAAACAGGCACATTTTATCCAAACGTGTCCATCCACTGAGCCCAAATCCAACAGCAGTTCACCACATCCAGATCTGGGTTTCAAACAGAATCTGAAAGTGGTACAAGGACCAGGACGTGGATTAAATTTGCAGCCTTGAAACAGGCTTGAAACCTGAACTCAGACCACCTGCAAGTATCTACTGTCTGTGACAGGCAACACTTGAACCCTCCTAGCAAGGACTTTGTGCTATCTTGTCTGCCTGGTATTGCTGCAAAGGCAGCTAAGCAATGGAAATAGGCACAACATGGCAGGGCTCACCGTGCCGAAGGAAAGTGAGATTAACAGATGCATTTATAGCCTGCCTCCCCTCCCTAACTCATCCTTTGCACACACTGAACGGGTTGTCTTAAGAACAATCCCCAGGGAGCTCCTGCAGCAAAATGATGTAGACAGAAAATCACATCTCCAGTTTGCAACTAAAACTGATCTAGAAAGCAGCACAGAGGCGGTGCCTTGCTTCCAGGGTCTTTGGCTTTGATCCCAGGGCCTTCTTTGTGACTCTGAGATAGTTTACCATGCCAGGCCTTACAGGCCACCTACAATGGAGCTAGAAACCTTGTGCAGCAAGAGCTGTGGAATTTAAGTTACAGAAACTCATGTTTGTGCTACGGTGGTAGCTGCGGTGCAGCTGGGTGTCAGGGCCATGCCTGGGTCCACAACCAGTGCACTTAGGCATTAGTTTCCTGTGTGGTCCCCACGCTACCTGGTGGTCTCTGCAGAGGTGACACAAGGGACTGCACCAAGACAAGGTGGTTGCCTGAGCTCCCAACCACCTTCACAGCAAAGCCTTGGCCTAAACTCTGCAGGAGCTCTCACAGTGGAAATTTTGGGAAATCCCATAGATTCCCCCAGGGAGCTCCTGCTGTGCCTAGACTGTTGCAGGCACTATTTGTGCTAGCACCTAGGATGGAGAATCTGGCCATGCCAGGGACTCCCATAGGCTGTTGCTGCTAAAGAATTGACCAACCTGTACTGCTAAATAGTCAGTAGAAACTGTTCCTGCAGATGCAGAAATGGTCACGCAGAGCAGCATTTACACATAGTTAAGATAGCTAGGAGATGTTTTGTTTGTAGTTTAAGATGATCTATAGCAATTGATCACGCGCGTGCTGGACCCAGCTGGACTACAAGAACTGAGCAGGGCGGTTCAGGGAGTCTCACCTGATCCAGCAGAAGACACTGCTGCAAAGACCTTTGCAATAGGGACTCCCATTGCCACGTGGCTAGTGACCAAACTTCCTGTTCAAGGGTCTTTATTTCCCACATGAGCATTACCCTATGCCAAGACCCCACATATTTTTTATTAAGAAATTTTATTAAGATTTTTTTAAAGAAACAACCACCGTCTAAGAGACAACAGATGTTGCACATTTGTCATGCAGATGTGCAAGATATGAAGCCTTAGATCTCTCTACTTATTTCCATCAAGACCTATAAATTTGAACACAAGTCCTGTATGAAAAAAATGATAAAAAAATAAATCCTGCTAACATATAATACAGTTTTTTGGGGAGCTGTGGCTGCTACCCTCACGTAGGGCAGGGGAAAGCTGTTCATTCGGCGGCGTGTGGTGCATGTCCCCATGCAAGACCTTCTCCAGGGCTGTACACTGTGATCCAGGATTCACCCCCCAGCATGTGGGCAGCCCCACAGGGCTCAAGTTGTTCTGCCAGGCTGCTCCCAGCTCTGCTGGTCCCACTCCCCTGCTTTTATTCTATCCCAGCCTGCAAACAACATTAAAGAGTCTGGATAAAAAAAACCCAACTAATTCCCATAGGTTCAAAACATCACTATCTTCAAGAATATATTCTATATTTTATATTCTCTGGCCAAACATGCACTCCAATTATACAGGCTTATCACTGCTATCATGAATGCATTTTTACTCTTATAGTAAATGCACAGCAATTGTGCTTTTATTGGTTATGTTTTAATAATGGATTGCCACCCAGAAAAAAATGAGAAACACTGCTGTAGGCAACTGGGAATCTGTCCAGGGCTACCCTCCTGTGTGTTCTTGGTGTGGGATTTGAGAGGCTCATGCTTGTTTGTCTCAGTTCAAATCTAGTAAAGAAAGTTATTCTGTATTTGCATTAGCATGAAGGAGCATATTCTGCTAAAATCACCCCCTTCTTCCCCATGTGTTTTGTCTCATTACATGTGGTAGAATCAGATTCCCAGAGGAAGTGTTCTTGGCTAAAAACTGTGGTGACTATCCTACCGGTTGCTAAAAACATTATGCAGTTTCTAATACTACTCCCATTTTTAAAACCAAATTTTGAATTATACTGTATAAATACCCAATACTTCTGAAAGAAAAACCTCAAAACAATGTTTTCCATTAACAGTGTGCTGCAGCACAGTCCAACTAATATCACCTACCAAAAGACTGAACTTTAACAGAGATGCAAAAAATTTGCCTTTACCATGACTCTAATTTTAAAAAGGACTCCGTCTATTCCATCTTGCCAGAGAATGATTCAATACATTCCATGCTAAATATGATTTTATTCAGGGAAGGGGGGAATTAAATATATAAAGTATTTAAATATATATAAATATATAAAAGTACATGTATTTGGTTAGTGTGTTACATATATCAGCCATGTACCAGGGCCTAGCTCCACAACAAAGAGAGCAGACACAGAACTGGAAGCTCTTACCATCAAGAACTTCAAATCTAAGAAGGGGTAGATGCAGTGGCAGTGACAGCAGGAGGTACGTAGGATAGGTAGTACAGGAGAGGATAGGATGAGAAAAATAGGATAGGATAGGATAGGATAGGATAGGATAGGATAGGATAGGATAGGATAAGATGGGGGAGGGTAGGATGGGGTAGGATAGGGTAAGACGGGACAGATCGGCAGCCTGTTCCCTTATCACATAACCAAGAGTGTACACCATGTGGAAAGGCTGAAAGGGATGTGGCTTGGCAGTGCAAGGTGGTAGGAAGAGATTGCATCTAGAGGTTCCTGCATCCCCTGTGACTTTCCCACCTTTTAGTTCCACTCTGAATATTGTGAAATATCACTGTCTAGCTCATATGATAGTTTCCATTTAGTTAGGAAATTTCCCTGAGGAATCCTCCAGGCAGATGGGAAAATTGCTAAAACATCTCTCCTAGGACCCATCATGCAACAGGGGGGATTAACAAAAGGTGTTTTAATGTCAAGTAGCCAATGTCACTTAGATTTCAGTGTCAAATACCTTCACAGTTTTTCAAAATGGCATTTAGAACAATTTTGTCTCTGATTTGTAAATGTGATTTTTTTACTTCCAATACAAATCTCTGATTTAAGAAAGAACTACAGCTCCGTTTTAGAATCTTAGTGGTGAGCAGATCTGTTCTGTCTAAAGGATCTGCCCCTACCCTGACTCACACACTTCCCCAGGCTTGCCTGGGTCTCACCCTACTTTTCTTTCAGATGATTCTTGACCATGAAAAGATAACTCAGACTGATCACACTAAAATAAGATGACTTTTTCAATGTTTCCATCCTAGACATGTCTTATAAATTGATCTGGGCAAATAAGCACATTGCCGTAATTCCCCCGAATGTGATAGTTCCTGTCTTCATTCACTGTAGGCACTGCAGCTCTGTGTCTCATTTCTGAAGCAACAGATATAGTGAAGGTAATTCTCTTTTCTCTGAGATGAGTCTTCCATTACCCTCCCTGGACTTACACCTGATTTACAATGCTGCGAGAAGAGAACGAGCACAGACATCGTCTGAAGCAAGAGGAGGAACTGAATCTTTGTAGGGGTCAAAGCAAAACAAAAAAAAAGAATATGTCAGTGCTGCATAAACACGCAAAAAATATAACAGCATTTTACAGGACCTGAAGGTGAACAGTATTATTCCCAGTGCTCCAGTGATAACTTTGTACTATCCCATTCCTCAGTGGAGCAGGCTTTCTGCTTGCTCATGCATAGCTGTGCAGTGCAAGGCGTCTGTTGGGAAAGCCACTACTTCCCCTCCAACGTGGTTCTGCCATGTGACGGGAGCAAGATCCCTGCTGCTGGTTTGGGGCTTGTGCTCATTGCTGTGGTGCAGAGCACAAAGGGGCTGCCTGACCTCTTTGTTCTTCTTGCAATGGAGAAGAGGGAACAAGGTGCTTCTGAAGAACACATTCAGGACATCCATCCCACCTGGGTTCTGGAGCATCAAGCTGTTGCTCCCACACAGGTGGGTATGTAGGAAAGTCTTGATAAAGTCCTGGGGAAGTCCCAGAAGGCTCCCAGGGAGCCCTGCTCCTCCAGTGACCAGCAGGGCCATGTTTCCTTCTCTTGGGCCTCAGGCTGCTCTTGGGGTACAAATCTGTGCTGAGGACATAGCCTGAGCTAAACATCATCTTTGCAGGACGGTCTTGGAGAACTGCCTGCTTCCAAATTACAAACTCCTCTCGTCATTTGCCTTCTGCCCTAGCAAACTGTCTCTGTTTCCTCTAGCAGGTTGACTTATGGCCATGAGGGTGGCATGGAAAGGGGGAGATGGCCTTAGTTCACATATACAAGAGTAAGGTCAGAGCCCAAGTCTACAGCAGGGGCAAACTAGCTTTTCTAGCCAAGCTCATTTGCACCAAGGGCAGTGTTCTGCAGGCACAGATGTTGGGGGACAGAGGAGCAGCAGATCCCACAGGAGATCCCAGGGCAGGAAGAGCCTGGAGACCTCATGGATGGTGTGCTTCACAGGCAGCATAGCCTGAGCGGGGCGAGAGGCAGGAAGCCTCCGAGTGAGCCTTGCAGCAATGCACAGGGTTTGCCAGGTGTACGACACAAGCATGAAGCCTTTGGGCTGTGGGGTCAGAACCGTGTGGCTGTAACACACAGTGTGTCACACCCCTGCCACGTTAGAAAAATAGGTTAAGAAATTGAGAGAATAAGCTGGTAAAAATGTTTTGTTTGCTTTGACACCCAACCAGATTAACCTGTTTCTGATGAAAACCAAAATGTAGCTGAGATGCGTTGGATGAAATCTGGAGTTCCATCACCTTTTCTCCTCATTATTTATTACATGTTCAAGAACTAACTGCAATGTAAACCTCTGATCTTGGCATTTAAAACATCTTGGGCTCAGCTTGAGGAGTGGGGGGAGATTGGTATGCAAGATGTAACAAATAAATTAAGAAACTGCAAAGTGACAGAATGAAAGTAACGTGGAATAAAAAAAATTAAGAAACTAATGCACTAAAGGAGATCTGCAGAGCAAGTGCAGGACACCAAGAAAGGAAAACCTCTACTTTGCTATAGTGTCAACACTGTAGTTACAAACCTTTATTTTTAGAGTTTGTTGGTTTTAGCTCTTCCACAGAATTGCTTGAAGCCAAGGCAAACATTTCTAGGTTTCTGGGCTTGATCCTGACTCTTTTAAAGACATTTTCACAGGAGCAAGAGCTAGCCCCACATCTGTGCGCACAAGAAACCTGAATGTTTCCTGGCACCCGCTTCTGTGCTCACGTGTGCCAGAGCTGTATACACAGAATAGAAACGTGCTCATTTACAGCCTGGCCCATAACTCCCTGGCTGTGGGAACATTTTCTCAGTTTGCCTAGCTAACATGTGACTCAGGTAGGTGCACATACAGATTTCACACACATACTTCTTTCATGTACGCACAAGTAGGTTCCTGCTTTGAAACACTGAATCCATAAAGAGTTTGCTGGCAAACAGCTACGCATTCATTTTATTTTTAAATGCTGTGATGTGCGTAAAAACCTGGATAGCTTCAAACTAGGAAAAGAGAAACAATGCTTTCATAGTTTTGAAAATAAGCCATAATGCAACCTCCAGATTATGAAGATCTTCAGGCGCTCTAGACATCTTCATTATCCCGCCAGCATCAGTGAGTAATGATTGCTGAATGCTGACTTTAAAGCCAACAGGCTCCCTCAATTCTGAGGAGGGGGTGGATTGGTGAGGGGGGTTAGGTGGGTTGCCAGCCCCCCACTAGCAATGTCTTTTGCAAGACGTGACACCAGCCAAGTGAGAGGTGTCCCCCCTGTGTGATGGGGACATCTGCATCAAGGCTGGAGCCTGCCCCGCTGCATCCGAGTGTGTGTATGCCTAGGAGGGGCTACCATGGAGGAACGCATAGGGTTAGTTCAGGCATGTTCCTCAGAAAGACTTACTTAAACTTGGCTGCTGCAATGTTTGGGATCACTGGAGGAACTGGACTCCCTTCCAGCTCTCATTACTTGTCAGGTTTCCAGCAATGGACTTCCGACACTGGACTTCCTTCCCGCCTAGATCCGTCTGCTGAGCTGGTCGGCGTCAGGGTAACAAGATGGGAACGTCATTATCCAGACCTGATTTAGTCCAACCTCCGTCATCTGCAACGTGTTCAAGGATCACAACCCTGTCTCCAATTTAAAGGAATTTCAGATGAGCTGGCTTTGAACAATTGCTGCAAAAACTACCTCTGCTATAGACTAGCACAGACAGCTGTAAAGCCACAGCTATAGAAAGGCTCTCCTGTGTCCTTATCTTCTCTGCCTGGAAGTGGGCTGGGAGCTGCATTCCCTGCACTGCCGTCTGAGTGGCGAGCCTGTATACGTGGCCTTGCAATGTTTTTGCTGTCAGGAGGCCAGTTTATTTACATAAGATGTGAACGCTGACCTCGTTGCCTGAAAACAGGAGAAAAAAACCACCCAGATCATTCAGCCTGCAGCAAGCCCCTCTAGTCAAAGCTGAGTCTGAAGAACATCCGTAGTGCCATAGTCACAACCATTTCAGCGTTGCTGTCCCTGTATTTTTCTTCCCACGCGCATGCACAAACCATTGGGCACACAGGGAGCTCTTCAGGCCTCGCTACTCCTCTTCGGGCCCGGACTGACGTTGGTGATCTTTGTCCCAGGGGTAGTCTCTGTGTTTCCCAACCACCCCACTTCTTCCAGTTCACTGAGTTGCTTCTCCCACTTAGCCCATTGGCTTTAACTGAGCCCACAGTTGTCCGCAGAGCAAAGACCCATTCAACTGCAGCTATCAGCATTATCTTGCCTAGCAATTTGTTTATACAGCAGGAGTGAAAGGGGCCCTCATCTAGTTCAGGCTTTTACTTGCTGCTAAAATACAAATGGTAAAAGACGATTGTTTGACTTGTTTGAATGGGTCCATTTTTCGTAGCAGTCCCTTTCAAAAGGGCAAGTTATCTAGAGAGATTTTGCTAAGCCATGTCCTCACTGGATGCCTTTCTAGCGAGGAAGGAGGGCAGCCTGGAAGTGCCGAGCACCCCGCTCACCCCGCCATGTATCCTGGCTTCTTTGCAAATAGTCACAACTGCACTGCGACTGCAGGGTGAGTATTCATGGGTTATGTCAGAAATTTCGCTGTCAGGAGAAGCCGAAATTAAGAGTTTGCACTCAGTCATGCACTGAAAACACCTAGGGATCAGCAGATGACCTTGCACTAACAGGTTTCTGTCTTACAAACGTGAGCATTTAGCAGCTGCACACCTGACGAAATACCCCTTTTTATCCTCTATTCCTGTTGCTGCTGCATAAACCTGCATTTCAGGAACCACTCTTGCAGGTGTGATTTACAGACCTGAGACGGATGAGGACAGTAATGTTGGCTGGGGTGCCAGCAGAGAAGTCTCAAGGCATCTTCCCCGCCCCCCAATTAGTTCACAGCCAGAAAGTGCTCTTGGGGTACACAAAGGCTTGGGGTACACAGAGACCTGGGGTACACAGAGACAATTAGAAGCCTGCACCTCTCAGGGCAGGGAAGCAATACATCAGGTATCAGTCCTGCTGTCCCCAGGCTGGGAGACAGCCTGGGACACTGTTTGCCTTGGGCCTGTACCGTAGCATCCCTTACACCATCTCCTCTTTACTTTTATTTCCAAGATTCAAATGGCACGTCTGTTTTCTTACAGCTCCAAGGTGGGCAGGAGGGGGAGGAGGAGGCAACGAACACTGCCATAAAGCCTCTTTCATACCAGGGACCCATATATTGGATGCTGGCTCTGGGAAATTTTATTATTTACCTCTGCTGGAATGGGAAAGGAAAACAGCTGGAACAAGCACAGCTCTCAGCCACAGGCGGTGCAGTTGTCGATACACAGGAACCCCACAGGACAGCCAGACACCCTCAGAAAACAGGGTGAAGTGCACAGTGTACTGAAAGAATTGTGAGGCACTAAACATTTCCTTTCCTTTCTGTATTACCTTTTTATAACAGAACAGAAGCCATCTGACTTTTTTTTTCTGGGAGATTTTCTGAAATTACTTAAAAAATACTTTGAGACACATTTCCATTAGCAGCAGCACTGATTCTTTAGTAATTCATGAAGAAAATATATGAAAAAATTGGCAAGAGCTGATCCCTTGGGAAACAGAAATGCCTGATTTGATAACTCAGCCCGGTCACTTGGACAAAAAAGCAACAGGGCATTGTACCTAAATTAGGCAGTGAGAAACGCTGGAGAAAAGGGTGTGCTCCAGCCCAGTCCTTTCTAGGGCTTAGGTGCCCTGTTCAGGTTCAGCGGGACATGCTTCTTTTCACTCTAGATTCACAGAGCTGAAAACTTAATTAGTTTTTCACCTTGCATTAATTAACGTGAGAGATGAAGACACCTCTCTTCACACTGCTCTTTCTCCGCCCACCTGTTATCCTCGAATAACCCATCCCCGTGGCTTAGCGCTCTCCTTGGGCGCAGGTTTGCATTCCTATGGGGAGGAGGCACCTGGGCAGCCTGGGTGAGGCTGCAGATGGAGGAGGGTTGAGGCCTCCTCCTGCTGCCTTTTGGAGTGAAGGGAAAGCATTTTGTGTAACCCCAGCCCCTGAAGTGTTGCTCCTGCATGCGCCAAGTACTCCCGAACTGCTCAGTTTTCAGCCCAGCTGATGGAAGAGCTGGAGCCAGTCTATATGGAAGGGAAACTGAGGCGGCCTCGGTGGCTGTAGAGTCACACTGTTGCAGGGCAGCACCCCAAACTGGTTGGTGGCACCTCCAAACTGCCAGTGTGACAGTTTGGTCTTCTCAAATGCTTGAGCTGGGGACCCCAGCCCCTCATCAGGCACCAAATTGCATCCTAGGAGGAAAGTGAGCATGGGAAAGGCTGTAAAACGGGACACGTGGACTGCACGGGGCTTAAAACTTAGTAATCAGAGGGCAAAGGAAAGAGTTTCAACATGTGCAAAAGGATCCATGAAAATCATTTACCATCTTCATCCTACAAAGCAGTGAAACAACTTCAATTCTACAACTAAAATAGACTCTGTGCCACCTATTTGTTTTAATCCATTTATTTATGAAATGTGTCTGAGAAAAACAAACTTGCATTTTAGTTAGAGCTTCTCTGCCAGTAGCACCTCATCCTCGTCTCTCCCCTGATTGCTTTCACCTCACTGCCACACAGCATAGAAGGCACGCTGTGGCACCAATTCCGCTGCTCTCAGCGGGTCCCTGCGATGGTAAATGCCATCAGAGACTCAGCTCGAAGACGGATGCTAATTAGTGATAAGAATAAATAATCCGACAACGCACGTTTCTCTTCCTCACAAGTCGGGAGACAGAGTCCACAGCCACTTCTGAGGAAGCTTTTTCTCAGCAGGCCCCGCCGGGAGGCAGCTAGCCGACCCGCAGGTGGGATTTTACCACCCTCGCCCCATCCCCGGCTGCTTTCACGCGGGGGCCGCGCCTTCGGACGGCTGGAGCGGGACGCGGGGGCTCCGCCGCACGCAGCCGGGCTCGAAGCGCGAAGGTTTCACGCGTGACCGCCGCGTGCCTGCGGGAGGGGACCCCCGGCCGCGCACACGCTCCGCGCCGGCGGGCGGTGCCGCCAGGTGCGCCCGCC
>VXAA01005998.1:31303-182160 GCA_013399115.1 Anseranas semipalmata
GGGACCTCCTCGCACCGCTCCTTCCACCGGGCCCCCCGACGGCCCGCGTTGGGGACTTAGTCCCTCGGAAGGGACCGAGCGGGCTGCCGGGGCGCAGGGTTTTAACTTTTCGGCCGCAAATCAGGCGGCGGAGCCCCGGCCCCGTCCGTGCTCGGTCGGCGGAGCCCGAGCCCGCCGCGGGGGCCCCGTCTCGGCACGGCGGCTGCGAGAGCCTGGCCCGCCCCCTCCGGGCCCGCCCGTTTTCGCGGCTTTTCAGCCCGAGGAGGGTGCGGGGAGGTGGGGGAAGTTAAAGGAGTGAGGGAGACCCCCGGGCCGAAAGGCTCGGGTGACTTCTCCTGCGGCAGCTGGGAATGGCCGAAGCCTCCCCCCCTCCTCCTCCTCGCCCCCCGCCACCGCCCCNGCTCGGGGGAAGCTGGCAGTGCCTCGCTGCCACATGAACCGGCCCCGCAAAGCAGAGGCTTTCGTTTCGTTTCTCAAGGGGGACTGAGGCGGTTTTGTTCGTACTAACAGCTTCAAAGTAGCTTTGGAGACCGAGTCCGGAGTGAGGAGCGCACGGTGGTGTACGGGGAGGAGTGCAGGGAAGGTGGCCCCCCAGACGGGACAACTGGTGGCGAGGGGTTGAGCAGAAGCAGAACAAAGCTCCCCGCGACACCAAGCCCATGAGAAGAGAGGCGTTCACAGATGTTTTTAACCTTCTCTTCTCACCAGGATTCATGTACTTGCTAGACCTGAGAGAATGAACAGCTTCAGCAATGCCCTTGGCACATGTTTGATAAAGTGATCACATATTTGCCCAGAAGTTCATTTAACCAGAGGTCAGTGGCATTTGCAGCATGCTGCTGCGCCTTCCCTTGTGCCATCGCCTTCTCCAAACCCTGGGTGTTCCTACCTCGGTGTTCCCATAGCCCTTTAGGTACCACACATTGTTTCGCGTGTCTCTGTTTTTTATTCTGAGGAGTGGAGGGAAGCGCTGCGGCCGATGAGGGGATGCACTCGAGCATCAGCTGCGAACAACCAACTATGGCATAAAGTTACGGGAAAAGCTTGAGAATTGGTTCTGTGCAGTAAAGGGAGGGCAGGCGAGGAAATTTCATCTGCAGTAGTGTCTACTGAGAAACTATTTGGTGTTGTCCACGTTGCAGTGAAAACTTGGGAAGGAATTGCTGCCCGGTGAGGATTTAACAAGCTGAGGGCCACTGCGTCTCCTTTCTGCATGCCCCGTGCTTGCAGGACCAAACTGTGGCTTTTCCCTGCTAGCCGAACTGCGTACAAAGATACTCGCAAAGCCTTAATGTAAACTGCTCACTGAGGTCTGAATGGAGCTGTTACGTCTAAATTCTGCCAGTGGTTTGTTTACGCAGCACAAGGGCTCCCTGGGGTGCAGGCCAGACAGCAGCTGACCTGTGGTGTGATTTAACGAGGAATGCGTATCGTGCTTGCAGAGCTCTCCCTTGGTGTAGTGCCTGCAGTTAACAGCACCTGAACACACTGCTGCTGCACAAGCCTGTTAAAAAAACCTCAGTTTTGTTCCCTGTAGGAGTGAAGATGAAGCTGTTTCAGCAGGGACTCTACGCACCCTCCTTCTCTGCACTGCTTTGGCCACTGCAGCTGTTTTCTTGCATTTCTTTGCTCCGTGGAGGTGTAGGCTGATGTGTTTCAGTGGTCGTTTCTGCAATAGAAATTGTAATCTGTAAACTGAGAGCCTATTTCAGTAGTCATCCCTGTGTGTAGTTAAAATATTCAGACACTGAAATCAGTATTTCATCCTGGCTTTCTCTTGCTATTTTAGCACAGCATCCAAATTCAGGATTGTCCCCAGCGTTGCCCCAGGAGGTACTGTTCTGTGCAGCAGGGAACCTCTCTGCATGAGTGGCTTGTGTAAGCTGGCAGTTTGAAACAATTCTCTGAGATTCAATTTCCCACTTTGGAGCTCTTTCTTCAATTGCATAGTCTAAAATGGTCTTTTTATTACTAAAGGAAGGAATATCCAAAACTTTTTTTTCTTTCCCTTTAAAGTATCGGAGAGAGAGCCTTGATTTTCCTTGCCTTCCATACAATAGGAATTTGCTGTTTCCTGACTACTTGGAGAGTTATGTGTTACAAAAAGCAGTCTGCGCTGGGGCCGGGGAAGACGCATGCACAATTCCTTTCAGGGGTATTTCCCCAGTAGCAGGGCATTACCAGTGTGCATTTCCACTACCAAAATGTAACATTCCCATTTTCAGGAAGATTCTGAGACTTGCTTTTGCCTTGCAGAACAGAACAGATGAATTTGGTTCAAAGCAAGGTGCTAAGCACGAGAGGCAGATTTGAGGGTGCGACAGGGAGACTGCAGGCTCCCCAGTGTCACCCAAGGCCTTGTGTGCTCCTGGAAAGGGTCCTAGGGCTGTGTGTTTGCTCGAAGTTGTCAGCAGTGAATATGCGGTCAGTGTGGCTTAACGCACCCAACATCAGAGCACCGGAGCTCTGTTATACAGCGTCCTTCCAAAACTTGCTTGCTCGGTGAAATGAAGCATTTACCAGCTCAGCACTAAACCGTCATCTCTCCTGCATTCCTGTGCGGGGAGGAAGGGAGCAGAAAATCTCTCGCCAGTGCCTCTGTGTGGGAGGCAGGGCTGGCACTGGGCGGGTGACGGGAAGAGGAGGGTCTGCAAACAGGGCTCTGTGTGATTTTAACATTTGCCCCTTTTGCTGCCTTGATCGCCGTCTCTGAGCTGGTGGAAATGGAAGTTATTTGCTGAAGGGTTAGGGGTGGCGTGGCAGCGGTAGCTGCGCTGGTACGGGCTGGCCCAGCTGCAAAGCTCAGTGGGAGAGGTCCTGCTCCAACAAAGTTATTGGCCGGCCTGCGTTGTTCTGTCCTCTCATTTTCCATCCCCGAAGGACGTCAGTCTGTCGCAGCCCTCACGTGTACGCTCCAGCTACTGAGCTAAAGTTGTATAAATCAGTTCCTTCTTACAGCTCTGATCTGGGGGGTTGGCCGAGGTGCCTGGCAAGCAGGTAAGATTTGGTAAGCAGAAGGGAGATTAGGCAGCAGGCAGCAGTGCCGTTAGGAGGAGCTGGGAGGCAGAAGGTTCAAGAGGAGGTGATGAAGATGCAGTTACACTCTAAGAAATACTGCTCTCTCCTCATCTGCAGGGATGGACCTCTTCTGCCTCCAGGGTTTAATTTCCTGCCGGCTTCTCATCACAGCCTGGGCATGGGTGCAGGGGAGCAAAGTGGCCGGTGAGCAGGGGCAGGGCAAGCGCCAGTGTCCAGCTTGTAGCCTCGGCTGTGATTTCGGGTGTTCAATACATGCAGGATTTAGCTTCTCGACAACATTCAGAAGTGCAAAGAATTTCTCTACGTGAGAGACAAGACAGCCTCCTAGTATGCTGGATATTGTTTGCAGGGATGGAAGGCAGCTGAAATTATCACGACAGCTCCTGTTTGTACATATAATTTCCCTACAGTTCTGTTAAATTGGGTCTTCTTAAATAAGCACATTGGAAAATCAAGCAGCCCCTCTTGTGCCGTGTGAAGCACTTTACATTCAAGTGACTCTCAAGACACAAAAGGTGTTTGTTTTTATGAAAGCATCCTAGATGAGAGTAGTCCCTTGGCATGCTTGGTAACCGAGTAGGTTGTACTTTACTCATATTCCCTATGTGTTGTGTGAAAAAATAAAAAATCAGAGTAGCCTGTGCTAAAGTCAGACAGGACCACACCACACACATGATGTTGTATTTGGATGTGGAGAAAAAAAATTAGTGTGTTGTTTGCTACCTTCAGGATTTTTTTAGATGACATCACTTTCTAAGTTTTTAAAAGTGTGCAGACAAGCTTCTGATGATGATGGTGTCAGGTGGGCAGCAGGAGAAGGAACATCTTCTTGGTGTTGCTAGAGTTCTTCATGGGTTTGAGCAATTCTCAATGAAACTAGTACAATTGCAAGGTAGTGGCTACAGCTCCCTTGAGATGAGGCTCTTGCAGTCCCCCTGGGTTTGCAGAAATTGCCCACAGAGCTGCAGCCACTGGAGTAGTGAATTTTAGCATATGGACAGTAGACTATAGTTATCTTCTGCAGCCCTCTTGGAAGTAATTCACAGCTTTAAAGCAGTCTAAGAACAAGCATGGTGCACTCTGTACTGCAGTAGCACGTGTTATTTTCCAACCAATATTTCTGTAAGTACTGTAGCAATTCTACACTTCCTACCCTTTTGAAATTTTCTGTGAATGAAACAAAGCAATTCTGCCTGCCCGAATTTCCTGCATGTTAAAATAGTGCAAAATAGGTGTGGGCAAATTCTTGGCTGTATTTTTCTATCTTATCTATGTTTTCATGTTTTTTTTTTTCAGTAATGTACTGACAACAAGAGATTTTGGGGGTTAAAATACATTATTTAAACAAGAAAGTATGTCCCTTGCAAATATAGAGGGAAAATGAGACACAGGGCACTTAGTAAGTGCCTACCTCACGCAACTGCTTTCTACAATCAGGGCTGTACATCTCAGTGGTTGCAAATTGTATACATAGTTACTCCTTACAGTTCCAGTAAATGTATGGAGAAAACACTCTTTTTTTGTTTGTTTGTTCCAGCAAATATGCAGTTAGGGAAATGCTTTGTACTTAGGGGCCGTATCATATTTCATAGACCATGAAGTTGCCCTTGGCATGCATCTGCTTGAAAGTGAAATTGAAAGGTAAAGGAGAAGGTAATCTTATTCTTGACACTACCAGATCTGAGCAGCGTCTGTGAATCTCAGTTTGGATTGTTTCAGCTGCCCGCAGCTGATGGGGAAGCTTGACTGGGAACACTCGATGTGTCTTTCATTGATTAGATTAGATTACAGGCTAATTTAGCAGTCCAGACAGTCTGTATCACCTTTCACAGATAAGAATCAGTACATCCTCTTTGCAGTAAATCTGGTTCAAGTCCTCTTTCTCAGTTACTGTAAAGAAAATAAGGCAGTTGGGGATTTATTTAGACCGGGTTCAGGGTTCTCCTCTCACCCCCAGCTTGGAAATCAGTCTTCCTTAGGGTTTAGTACTGTCTCCTTATGGGTGCTTAGAAGATTAGATATGTCTAGGGATTTGGGATTCAATTGCACATACAGAGTCTAGGTACCAATTAAGCATCAATAGAAAAAAAGCATTTTCTAAAATCCTAGCAGTAATTCCTTTGTGGAAAATTAAACTGAAAGCTTGGTATAACTCCGTGAAGAATCTTTAAACCATTAGACAGAATGAAATTAAAAAGTGAAAGCTTTCGCTATAGTTAACAAAACAGTATTTGTACCTTAATTTTGCCATGGCAAAATTTTTCAGTGAAGGCCAGTCCCACCCTCCGAGGACCGTGGATGATGATGGATGATCATGAATAGTACTGACCCTGTCCCTGTCCCTGCCGCCTGCTGGGTTTGGATGGGAAGCGCTCGCTGTGCGTCCATCCCGAGGGGGCTGGCAAGGCATCCCCGTAATTCTAACCGGAGTTTGGCTTTGGGACAGCTCAGTCGAGGCTCCTTTGCTGTGAAATTTTACGTAGCATGCTTTGTAGCATGATGACAGGTGCTGATCCCAACAGGCTGATAGTTTCAGATACAGGTTTGGAAGGATTTCTTTTTTTTTTTTTTTAACTTTCTTAATCTCACTATTTTCATAACACATGCTGTGGAGCCTCCCCTGGTAGTAATTTATCTGTAAATTTGCCTTTATGTATAGCATCCATTTGTGTGCATCACAGTTCATAAGTGTTGGAGAATTTACTGTATGTTTGTAATCTGTTTCTGTGGTCACTTACTTCCAGGGTTTAAGAACATGTTATTTCCATTCCATTTTTCTAATTTAGATTTCTGATCATAGGATTATTTTGTACTTTATTCTGCAAGATTATGTTGCCATGGCTACTTGTTAGGATTGGTACAGCTACTTCAGTAGAAGGGAAATTGGAGGAAACAGTAGTTCAAGAGAGCAATAGCATACGTAAATGAACAAAATACGATGGGAACAAAGGTGTCCCGGTAATGCACAAGAGACCGGCTTTCCAAGTCTGAAATAATTCTTCAGTCATCTCAGAAAAATAGTTGGTTAAGAAAGGATGGTAGCTGTGATTTATGGGAACGTGGAAAGTCTTTTAACTATATTATCATATTACAGGCTGCAAAAGGGTTTGTGAGTAGCCTACATAACACAGTTTTGCTGGCCTTGATCTGGTGCGTAAAGGTGAGCAAGATTCATTTCTCTAGCTGCCTCCCGACCCCCCCATTGGTCTCACCACAGCAGTTGTAGCTAGTGTGAGAACTTTGCTCTTTTTGCTCAGTTATGTCACCTCTCCAAACTTTAAACTATGCTGAGCAGAAAGAAATCTTGCTGTCAGCATAAGCTGTGTCTGGGCTAAGGGTCTTTGCCAGCACATCTGTACTTAATGGCAATCGGGGAGAGAAAGACAGTGTTGTGGCAGATTGGGAAACAGCTAGAAATAGTAGGAATAAATAGTCTGTTTTGTTATGGGCACAGAGCTTGTTGTAGAGACGGGAAGGAACATCGGGGAGCGGCAGCGTTCGGTACATGCCTTGAGGATCATCACTGCAAAGAGTGGATTAGACATGTTTGAGATCATGCATGGTTAATTTGAGCTAGAGAAGTTTGTGAGAAACTACAAGGGCTGTAGAAATCAGAAAGTGCTACATGTCACATGGGCTACATGTTGGAAGGAGGGCTATGAGCCTGCTTTGTGCTCTTAAAGACGCTGCTGTCAGTTGCTATTTTGCAGGACCAAGAAAACTGCTCTGTGAGACTTGGTCTCCATGCTTTAAAAGTTAGATAATATATCCCTTGCCCTCTGTGCCTTGCACTTTTAGAAGAAAGAGGATTCACTGAAATTATTGCATCCAGCATCCTTCAGAGTCTGAGAAACAAACTAGACACAGGTTTGTTAGCTAGCTCTGCTTGCAGGAGCAGTTGGGAAAAAAAACAAAGTTGGTCTGTGCACCATCCACTCAGCTATCAAAATACTTTTCTCCAGATTGTAAGTTAACAAACTTGCTTACAAAAAGTTTAATCAACTGTGAATTGTACTTCCGATTGTTTCATTGCTAGATACTGCCTTGCTGTTGGGGTAGGTTTGTTCCATCATGCAAATTAAATTAAGGGACATAATTTCTGAATAACTGTTTGGCAGACTTGAATTTCTGACTGCTGCTACCGTACACTTCTGTTATGGTCTGGCTTTAATTTTGTCTGTCTAGAATATGAACTACTGAATTGGTTATGGCTCTCACTGTGTGTATGCTAAGGGCATGACACAGTAGGTCACTGCCAAAGTAGCACATCTGTATTGTAGCAATTGGGGAAAATGGAGTTCTTAATTGTAAGGAAATGAGCCAGAACAGTAGACGTGGAGAAACTGTCTCTGATTAGAAGTGATTAACATATGGCATGCTCCTTCTAAAAATGTTATGCAGCTTTTTGCTGAACTGCTGGAAGTCATTCTCGTTGGCGCAGCTCTAAAAGTCATCGAAAATAAGGCTTCAGCTATGTTTATTTCCTCACTGTTCTCAGGGATGTTTCAGTTGAAATCTTCAGACATGTTGGAGCAGTGAGTCTGCTCCAGGCATCATGCAGGTGAGTAACGTCTGTGGATGGCTTCTGTTCACTTTAGCAGCATGAATTACTGTAAATTCACACTATGGTGTAAATATCTGAGAACCAGGATCCTTTTCTGCAGTATCTGAAAGTTACAGATGTATCTTAGCATAAAAATAAATTTTAAAAAACTTAAAAAAAAAAAGTGTGTGGGGGGGAACAGTATCAGGATATAAATTTCCTTCTGGCAAAGGAGGCACAACTTAGCTGATTTGCTCCAACAGATAATATGACCTCATGTGACTATTTGTCAGCCTCATGTGCCCTTTCAGGGAAATACGGCCATTAGTTATGCTTTATGTTCCATTTGCCATAGGCATATTCTGATGGTGTAATAACAGTTTTGGCTTTTAACATAATCAAGTAGTTGTAAGAGAGTACTGAAAGATATACCATGGAAATAACATATCTCCACTCTTGTCTGACAACGCTTATTTCAATAATAGCTATTTCCAGGATGACTTACTGTACTAACACTTGTGTTTTGACTGTCATTGGCTCTGATTCTGCAAGGGGAGCAAGAGACAGCTGCATGATGGTGAAGATGCTGAAGAGATTTAGTGTTATCCGGCATGTGGCTTATGAGGCTGCTTGTAAGCTAATAGTTTTAACTCAGACAGTGAGAGTTTATCTGTTTATCCTGGAGTTCAGGCTTTAGTCACTGCAAAACTGCCTGGCAGGAGGGCTGAGCCCGCGGTAGGGCTGGCAGGAAGGCAGTGGATGATGTGATTGCCCTCCTAGCAGGCAGCTTCCCGTTGGTCTTACTCTTGCCAGGCAGGAGCCAGCAGGAGCCTTCTCTGACTGACTTGAAGCCAAAGGAGGGATTTAATTATTGGATGTTCGGGAGTATTTTCCAGGAATGAGATGAGCAGGATTTGCCTTCAGTGCTTGCTGCTTAAATTCTTTTTTTTTTTTTTTTTCCTGAATGCCTTTACAGTTTGTTGGGGATGCTCTGGACGTGTGCTAAGGAGCACATTATCCTTGGTGATTCTCTGCCCCTTTTGACCTATTTGTCCTGTCTCATGTAGTGACAGACTCTCCTGGTACATGACCTCCATCAGTGAAGGGTGACTGGAATGGAGAGGTGTCTCCAGAAAACCAGCAGGATTCTTGTAGGATTATGTGTAATATAAATACGTACCTATGCACACACTGTAAGGTGTATTTATATGCGTACCTCCATAATAAACAGCCCCATCAATAGGCATTCCTCATTTTGGCCTCGACCGTCCAGTGTCAAGAGGAAGTGCCGGATTCTGCACCTGTCATGGGGCAACCCTGTCTATGTACAAACTGTGGGATAGGAGGCTGGAGGGAAGCCTCACGGAAAGGGATCTGGGGGTTTTGGTTCGTGACAAGTTGAACATGAGTCAACAGTATGCCCTATCAGCGAAAAGGGCCAGCTGTATCCTGGGGTGCATCAAGCACGGCATTGCTAGCTGGTCGATGGAAGCAATTGTCCCACTCTGCTCTGCGCTGGAGCGGCCTCACCTCGAGTACTGTGTGCAGTTTTGGGCACCACAGTATAAGAAGGACATAAATCTATTAGAGAAAGTCCAAAGGAAGGCTACCAATATGGTGAAGGGCCTAGAGGGGAAGATGTATGAGGAGCAGCTGAGTCACCTGGTTTGTTCAGCCCAGAGAAGAGGAGGCTGAGGGGAGGCCTCATGGCGGCCTGCAGCTTCCTCACGAGGGGAGCGGGGGGGCAGGCGCTGATCTCTGCTCTCTGGTGACAGCGACAGGACCCGAGGGAACGGCATGGAGCTGTGACAGGGGAGGTTCAGGCTGGGTGTTAGGAAAAGGTTCTTCACCGAGAGGGTGGTTGGGCACTGGAACAGGCTCCCCAGGGAAGTGGTCATGGCACCAAGCCTGCTGGAGTTCAAGAAGTGTTTGGACAATGCTGTCAGACATATGTCTAATTTTTAGGTAGTCCTGTGTGGACTTGAGGAATTGGACTTGATGATCCCATGAGGATGGTCAAAGGGCTGGAGCACCTCTCCTGTGAAGACAGGCTGAGGGAGTTGGGGTTGTTCAGTCTGAAGAAAAAGCTCTGGGGAGACCTTATAGCAGCCTTCCAGTACCTAAAGGGGGCCAACAAGAAAGCAGGAGAAGGGACTCTTTGTCAGGGAGTGTAGCGATAGGACAAGGAGTAATGGTTTTAAATTGAAAGAGGGTAGATTTAGATTAGATATTAGGAAGAAATTCTTTACTCAGAAGGTGATGCAATGGACCAGGTTGCCCAGAGAAGCTGTGGACGCCCCATCCCTGGAAGTGTTCAAGGCCAGGTTGGATGGGGCTTTGAGCAGCCTGGTCTAGCAGAAGGTGTCCCTGCCCATGGCAGGGGGGTTGGAACTAAAGGATCTTTAAGGTCCCTTCCAACCCAAACCATTCTATGATTCTATGATCCTTGTGGGTCCTTTCCAGCTTGGGATATTCTATGATTCTGTGATTGTATGTGGTTAAGGACTGCATGGATTGAGGCCAACTTGGTTGCACCCACCTTCGACTGCCAGGGCTTTGCCATGTCTGGAAGGGTTGATCCAATGCCCCTGTTACCCGCTGGATCTCTCTGCTGCAAGGACAGCATTGTGGGCTGTCCTGACTCAGCAGTGCATGGCAGGCTTTATGTATTGCACCACTGGAAAGCCTCTTCCAGAGCAGGGGATGCGGCTGGTTGTGAGCTCCGTTGAATGAAGTCAGGAAAGATATACTTAGTGCAAGGGAAAGGGAGTGAGCTTCAAGCTGGAAAGAATCAAATGATGACAGCAAGTTCTTTGTGAAGAGCTCCAGGTGTTATTACTATGCTTTGCCTAAATTAAACCCATATAGAAATTAGATACTGCTCAGGTAAATGGCCTGTCAAAGTACTCATATAGCTCAAATTCTTCAAACAGCTGAGGAAGTCCTGAGCATACTGGCAGGGAGGGACATGAGCAGCCCGTAAACCTGCGGACAAACCTCAAGGTGCAAGATGCTGCAGCGGATCTGTTTGAAGCCTCTGCTGCTCTCACAGCTTTTGGAGGCCTCCTCTTTGCAGCAGTAGCTGTCAGGCTGCAGGCTGGTACCAGGATGCTTATAGACAGGGTTCTTGTCTAGCCCCGGGGAGGAAATCTGTATTCCTGCCTTAAAAAAAGGAAAAAAAAACTCAGAGTAACTTCAGTCTTCTTTTTATTTGTGGAACACTGGAGAAGTGTCCAGCCAAGTCGGCAATAAAAGAAAACAGCGTTTTAATTCAGGAAGAGTGCAAATGAAAGCAGGTAGTTTTAAGAAGTTCCCAATCCATTCAGTGAGCAGCTGTCTGTATAAATAAACCAGACCTATGATGTATGAGGGCAGGTTGTAAAGAAAACATTGCAGTAACAAACTAGTGGAATTTCCACTTAGCGCGTTAAAATCAACCCTGAAAGGCTCCATTAAGGAAAGCCATAAATTGAAGTTGTGAGAGATAGCTTATAAAATATCCCTGAAACTGAAAATGATCCTCCGTCAGTTTTATGTTTTCCTTTCACTGTGATCTATTTTAATAAACATGTGGGATAGACTAGCAAGAGAGGAATACTTTGTCTGTGAAACCTTGAGGAAATAAATAGTGAGTCTGGGCATATTATAAATTTCACCCAATAAAAATAAACTTAAATCGATTCTGGGGTTTGCATGTGTAAGGACTGCTATGCTGGGACTATTCTGTGTTGCTCTTATTTTATATATATGCTGGGCATACCTTGAAATGTTAGTATTAAATAACTGGGTTTTCATTCAAGTGCTGCCAGAGCTTTCCATCTATGTGCATAAATAGTATTAAGACCTTAAAAGGGTTTCAAGGTTCACACTCTTAAAAAAGTATTGAGGAACAAATACCTTCTGGTTTTTGAGGGAGGAAAGGAGGGCTTGTCATGAAAAGAAAATACACTAGTTTCTGCAGGAATCTTTATGATGTTTTAACTTGAAACAGCAGTTTGCTTTCAAAAGGTTGGTTTGAACTTGCTATTAAAAACTTTTCTAAATAGAAGATTCTGTGTGGAGTAGCAGACAATTACCAATGTACGTTCTCCACCTGGAAAATCTCTGCAATCACGTCATGTTTATCAACAGGAAATTTTCGTGGCTAAAAAGTTTTGACCAACTCAATGTAATATTTTTTCCTATCTTGTTAAAATATGTTGTTCATTTATATGAGTGAAAGTATTTTTTCTGTTCTATGGAGACTTCAGACATGCCCTTCTCCTAAATCACTTTGTTCTCTTGCTTTACTATCAATACACACACTGTATGAAGTGGATAAAGATATATATTTGGTATGAGCCAAGACAGATACACTTCTAGTGGAGAAGTCACAAGTGATGTATTACCTGAATTCCTATAATGCATTTATGTTTGATCTTTTCAATTGCTCATAGCTATGGGGTTATGCTGCTTTATTTCTGTGAAGCTCACAGTAGAAACCTTGAATACAGAGGGAAATGAAGAAGAAACTTCTCGAGTCTCTAAAACTTGCCTAAAATAGCTCTTCTAGGTGTAACTTTAATAATATCTCCTCAACATAGCTGTAAATGAAATTAGACTTTGCCTGCAGGAGCACCACCTTTTTAGCTTTTGCTCTGTTGAAGACTTAAGTGTAGAGCTGTGTGTGTATGAATGAATCAAGAAGTGTTCATGAAACCAGAAGGGATGAGGAATGATTTCTGTGGGGGAATATGAGATGCATTATTTGGTTTCTTTATTTTCTCTTTGCTTTGTTTCTGTTTGTTTGTGTGATGCTGGTTAAAGAATATCTTTAAATGTTTCTGTGTAATTCCAGAGCTGACCTAGCCTTAATGTAGGCACAGCTATTAGTTGTCTATCACCTGTATTGCATGTGCACAAGTTATAAGTGGATACACACATATAGTGTATGCCGTGAGCTTGCTTGCACATTGTACATGCATTTGCTTTCATGCAGTACAGAATTTGTTTGTTGTCAATGCTATGCACATTATGTTAATTGTTCTATGAAAATAAAAATAAATAGAGTTTTGATTATAGCTGCACTGAAGGAATCTCAGGGTTGGTATATTTGCCTGAAGCTGGACTGCTTCATGGGAGGCTGCACCTGCAATTTGATTTTTTCTTGGGGGCTGTGCTCCCCACCCAGCCCCATTGTACAGGTCTGGCTCTCCGGGGCTGAGCAGGTGATGGTCAGGCTGCCAGGGACACCCTGCTGTCTGCCGGAGTGTGCCGAGACAGGAGGGAAGGGTGAGAGAGCAAAAGCTGTCTTCTGTTCCAGTCAGCATGAATTTTCCCATTGATTTCAGTGGGATTAAGGTATCAGCTTGGTTTTTTTTTAGCAGGCAATATTGATAGAAATCACTGATGGGAAAAAAAATCCTGATGCAGCTTTATCCTATCTCTGATACCTATTGCATTAATTCATCTTTAAAATAATATGGACAAGTCTTTGGTCCTTACTGGGTGTTGATTCCCTTTGTTGTCTTCCCATATAGCTAAAAAGAGCTGCTTGCAAGTGGTTCAAATGAGGTCCTGCGTGAACGTGCTGCCTTCCTGGGTTTAGCAAACCTCACTCCACACTGCCCCTCAGCAACCCATTCAGCTGCTCCTTCTTCCCTTCGTGCTCCCCAAAACCTGATGAATAAAAGCTTTGTAAAGCAGACCCAGCAGCAGTTCAGTCTCTGAGCACAGTCATTTTGCACAATAATAATTGATTAAACAATCACAATTTCTTAATTTAGTGCTACTCACAAAGGTTGAGTAATTCAGCACAGCCAAATCTGGGCCAGAGCTTTGGATCCTTGTCACAAATTAGAAAAGCCTTGAAATGCTACTTCTTCAAACCTCCATGATTTGCAAAATGTAAGGTTTCTTTTAAAAAAAAAACACAGGGTGACAGGAGATGCTGCATCAACAGCTTTCCAAAGGATGTTTCATATTTTCTTTCTTTTTCAGAGCAAGGCTCTGAGCTCTGCAACAGCAGATATGCTTTGAAAAAAGTACTTAATGGGGAGCAGGAAGCAGTCCTTGTTTTTGGAGACAACAAACGTAGTTTCAGGCGAAAGTAGGTTTGTAGGGAGTTACGTTTTTCTCCAAAAAGCTGCACCCAGCAGAAATTTGCCCTCTTTCCTGTTGAACAGGATGACTGTAAATGCCTACCCGCCCTCTCTGTAGCACCATCACTGTGTAGACACTTCTCCAGGGGAAATTCCAGTTTGCTGCTGAGCCCTCTTAGTGCCATTGCCGTGTACGTAATGCAAGATTGTGGCAGTCCTCAGAGATATTCTAGGTTTGCAGAGCACACCAAGCCCAGAGCCTCTGTGCGTCTTCCCCCTGACCCCACAACGTAACACTGATTTTTCGGGACATCATTCACCTCCTTTCTGGCTTCTGACCGCATCGGTTAGGATGCGAGGCAACATTCGTAAAAGTTTGATGTTTATCAGCCTGATTATGCAGGAAAATCCACAGTTGTAGCGGGACAAGTAATTGTACAAGCAAAATGTTAGCTTGCTGACTTTATCCCGTCTGGCTGCTCCGTGTGGCTGAACGTTGGCAGATTCCTGCTGAAGGCTGTGTCCAGGCAGGCTCCATCAGCTGCTGATGGCCTTCTGGCTGGAAGCCAGGCCTGGTGGTTTGCTTTATCTCTGAAGATGTGCAAAGTTGCTGTTTAAGAGTGATTGAAAGGTGACAGAAGTGGTATCGTGACAGACACTACATAAACTGCAACCGTGCTATATTTTGTGTCTGTGCTCCTGGGAGAGTGTGGGTTAGCTCAGGAGCTCTGTGGTCTTCAGGCCTGGAATGTAACCTAATTACCTTGGATTTTTTTACTTTTTTAAATATAGGCATCATTAGAAAATGCAGTGAGTTGAAACTAGCTCCTAATTTTAAACCTGTAATCATAGCTTTGGAAGACGGTAGCAAAGAAAGCTTTTACTGTATTACATGAAGAACGCCCAGTTAAAGTATAATGACCAATTCAGAAAAGTCCAGTGAGACACAGCTCTGCAATGATAATGCCATGCTTTTTGAACATTATTTCCTCTATAAATGGTAGCGAAAAAATAATGGGTGTCTGATTCAAAAGGCTCTTGAACTGCACTGTCCCCAGGCATTGGCTCTTTGGGGGTCAGTTCGGACTAGAGGCACAGAGTTGCAGGCTGAGCCCTCTGAATGGTCCTGCTGAAGGCTCGTGTGAGTCACAGCGGCAAAGGAGACTGCTGCCTCTTCAGCCTTTAAATAATGATTGTGTAAGAACCATAGACGCAAATATTCTTGCCAGGCTGGAGTGGGGTGGTTGGGGAGCGAGGACAGCCAGCACACCGTGTCCCCTTCCTGGGGCCTGTGCCCCGCGGCTGAAGTTTGCTCCTGTCTCTCCGCCCTGATCCTGTAACCACTTTGGTTCAGGTGATCTTTGCAAAGACTGAACTGATTTCACTGAAGCTAGGTTTGGGTAAGGCTAGGCAAGAAGAGGTCCCATGATTTTGTTTTTCCTCTCCTGTGGGCGTATGAGCACTGATTAAGCTATGTTAAGCTGCTTGCTGTTGAGCCTGTCAAAGTTAAAGGTGAGAAGAAGTGTTAACATTTTTGCTATCATTCCTCCCTCCTAACCTATGCCGCACCAAAGCAAGCAAGAACCTGGTAGCGATTGCCAAGGGGAGAAGTACCATTCTGCAGATCGTAGCTTTTTCCACTGGAAAAAATGCAGGCCTGTTCAACGTCTTTTTAAAGAGTGGTAATGTCAAATATCCAAATTAAACTCCAATTTACACATTTGAGATTTTCATGAGCACTTCATATAAGTGCTCTCAGGGCACAACGTTTAAAAATAATTGCGTTTGATATGAGCAGTCTTTAGGGAGGTGGGACAGCGCTTGCGTTTTCCCCCTTTTCCCCCTTAGGCTCCAGCCTGCGTACAGCCAGCGGTCGGAGCCAGGCGGGGAGGCTCGCATCCAAGTCTGCAACAGACTGGGCTTTGTGTCCTCAGCACAAACACCGCTCTTCTTTCCGAGGGAATGGGCAAAAGGGGATCTGACCCAGAGCCACCGGCTGTTTGTGGCTTGTCCGTCAGCGAGCGCGAGACAAGTGCCTTCTCTGTGTCGGTGCTAAGACCAGCCATCTACCATGCAGCTAAACAGTTGGGCTTTATTAGCCCGAGTTTAACATCGGCCACGGGGTGTTTCAGCTGTGTCACAGGACTGCACAAGGAGCTTCCCTTGCTGTTTTTCTTCTCCCATTCATAGTTCACAATTTTTATCGTGTGGTGTAGTTCGCAGCACTTCCCATCTTCTGCAACAGAGAATTGAGATGTTTGGGGACTTGGGCAGTGTTGTTGGCATGGCTTGTCCTTCCTTTATCTGAATTCCTCATGAGAAGAGAAGACAATCCAAAGCCATCACTGTTCAGAGCACTGCTCAACAGCTCTGCATCACCGGAGCCATCCCTGGTGCCGCATGTCTTCACTGCTCAGCCTGGCACCTTGTAAGCTGCTGAGGTTAATTGAGCTTAAGCTATCTGTAGCAAAGCACAGAGTGTTTCCATCACCAGGGCCAACGCTTTTCACGCTCTACCCCCTGCGTAGGTAGCCTTGTCCGATTTCTGCGTTTGCTAGTTTTTCTCTAGACCCTTCCACCCTGGTTAATGACATGGAGCTGGGCTTGGGGCATAGGCAGACCTGAAGGTGGAGCCTACGGGAGATGTGTACATCCCCTCCAAATGTTCTCTGTCCTTTTATTTGCAACAAGGGTGATGGTAATCAGCTGTGAGAGGTGAGCCCAGCAGTTGGCTGCTGGGATAGGCAGACCAGTTAATGTCCAGTAACACTGATTAGAAGCTGAGCATTTAAGACATTTTGTGCTGGAAACAAAGTCCATTCTTGTTTTCTTTGTTCACTAGTTAGAGACTGATCCTTTGCTGCTTCTCTGTGCAGTGGGCTGGGCTTCAGCAAATAAAGACAGGTGAGACGTCTTTTCAGGCCTAGTTAGCTGTCACCTTAGCTTCTAGGTCATGGTTTTTGACTTTCATGCTGTAGAGGTGACAACAGAGGGGAAACACGCTCATGACACCTTGGTGTGTGAAGTCCCGGCATGCTCTTCCTTTCAGGGTGGAGGAAGGTTGAGCTCTCTGTGTGACCTGCTGTCATCTATTGTATTCCACGGGGCAGGTGGAAAAGCCCTGCTGACACCGTCCTCATACTACAACTGCCAGAGAAATCTGCCTCCTTGGTAGTCTCAGACCTTGCTGGCTCCCCAGGGTTCCTGCTGCACATCCTGCAGCCAGACTCCAGCCTGGCTTTCTAGGTAGACTTTAATTTGCTGTAAACACCTATCACATTAACAACTTATTTTTTTTAAGGAACTGTGAAGGGGGTGTCATTGTTTTAAGACTCAGTGCAGAAAAGAGCCATTTACCTCCTAAATTTTTAAAGTTCTTGAATAATTGTGAGACATGCTAACAGGATGTGTGTTTTAACAAGGATGCAGAACTAGCGACTATACAAAATGAAATTTTAATCTAGGCTCCTGTCAAACTGTAAAAAGGCATTTGACTTTGTTTTGAGGGATGATGTGTGGGATGAGGTCTTTGTTCTTAAAGGAACATCATCAAAATGCTTTGGACTTTTGGTTGAAAGAAGAAATCATTCCCCTTTTCCCTGTTTTTTATTTTTAAATAAAACAGAGCTGCTTGTATCTTTGAATGCTTCCTTTTGCTGGCTTTATATTGTGCTTCTTTACTGCTTGTGTAGTGACCTCTGCCATAACTAAAATCTTAATTTCTAATTCTCAGCATTAGAAAGTAATAGGCAGAGAAACGTATGTGTGATTTTGCTTTGCTTTTCTCCTTTCTCGAGGGTGTCCAGACCTTTAGAGAGGATTAGTCAGGTATTCAGGCTAGGCTGAGCATCCCTGCTCTCAGGATGGGCAGCAGAGGGGGAGGCGGGATGAGTGGTCCTCAGGAGATGCCACTCTCCCTCCTCACCAGCTACAGAGAGACTGGATTGGCTTCCAGCTGCACCTTCTAGGTGATCATGTCATGTGAGGTAGGTCCCCCCGCTTATGTTGTTGAAGCTTTTTCCTTATAACCTGAGGACAGTTCTTCATTTCTCAGTTCTCACTCAGTTACATGGTTCTCCAGACCTGGGATTTTGAGGGAAACACAGAGTTTGTGCAGAGCAGGATACAGTCCCCAAAGCAGAAAGTGCTACGTATCTTTGGTGGAAGTAGTATAAAGAATTATACGTGCTGTTTGAGAATATTAGCATGTAATTGCGTTATATGTTGGCCTTGGCCAGAAAGCTTGCGTAAGCCCATCCCTGTGTTGCAGTGCATCTCTTCATGGCTGCCCTGATTTCACTGTATACAACGCCGTGCCAGAAGCAGATTTTTAAAAAATGACACGGACTAAAGGAATGCTCCAAAGAAGATGTCACCTGTAATGCTTATTTTTTTTTCAGAGTTGGAGTTTACAGAGCAGACTCGAAAGCTGGCAAAAGGAGCAGTGGACTCCAGCACGAGGCAGAAGTGCTGAGGTTAGAGGAGGAACCCAGCGAGATGGTTTTGTCGCTGAAGCCAACTCGTTGTGAAACCACAGCCTGAGCTGAGCAGGACTTTCCTGCCTTCCTCCTGGCCTCAGCAGTGCATTCCTGCCTCCACACCCCAGCTTTGACAACTGCTCTTCTCTGGCCAGGTCCCCAGGTTGGCTACCTGCATGGCAGCAAGATCAGGGGAAGCTTGAGTCATTTTAGGTCCCTTTTTGGGGACAACTCATGTTCAAGATCTGTGTAAAGCCGTTGTGAAACTGCACCCATCATGGTGGCGCTTGCCTTGTTACTGTCAATATGCAGTGAATGAAATCTGGCCCCAGCAAAATGAACTTCAAACACTCGGTGGTGGAGCTGGCCCGGGATCTCTCTTAGTATTGCAAATTGTGCCACTGTTGATAGAAACCCTTTTTTTGGAAGGTGCTAGACTTTTATTTGACAATCTTGAGTTTCCAGTGTTAATTGTGTCACCTGCAAGTTAAAGTGTGCTTCTTATCTGCTTTGTATTCTGCATATCCCAGCTTTTATATAACCGCGTGTTGCTGCATAAAGGATTGATATAAATCTTTCATACAGGCTGTCTCCTGGATTGTGTGTGGGAGTGGGAAATTCTGCAAAAGTCAGAAGTGTCTGTCCTGAACAAGGGTTGGGTTGATTAGCTAGCAGGAGGGATGATCTTACAGCTGAAGTGAGGAGCAAGAGCCAGAAAATTGGACACCCCCCACTGCCTCAGATGGGCAAGAAAAGGGACAGCCCGGTCTTGTGGTGCCCAGGAGCAAAGCACAGACTCAGCTGAGACTGCAGAGTTGTGCATGTTGAAATGCTGGTTTGGGTTAAGGGAGAAGGAAATTCGAAGTGTGGCAGCTTTGTGTACGCCTTGCTTAGGGAATAAATGCATTTTATTCATAAATGGGTGTATGTACAAATAATCCCTTAGTTCATGCTCTCACTAGCCATGCATAGACATGTCTTGGAAGCTTCAAGTTCACCATGTTCCTGAGCACACTGACTTTGGTCCATACCGTGCAGTGGTAAATGTGTGACTCCGTGATTTTTGTAGTGCTTGCATGGGTCTCAGATGTAGATGACTTGTTCTGTGCTAAACCCAGCCACTCCGTATTTACTCTGCCTTGAGGCCTTTTAATTGCATTGGCTTTGCTACCTATTTCACAGAGTGATAGCTGTTTGACTAGCTTTCTGAGCTCTGCAACCTTTCCAAATGTTTCTTTTATGTAAGATTTTTTCTTTTTAATATACTATTCCCTTATGTATTTGGTCCCTGTCCTAGTAGTACTTAATTTAAATTTTTTAACCTGCTGCTTATCAATTCTGTTCTTTATGCCTCCTTCCTTCCATCTCTCAGTGACCTCAGCCTACATGGGCTGGTTCTTTGCACCTCTGCCAGTGTTTTGCTCTCTTCCAACATATTAATTAATCTCACAATGCTACTCAGACTACCAGATGTTTGAATGGGATCTGTTTTAGAGAGTTAATCCAAGAATAATTTGGGGCTGTTACGCTGCTGCCTGCAGCTGGCCTTGCAGACCTGAACTGTCCCTTACACGAATACCAGTGCTTTTGCAGTCAAGCAGGCAGTTGGTTCATTCAGCTGAAAGCAAGGAGTGTGTTTTCATGTTATTTCATCAACAGGATGAAAAAGGTTCCCTACCTGAGCTTCTCTTCTGATCCCTTTGCTGGCTGCTGCCCCTCTTCCTCTGCTGCATCGGTTTGTGGTCAGTTAGAGAATGGCGCCTGACTGGGTTGATAAAACTTGGTGCAGTTCGTATTGATCCCTTTTATCGGTTTTCCCCCAGCATGGTGGCAAAAGCACAGCTGAGGTGGTGGCAAGCCTCCTTCATGGGTAGGCCTGAGAGGTTGAAGTGGCATTTCTCAAACCTGCTATATTGCTAGAGAAATTACAGCTACAGGCTAACGAGTTTCAGCCTGCAGTGTGGAAGTGTGGCTTGTGCTAAGTCACTGACACATTGCTTTTGGTGGGCAGCAGCATTCTTTACTTACTAATACATTGTTCTGTTTTTTTTTTTTCTTTCTTTCCCTTAATTGGTATATTTTAGCACAGTAACAATTTATCTGAACCTTCTAAATTCTGGGAAAGTGTGAAAGATAAGAGCCGCTGTGTCTGAAACAGTGGCTAACTCATTTTTTTGGTTATTTAAATTAACAGAAGTGACTAAAAAGCACTACCGCGGGGAGACCGTGGAAACCCCTCACTGACAATAGCTCAGGTGGCATCTGACCAACAGCTCGTGGTGTGGGCAATGGACTGGGACACCTCACGTGTCTCCTTCCATGCTGGGTTTTTACGGTTTGTGAGAAATGTGCATAAAAGCTTCCCATTTGTGAGAGGACTGAACTGCATCAGCACTTTTCAGAGACGGCCTCAGCAAGGAACTGGGCCTTTTTTTGAGGTTTTCTGTGAAGACACAGCACAGAGTGAAGGCAGCAAGCCTGGAGATCGCCACGGCTACATGAGTTGCTGGGCTTCAGGTTACCTTTTAAATATCCCTAAACAGTGTTAGGCGGGGTGCCTTGAGAAAGTACACAGTGGAGGCAGTCAGAAAACCTTCTGGGAGATGTGGATGTGGAGCAGGTGAATGGTGGCACTATGTCACAATGTATCTTAACACTTGATAAAGTAAAATTACCTGCTTTTCTCTCCTCTCCCTCCTTACCTTCTCCCTTTTGTTCAGGGATGAGGTGGGATGGTGCTGGTACCACTGGGATGGAGAGCATGGTACAGGGTGAAGGTAGAGGACCAGGCTGTGTAATTGTGCTTGATGCGCCCATAAGAATGTTTTTTTTTCCTTTCCTTTTGTTTTCTTTTGTGCATGAGCATCAAATCTTTCACACTTCTCTACATGTATTTCTGTAGTTGTTCTTCCAAGCTCTTTCACGTGACTCTGCAGGCTAGTTTCTCTAGAACTCGCAAACACTTACTTGTCATCCCTCCTTCTCCCTTAAACTTTTCCTTTTCCTTTAGTTCTTTACTTTTTTTTTTCCCCCTTCTTTAAGCTATCTCTGGTCTTGGCGTGTAGGGAGCACTGTTTGATACAAATCTTTGTTTGCTTCCCTGAAATTGTACCTTGAAAAGCCAGTTGGGCTGACTTGGGGTCTGTGCACTTTGCAGAAGCAGGAGCAGCTCTCTGGCAAAGCCCTTCTTGACTTGTGAACTTTGTGCATTATTTACAGAAACTCCTCAATGAGTTTTAGTGGTGGGGACAAACCCAGGTCTCAGATACACTTTTCTGAACTCCTCAGAAAGGATAAAGCTGTTGGAAGTTAAAAACTTTGGAGCCTACCAGTTTGGCACAGGACAGAGAAGTGGGGAGGATTAGCATGTTTTTTGCAAAAATGAAGGCAGAGGTGCAAAATATGAGTTTGAGACTCAGAACGCTTTTTTAATTTATCTTGAAATTAAGCAAGCTGAATGTGGAAAGGAATTGAGGCATTAGTCTGTCCTGAATTATTTTGACAAAAGAGTAAGCCTGCTTTACACCAGTAATGGTCCTGAAGGAACAGTATGGACCTCAAAAAGTATGAATTCTTGTGCCATAGCAATGTGAGTCCTTCAATTCTGTGGAGAGCAAGTTTAGCAGATATGCTAATAAATGTGTCCAGTATTGAAACCTTTGTAAGTATTAAAATACACTACTGCTGATAAACTTAGGCATGTCTCCATGAAGGTGCAGTGGGAGAGGTGGTAAATGTGCTCTATATGCAGAGAAGCATCTCTGAGAAAGTAAAAATTCTCTCAAAACCAACAAATTAAAGACGAGGAGTGATCTGCAATCCAGGAGACGAGCCAGAGCACAGTGGTGAAGGTAGTGACCTTCATTTCTTCTCAGGATTTCTGATGATTTCTGCTTGAAAATACCATTCTTAATTTCCATGACAGAAGAATGCTGAGTTTCATTATTGTTTCCAATTCAGACATGAAAATAGATAAATGGAAATTGTTACCATGTACTAAAGCTTCAAAGGAAGTAGTTATGTTTAGTTAATTAGTTTTACTGTTTAAATACCTGCAATTCATCCTGTTCTGGCTTATAGATTTAGTAAAGAATCCATTAAGGGTACGGATAGCCTGGGGGAGCATATCTGCCCTGTAAACCCTTTTAGCTGATCGGTATTATGAATGTATGTGAAATGTCAGCTTTGTTCAAATGCAGGAATAAAGAATGCTTTTCTAATGTGTGTTCTCTTAATCTGGTGCTTGATCAGAGGTTTTGGCTTCACAAACCGAAGTATAGTGAGGGTGAACAGGAAACACTATAGAAAAAAAAGGAACCAGAGCATGTTCTTTGCAAAATGTATGAGGTCGATGCTTGGAGAGTTTGGCGGTAAGGGCGGGCAATCAGACTAGCATAGCATTTTCTTCATTTGGTCTGTCTGCATCTGTGAAACATTCTCTGAAGTGAGTCTTCATCCATATGCAAGAGGAGCCCGCTGATTCTCTGTTTTCCTTTTCTCTCTGCTCTCATGTCTTCTGGGTCACCATTGTTCGCATTTTTTTCTGGTTCCCTCTCTGACGTGACGCCTAGTGCAGCATCCTCATCACAGCAAGCCCTCGTTGCCTCTTCAGCATGCAGGCATGATCAGTGAATCAAGCAGCCTCTGGAGCCTGGGCAAGTGGCTTGTACAAATGCCTTGGAGCCATTTGGTTTGGTTGGTTGTTTTGTTTTATTTTTTTAAATGCTTGGAAGTTGAACTGCTTAAAACACCTGCTGTTTTGGCCCCACACTAAGTCATGACTTTTCTTGCCATTTGTGTTCTGTATTTGCTTTGCACTAAATCTGTGCACTAAATGTGTGTGCACTGTGCCTGTAGAACCCTACAAAAAATGCAATTTAAGGGAATGCATCCCTGTTTCGGTATTGGGTCTGTTACAAGTTATCTAAGAAAGCTGTCCTTATATGCCTTATAGAGCAATGATATTTTCTAGTCCCCCCCCAGTATCTCAGTTGCTGAAAAAAATGGGGAGAACATCTCTGTCAAAGCAGCATATTACAAGGGCAATATTAATTGAAGGCCAAAGTATTGCATACAGATGTTTGTGCATTTCTGTGAATCGTTTAACATCTTTGAAGCTAAGGAATGTAAATTTGGCTCCTTTCAAAATCAGCAGTCACTTTCAAAGATGTTGATTTTGGTGACAGTAAAGCACGTTGGAGTTTTCTGGTGGAAAATGCAATTGAAAAATGAGGTCCACAGAAGTTGTTCTAGTGAAGCCTTGCATCCACTGGATTTTTAGTAATGAGATGATTCCTTCTTCAATTGCAAGGGACCAAATATTATGATTCAGTTCAATTGGATCTTTAATATGATGAGTACTAACATACTTTATTTGCTGTAAGAATGATTTTTCTGTTGCAGTTACATTCCTCTGAATCCACTAGACTGTAGAACTTTAAAAATAAAAGAGAGTATATATGTTTTCTTGAGTCTCACTCAGGTGTTGGAACTTAATTCAAAGCCTTCTTAATGTGATAAAGTAGAAAGGATTCTTTTCATTGACTTCAGGATTCTTTGGATGAAGCTTCAGAAAATAAAAACATTTGGGCAATTGTATTCTTGCAACATACATGCAAACGTAAGCAATGTACAGATTTGGATTTATGTATATACATTTTTAAAAGTTTTTTTTTTTTCATTTGGATGGTTGGGAGACAAATAAACATTTTAATTGGGTACAAAACACCTGAGTCCTATTTGACTTCACTGGTGATTAGGATTTGGCACATTTTTTTTCTCTTGTGGCCTTCTAATGTACTGTTGGGAACGTAACACTCAAATTCCTAGGCAAATTTAGTGCTTTAAACTTCTGATGAAAAGACCTCATGATGCTCCTTCTTAGTTGCGCAGCTCTTAAATTGAAGTAAGTTTTGAGTAGCTGGGCTTCTGTAAAGTTCCTGTATTTACTCAAGAACAGCTTTTCTTGGGAAGTAACCCATCTTCATGTGAGGCTACTAAGGGTATGGATGTTTCAATCATCTTTATGGTGGCTAAGAGAATACTAATTGTGGGACTGGTTTGATTCATTTTGTCAATACTATTTCAGAACTCGAAGTAACAAGGTGGACCAAGAGAAAAATGTACTGCCTTGCAGTAGTTTTCGATGCTGCTGGGAGATGCAAAGTGCTTTGTTGACCCAGCCCAGCAGACAGACCAGAGATGTATTTTGTCTTGATCTCATTGTTGTGAAGGTACGAGATTACCTCTGAGAAAGGGAGAACTGGAGGGAAAATTAGTCTTGGGGCTTACTCAGCCAGTCTATCTCCAGCTGAGTCATTTATATTTGTCAGTCCAGTGTTGCCTCAGGGAATTTTTTTGCACTTGTTAAAAATAAAGGCAAACCTCAGGGGGGTGCGGGAGTCTGGACAGCATCGCATTGGGGTGTGGGAACAGCGTGGGCATTTGGCCTCCTTGCGACATCCTGTTTCCCCAAGTTATCACAGCAAGTCTGCACTCTTTTTCCAGCCTTCACTTCCTGAGTTGCTCCTCTCACCATGCCCTTCTGCCTTTAACTCTTTTTTTTCCTGCTTGGCTCAGAAGAAGAAGGACTTGACTGCTGTGTGCCAGGCTGTCTTTGCTGCTGTGCCACATGGAGCTGAAGGACAGAGGTTGGGTGAAAAGAAAGACCTCACCTGGTGTGAATCCAGAACATGGTAGCTGGGTCAGGCCACCACCAAAGCATAGGTCCTAGTGGGAAAGGAGACTTCCTCCTGCTTTGCCTGCTGTTGGCATCATGTCTTTCAGGGGAGACAGCAGCTGGTGAGCATCTCTGGGGAATGGCACTTACACTGGCCAGTAAGTTGATACTTAGGGAGAAAAATATTAAAATGTCCATGAGGTTATGAGCTGTTCCTTCCCTTTGTCTCCTTCCTCCGGGTAGTCTGCAGCTTGGGACTGCTGGAGCCAGGCAGTGTACCCCAGCCACTGTATTTCATCACCACCGTGGACCAACTGCCATGAGTTTGTTTGAAGCCCTTTTTTAAGCCCAGGAATACCCAAAACCATGTCTGTGACATCATGTGGCTAGCAAATGTATTATGTGGAAAAAAGACTTGTTTTTTAAGTCTACTAGCTGATAAAACATGCTAATTAGTTCTCTGGTAGGAGAAATGATGAATACTCATTGTTTTCTCTGTCGTACCTATCATCAAACACATTTTTTTCGCATGTCGTAATATATTTAGTCTCCTGCTATGTCTGGAAGCTGTTACACACTTACAGGAATGCCTTTTGTCCTTCTCAGTGCCTTTTCTTGTTTTTCCAAATCATTTTTCAGATGGGGTGACCACGAGTGAATGCAGTTTGGGAGGTGTGAGCATACTATCAATGTATTTCTCTCTTTCACAGTCCCTGAGTGCTGAGCTGATGTTCTCTGAGCCCTTTCCACTATCACACTTTGGTTTCTTCACTGAATTGTAATAGCTCATGTTAATCTCATCAGTAATCCCTTGTGGGACTATCTTGATGGCTGTCCAGATTGGTTTGAAATAACCTTGAAAGACTTTTTGTCCAGCATCAGACTGGGAGGCAGATACCATCTCCATGAAAAGCTAGAACATCAGAGACTTCAGCAGAGAGAAAGCAGCAGGGGGGGATTAAGTGTCAACGTGTGCCTGAGTGAATTTGTACTGGGAAGAACTACTGACAGCTCTGTTTAATAGAAGCATGAGAAAGAATATATTTTTTTCACTTCAGCCATCAAATAACTTCAGTGGCTATGGCATAAGGCACATGGGGAGGGTTTTAGTAGTCTTCTGTGGCTCTCTGATTTACTTTTGTCGGTAACTGCCCTGCTCAGCCCTTATGTCTCTTACCAGATCCTTAAATCTTGACACAGACTCATACCCCATTGATGTGGCAACGCATTTGTCCTTCAGCTGTATTAGGCCACTACATCTAAATTACACTGGGAAAAAAACTGCTTTTGAATTCAGTGGATGGCACAGCACAATTTCACCCTCTGTGTCTGAATTTCATGGGCGATAAGGACGGAGTTAGAGGGATCTGAGACAAGGTAAAGTGAAATCCTTCAGCAGACAACACTTCTTGGAAATACAGCATGGCTTTCAACGCTCAGGCACCTGGAGAAGCGGTTGCATCTCCAGCAGCTTCCAGGGGCTTGGGTCAGCTATGGCAGGCTGAGAAGATACGAGTTTTTCCAGGAAGGTTTGCACTGTGTCTGCTCTTCACCGGGATGGCTACAGCCACCCCTCATCAGCTTGCGGTGGGGAGAGAGGCCTGGAGCAAGTTTTTCTCTTTGGTAGGCCCACAGCAGCTGTGTTCCCTCCATGAGGTACAGGCGGCGTTGTGGCAGCAGCATGACAGGTTGTGAGGGCTGCTCTTTGCTTCAGCTGTCCAATTGATTTCCACTACAACCCAAAGTTCAGTGACTTTAAGGTGGTTTGCTTCAAGGCTCCTATGACTTAAATTTTTGAACTTAATTGCTTGATCTAACTGGAGGGATGGGGAAAAAGCTACACGGCCAGGAGTTAAAGGAGGAGCAGGGTCACCTTTGTAGAGGTGAGGTGTGTGCTGAGGCTTGTTGCATGAAGCTGCTCTTTGTGTAATTGATTTTTTATTTTTAATTATTCTAAATTAGCTTTTTTTGAAAATGCAGAATTAAAATAGGACTCGCCAAAAATGCCATTGTATGCTTTTTGCAGAAGTTTTAAGGAAACTCAAACTGCTGCAGTGGTGGTTGTTGCTGGCTTAAAAGCCATACATTAATCAGATGCTGAGAGCATGTTATGTTTAGGGTGTCTGCACTATATAAAACCCTGGTTCTCCATTTGTAATTGCTTGGGTGGGAATGAGGATCCAAAGAGTAATACACGTCACGAATTTGAAAAGTTAGAACTGGGGCTATTTATCCTATGTTTATCTTCGTACAAGCAGAAATGTACCAAATGTAATGTCACAGTAAGTAGTTGCAAGGCAATGCATTTCGATAATTCAATTCTCAATGTTAGATAACTTTCTTTAAGAAATAACTTGAAAGAAAAAAAAATGCAAATAGGATACAAAAATGATGAACGTTTAAATCAAGGCTTCATGTCTGTAGAGTTAAATCATGATAAAAATCACAGAGTAGCTTTTATATAAATTAAAATGATCTACCCCTGTGGAGGGGGGCATTAAGGATATGTTAGGAAGTGACTGGGAAGATGCTAGTGCCATCAGGCCCGGACCAAGGAGGATTAAATCTAAAAGGTGCCTGAGCATCCATGCTTGCCAGCAGTGCTGATGTGCTTTGCGGCCCTGTAATACACAGGTGAGACAGCTGCAGAGGGGCTTATGAGGGGGGGGGCTGGAGTTTTGGTATGTAGAGGAGGTGAAAAAGAGAAAATACATACGTGGTTTCACAGTCCCACTGCCTTCGTTGCACCAGCACCTATAGCGATCTCTTCCTGTCTTCTCAGGCAGTTGAATCTGATAATCTGTTGGTTATTAAACAAACTGCATTATTTATTTGCAAACTCTCACTGTCTTGGAGTAGTTTGGTTTTGTTGTTTAATGACATCCCTTAATTAATGAGTTAGCCCTATGGAGAGACTCACCAGCTTATCAGCTGCCTGACTTCTGTCCCTATTTGGTAGAGTGCCTTGTCCTATTTGTATTAAGGTACGTGCCTAAAAAAACAGTGGAGGTTGGGGTGCTGGCATCCTAATATAGGCAGGAGGAGTGTCCCTTCCTCAAAGCATCCGTAGTCTAAATAAACAAGATTGAGCAAGGGAGAGGAAGAAGGAACACAGTGTATGTGCATGAGAGAAGCAGTACGTCCTAACATTGTGTTAGCTCCATAACATTTTTTTTTAATCCTCATTTTATGGCTTTGCCCTTGAAGTAACAGACTGCAGGAACCCACGTAGCAGCCAGCACTCCAGCTGTGGTTTTTATGGGAGCAGATAAGGCCACAGGTGGTGCAGTGCCTGCAGACCAGGAGTCACAGTACCCTTCTCCTTCTCTTTTGGCTGATGCACACAGCACCTCTCCGCTTGCAGTGTCTGGGGCTTTGCAGAAGAACCAGATGCTTCCTTTTCTGTTCAAGGCACGTGGGTTCATTACTGGGCGGACCGAACGCTGCTGGTGGAATTATCTCTGTGGGTTTTTCTCCTCCCCCTTTTCCCATTTTAGTGATTATAAAGTAATAGATTGAGAATTGCCTCTCCTGAAAGCAACCCTTTTTCTAACCTTTTTACTCATTAGCATTAGTAAAAATGCAAATGAGAGAAACTTGGGAGTAAACACTCAAATCCCTGCTCCCAGGACTTTATGCAACTGAAGCAGGTAAATATACTCTTCAAATGCACTCTTGAGCACTGAATAAGGTGAAAACTCGCAGCTCTGTTGCACTTTGATTTCTCTCCACATTAGTCCATCTAACCTTGCTTTCACTCACAACTGTCAATTATTTTTTTCTTCGGTGGAATCCTACAGTGCTGGTAACCATGGCTGTTTTGGGAGGGTCCCTCAAAAAAGAGTTGTGGGTGTTAGGATGGTGCATTGCCCCGACCTCGTTTCCAGGAGACTTGTGAGCGTCAATGCAGAGACTGGGTAAATGGAGGACTCGGACTAAAAGGTGCTTGGGTATCTGTGCTTGCAAACAGTGCTAATTTGACAGTCCCAGAAGATGAAAACTTCTGCCCCAAGAAAGGGTATGTTACTATGTTACTGTCCTTAGATTTTTCCTTTAATGCACTGCAGACCTCATGTGCCCTAACCTGAAATGTCTCCCCTGCTCAGTTCTGGGCACACCAGCAACCTTGAGATCATTTGGAGGTTTGGTCATAAAATTAAGAATACAAAATAAAGCCTTCCAGTGGTGTTTGAAATTCAGTCTGTGTCAGTAGTGACTGAATCTTGTTATCTGATGGTTGTTCAGTGACCTTCACAAAATGAACAGCTCGTTTGGTTTCCTTGTAGTTCTCAGTAGGTTAATACCTACATTGCAGGAGCTGCTCATTTATGAAAATTTTCTGATTGTCTCGGGGTATTTGGGTATGTGCTTTGTTTTTTTCTTTTCTCCCTGAGGAATTTACCTGCTCTGTACTTCTGGAGGGAAATGAGCATTGAACCCACTTTTAGGAGTGGCCACTCTGCATGCTGAGCCATAGCGAGGACTTGCTGAAGTGCTGGTTAAATTAGTGGGGAGGAGCAAATGTTTATTAAAGATGGGACAGCTAATGCAAAAATATCATCCTGCTGAGCACAGGAGGGGTGCAGGACAGTACCAAAAAAACCCCAAGTCTTAATCTAAGGAGACTTTAATTAAAGTCATGTTCAAATATGCTTAACAGGCACTGAGGCAGCTCAGAGGGCAGTGTCAGATGGAGAGTAGCAAAGAGGGCTTTTTTTCTTTCTTTTTTTTTTTTTTGATCAAACCACACTGAGGATTTGATTCTGTTGCCCTTTTTCCTGCCGGTTGCACGCATATGGCTTTTTCCTGTCTTTTTTTTAACCCAGGAGGCAGCCAGATGTGGGGTTCCTCTTCTAGCTCTGCAGCCTGTTTGCTGCCTGCACCAGCTCCTTGCTCATAGGCTTCTTGCTGGGTTATTCAGAGCACAGAAAATCCCTGTTGTCGAAGCGTAACAGGTTATGTAAGGGTTTTGAAAGTACACCCTCTAGCATTTAAAGTCTTTCAAGTGTTTAAAAAAAAATTACAGGCTTGCTGGGTTTTTCTGCCAGGGCCTTTCATATACAAAAAGGTAGGATCCCTGGTAACATTATGTTCTGCCCTCCCAAAAGGTGAATGGCCAGGCTCTTTCTGCTGCGTTGATCAGTGGTTTCATATAAAAAACAGAGAGCAGTCCTATTATAGGTGCTGGGTAACTTTGGCATGAACCTGTGATCAGACTTAGATCTGCAGTGGGTAGACAGATCACAAGCTTTTTAGCATTTCTTTATTGAGAGAGAAATAGAGACATGAAAATTAATAAGATAGTAGTATTTTTTTTCTTTTGCCCATAAAGTTTAGTAGGAAGTTTTCTACCTGGGTGTAGAATTTAAAATGTAGTTTAATTCTGCCTTGCGGCGCAAGAACTGCATGTTGTGTTTCCAACTGAGAGACACAAGTTTACGAACAGATAGACTACTTCAGTACCACCTGCCAAAACTAATAATAATAATAAAAAAGCCCTTCAAAACTGCTTTAGTCATTTGATTACCTGCTGCGTATTTAATGTTTTATTCATTTCTTATGCATGGTCTTCCTTTCTCAAGTAGCAGGTGATTCTCCTCACGCCTCGGCTGCAAATTAAACTGCCTTGGATTCTGGGGGCTTTTATCACTGTTTCATATATAGTCCAAAGGGTTTTCCTATGAGCAGGTAGTAGTAAGAGGCCATCAAGCTGTCTGTCAAAATGGTCCAGTTCCTGCAGGCTGCATTACAGGCATCATTTTGTCAACAATACAAAGCCAGATGGATATGATGAACAATAATCAGGAAGTCAAAGTGTCTGTGGTGGCCATAGATTTTCAAAATCACAGCTGTGCCCTGCAGATTTAAAGGTCCTAGCGGATGACGAAATGGAGTCCTTACTGTGATTGAGGGACAAAGAAATCTAGGAGTCGTGTCCTGCATGAAGGTCGTGTTTTGCCTGTATTACTTGGGCGTGCTTGTTTCTCCCTCCTTCTTGCTTTTCTGTTCATGATAATGAGATGTAGATCAGAGAAGAACCTTATCTGATAGATTCACTGTGTGTTCCAGCAATTTAATGCTGATAAAGTCCAGCACTTTTGTCATATCACATTGCAGTTGCTGTAGGTCTACCATAACCTTTTTGTACTGTGAGTAACTCAATAATCTAATATCCCAAGGTGATTTTTTTGTAAAGATTAGAACAGCAAGTCCCAGATCCATGGTTCCTGTTCTCTCACAGTCTTATCTTGTGAGCTTGAATTATTCAGATGGCCTCCTTGTAATCTGCTTTGTCCATCTGCCATGTGATGACGGAAGATTCATCAAGATGACTGTCATAAAGTTTGGTATCATAAGGAACGATCCAAGAGATCTCAAGATTCAGACCACCAAAAGCCAACATTTGACATGTTTTTCATCCTAAAGAATGTGTTTTGCTGTTTACAGTTGCTTCATATCAAAAACTTGGAAGTTCTCTGGAAGACTTTCATGTCTTGGCTGCACATGTTTCAAGGAAGACATTCAGTATGTCTGTTTACTGTGCACATCCTTCTGTGCTTCAGTTTCATCATAAGAGTGACCTTGTTGACTTGTCAGCATTTTAAATCACATTTGTTTACAGAAACCTCTTAACTGGAATAAGAAATCTATACTTAGGCAGTGATACCTTTGCAGGCCAAACACAGCTTGGTACCATTGTGCTGATATTGCTGGAGTCCCCCACTAAAACAAACAGCAGAACTTGCACAAACCAGCAAATGGCTTTCCTGTGGAAAGGAACCATCCTTATGCTTTTTTGTTTATTGTTATGAAATTGAATTGTTATGAATTGTGAAATGAATTGTTATGAAATGGAGACCATGGCCACCACTGAGCTCCCAGAATAACCTGGTCAGACTGAATTGAGTAGGTACTGGATACACGGCTTTTGGTTTTGATTTTTGGTTTCATATATGAATGTAGTTGTCATTTTTGCTACAGTAAGCAAATAACATGACTGAGCTGACTGACCTATTTGAAGTTTATTCTGAAAACAACTGTCTGGTCTGACTGTGATCTGTAACAGAGACAAGTGAAAGAAGAAAAAAAAAATCCTGTCATCTACAACCTAAATGTATGATACAAGACTTGTATTAAACCTTCCTGATGGGAATGAGTAAAAGAACTTTCTACAGCTGATTTATACAAACTGGTACATATAGTTTATATATCTGATGTCTTCCTGCTTTGAGAAATAGCTTTTAATGTTGTCTTGCTTATTTTTGTCCTTATTGCAATGAAGACAAAGTCTTTTAATTTTTTGAGGAAGTAGAATTATCAACTGACGTAGTCTTGAGATAAAAATATACTCGCATATTTTACTTGGGTCAATATTACATTAGAAATTACCAGCAATCTGTAGACCTTCTGATATCCAGGAAACACTCCAGGAAACACTTGGCTTACAGCCTGCATAATTCAAGAAAACTTTTGAAAATGTTCAGACCAACTGAATTTTTTTTTTATCTGCTGTGCTGTTGAACAGAGTTTGCTTTCCTGTTAAATTTGGCTTTTTTAAAAGAAATAGTTCTGCACATGAAAAGAGAAACATCAGGGACAAATTTAATGGCACAAACAGTGCAAAAGTATTTCCATTGCGTCTGTTAGTTCTTTGCATAATCTTTTCTTTGGAAATCTTATCTAACCAATGGTATCCAGGCAACATGTTTTGAGTCTTTAATCTTCAAAATCCACAGTGTGTGAAACTTAAAAATTCCCTGAAGTGTGGATTAGTGGTGGGATTTGGTACAAACACAAACAAAGCACATGCTCCTCGCAGCACTGACCCAGGCTGGGAATCCCACGTTGGAGCAGTGGTCAAAAGCTCCCCACGCCCTCAGATGAGATATCCAAATTGGCTATGGGAAAAGTGTGAATGACCATGTGCATGTGGTCCTTGGCTTTCCTTACCAGGTGATGGAGACAGACCTCACCCTGGTCCTTTCTCTTTTCCCAGTTCTACTTTCTGTGCTGAGGAGTTGGGATTTGCAAACACCTGCAGTTCTTAAGGCATCACATTGCCTATAGTTGATATATTTTTTTTAATTTTGCAAGTTGAAACAAGGGAAATTCCAATTAAATATAAGGAAGAAAATCTTCAGTATGTGGGGTCAAGCAATGGGACAAGTTGCCCGGAGAGTCTGTGTAATTGCCATCCCTAGAGGAATTCAAAACTTGTCTGGGCAAGGTCTTCAGCAGCCGGCTCCAACTTTGAAGTTGGCCCTACTCTGAGCAGGGGGCTGGACCAGACAACCTCCGGAGGTCCCTTCCACCCTACAGTCTTGTGACATTTTGTTCAATGATTAATTAAAATCTTCTGAAGGCTGTCTAAATGAGTCCAGGATAAGGAAGGTAAATGTAAATTCTTTGGATTCATTTATCATTATTTTTATAAAAAGCCAAGCATCTTACTACCAGCCAGAGAAGATGGTTTTGAACAAATATGTGTGAAGCGTGAAGAAGGTTGTCATGGCAGAAATTGGTAGAAGGCAAAGTTTTGCTTTTGGAAATTTTTTGGTAACCACGGAATATTAGTGCAAATAGTGTACAGCTGGGGAAAGAGACTAATTATCTTCCTAAAGGAGCTTACTTATTTTTTTCTTGGTAATGGAAGTGTTTTTGTAATTAGATTCTGTATGTCCAGAACTTTCTTAAGGTCTCTGATTTTTGTAAGCGAATCCATGCTTGGCAGCAGCCTGCCTATTGTATGTGCTAGCAAAGCCAATATCAGGAGGATATTCGAAGTCTTTAATCTTATAAAGAAGTAGCTTACAAATGCATGCCCAAGGATTCCTGCATAAACTAGCAGTGTTTCCCTGCAGACTTGTTTGCTAGTGAAAGCTCAGCTGAGTTCTCATTTTAGCTCTGGCTACCAGAAGGTTCTCCATATTAGAAACATATATGGATATTTTGTGACTTTTTCTGGGATTAATGTTTTTGTATCCATGTACACCCTGTTTTTATCCATGAACACCATGGTTCATGTATTGCCCTTGCATAGATTCAGGATGACTTTCTTAATCCAAAGTATTTAAGGAAGGAGCCAAAAGCAGGTCATATTGAAGCTATAGAGTTTCTTATTCCTTTTGCCAAAATAACACCTACCTTCTTCCACTTGGACAAAGTGATAAAGTCTTCTATGCTAGCTCTGGGAGTGAGTTTCCTTCTCTCTTAAACCCCTTAAACTGAGGAGTGGGCAAATTTTGGTCTGGTGCTGACTGATCAGTAGACAAATGACAAATCAATAAACAATGACAGATCAAATGACCACAGTAATTTGCTACATAAGTCTGGGTGGCTGTAGGAGTTAGAATAAGGTGGGAGGGAACGTAGGACCAAGGCACAGGCTGTCCATAACCAACTCCTGATAGTTGCTGCAAAAATAAACGTGTCTCTATAAAATCACACTGCATCTGTGAGCAACAGGGCTGAACAAAACAGAGATGATGAAGTAAATTGGGTTCAACTTCAGCAGCCCCACTGCATCCTCATAACTAACACTTGGTCAGCTCTGCTCTTGTCAGCAGGGCTTTTGGACAGCATGCCAGGAAGAGGTATACGTTTTGATTTAGCCAAGGCATGTAGATCTCTGTTGGAGATTAACTGTGATCTTGTTTCTGTTGTAACCAAGAGACTATCTCAATAGAAGGGCTGTCAGGGCACAGAGTGGATTTGCTTCATCGTTGGAACAACTTTCGGCCCCCGACTCTCTCCTGTACAGCTACAAAATAATTCCTTGGAGCTTTACATTTCTGAGCGTTGTTTTTACCACCCATCCTTGACTGAAATTGTGATGGAGACGTCAGAGTCCTCTTTTTTTTGCCAGAAAATAAAAAAGGTTTTCAGTGCAAACTAAAATATGGTGTGGTCAGGTTAGGCATGTTTTGGGGTATAGGGTTGGATAATCTTGGAATTTATTTTGGTTGGATTTATGCCTTTAATATAGGCAATATTAAAGGTAAATTTCCTGGATATTTTTCCTGTAACTTAAAATTTTTTGTTTGTTAGACACCTGTCCGTAGCTCTGACTTTTGAAAAGTCAAGTTCTGTGCCCTCCCTTTCTACGTACATATTTTAGCATTTAAAATTGAAAAGCCTTAGAGTAACTATTGGTTGGCAATCAAGATGAATGTGATCTGCCAACAGAAAACAAGTCCTGAAAGACCTTAACTTGTAGCTTTAACTTTTAACTTGAGCCTTGAAATTGTGCATGTGGGACTGGAAAGCATTTCAGCAATGCAAGCCTGAGCAATTAATGTGATGAAAGCCTTGGGCATAGGTGCCAGTTGTCTAATGTAGCTGTTTAGAACAAGCCTCCCATGTGGACACTTCAATTTTTCAGAAAGAAAGTGAGTTGACTTTGGTTTGTGGATACAAGTCATTATGCTTGAGTACCAATTTAGAGTAAATTCTGAGATAATTTTGTTCCAGAGTAGCGCTTGAAGAAGAGAAAATTAATTTATAATAGCTGAAGTATTTTTGAACAGGGAATGCAATAAATATTGGTGGCAAATAATAAGCTAACTTGGTAAATTTTGCAGAACTGTGTTTGACTACACTGTGTTTTGACAGCTCAGTCTTTAGTTAGGAAAATTTTGGAAAATTTTAGGAAATTTTGTTAGGAAGTATCACTGAGCGAAGCTGTGGAGTGAAGGCAGTCAGACTCACAAAGTCCAGCATCCACCCACGGACCAGTGAGATGTTTAGCTGTTGTGTTCTGCCTGTTTGGCTCTCAGGTTATCATGTGTAAACAGTACGTTGTTGGTGCATCCCTTATGATCTTTGATTTGTGAAGACAAAAATTTCCAAGGAAAGGAAGGCTTTGCTCTAGGTGATGTGTGTGACGTGGTCGTTCCTGGACCACCTAGGTGCCTGTTGAGTTGTGTAGTATGTTTGCTTGGTGATAGAGATATAGCACTGTGTAACTCTATGAAAAAGGAGAATATGTAGTTTATTCTTTGATGCTTATAATCTTTAAAATTTCTCTCTCTGTTCAGTTTTGCCTCACACAGGTAGTTACATTAACAGATTATTCAATTTCATACCTGCTGAGAGAAGTAAGAGTAAGTCTGTCTTAAAATTTTTTTATCATCCATCCTTCATCATCTGTGCAAGATGCCATCAAAATAAACTTTCTCAGATGAATCCCTGGGTGTCTCTGTCCTATCTCTGCCTATACAAGCTACAAGTTGGAAACAGGTTAATCCGTTTCTTTGATTCGGAATAGGTTTGGGGAGGGATGGGAAAAGGAGGGATGGATGGGTTCAATTTTCTTTTCTTAAGATCCACTAATTGGGATTTGCAAAACATAATGAACTGCCTTGCCATCTCTGATTATGCTTTGCAGTCAAAAGAATAATGTATATGCATAGATTTGGGTATGGTAATGTAATCAAAAAAAAAAAAACCCCACTATGGAAACTCCAGAGCAATTAATTTACTCTTACTTTCCTGTCTCCCAAGTCTTCGCAGCACCACTTCAGCCTTTACAAATTGTAATTGACTGATACGACCTTGGATTTAAAATACTGGATTTAATGCAAAATCCAAATACAGGTTGCTCAAGTGGAGTCACTTGGTCTTCTGGGTGCAGTTCATCCCTATGAACTTTAGCTAAGTGCTTGGCAGCTAGCTGAGATGAGATAGTGACTCTTCCCTGTTGTTAACGGAGAAAAAGAGAAAAACTGGAAGCTCCAAAAGCAGATTTCTTCCCACTTTACAATAACTGCCGGATGAATTGCCCTCTTGAGAGGTCAATTTATCCCTGTGAACTATAAAGGTTGCCAGTATCTAAGCTAGTCATTTAAACTGAGTGGATCTCTCCCTTTATGCCACATTGTTGGCTGTTCTCTTAGTTTTAGATTTTTAAGTTGTGTTAGATCACGTTAAAGGCCTCCTTTTCCCCCTGCCCTCCTCCTGGACTTCTCATTTTTAGCCATTTGATTTTGCAAACATGGACCCTGAGGGAATAGCAGCAGCATGTGTCTAACAAAAGCTAACTGTGCCAAAGCAACAGAGACAATTAAATCATCCCCTGAAGTCTCAGGAACTCAGCCATCGCCTGTTTTCTGTTCTACCAGAAGGCTTTCTTGTCTGTTTGGTCTTAGAAAACCTATGTCACCGTGCTTGGTTAAGCGTGGGGATTGATGATGGTGGTGACTCAAATCCTGTGGTGTGGTAGGACCAGCTGCTACACTGGGTGTTTGTCACCCTGCTATTGCTATGCCTCTCAATTGAAGGGCACTTCTGGGCAGAAGGGGTTTTATGGCTCTTCAGGTCTCAGTTATCTTCTCAGCTTCCATCAAGGGCTCCATCTGGCCCAGTCTGGAGCATTGCTAAGTAGGGACGACTCTTTGTTTTTGGGTACTTTTGGCTAGGACTTGACACAGACTGAAAGCAGCCACATGCTTTACACAAGGCAGTCACTTTCCATTGCAAGGGAGCAGGTTCTCACTCAAACAAACTGTTATCCAGGGCTTGGGCTCTCTTCATTTAATTCTTTGAGGAATCCAAGGTGGTTTTTTTTTGTTTTTTTTTTTTTTTGTTTTTTGTTTTTGCTATTCTTGTAATTGGGCTTCCTGGTTATTTGTAAGAAAAACAGTCTGACAGCCTCAGAACTAATGGAGACAGGTTTCCAGAGAATCTTGTTTTGTGGTTGATTGACTTCTTAATCTAATTAATCAACCAGAAATATTATAAGACTGCAGTGGGAACTCATGCCTTGTAAACATCAGAGAGTCCAGAGGCGAGAGCAACATTCATAATGTCCTAATGCAGCATAAGTTTTGCTGAGCTTTTACATCTCCTTACCAAAGACTCTGCACAGGGGAGAAAGTATTTCAGACCATTTCCCTTCTGTAGATCTTCTGGTGTCTGAGGAGGGCTTGCCTTAGGTTATATCCTTTCCACCATGCTGTGTTTGAGAATTTATTTGCCAGTTTGTCAACACTGATGAAAGTTGATCGTGATCTCCGTTATTAGGAGGGTGCTGATACAATATGACTGCACAAACTCTCCCACCAGATAATACCAGCTGAAGTAAAGAGAAATTTCTTGCCACAGACCTTTCTTGCTACGCAGTGACAGCTTTTTCTTGCCGCTTTTTCTTGCTGTCTTTCATGAGGAGCAGGGTGCCCATAGCTGCCCTCTGCCACGTGAGTAGACCTAATGTTTATGAACAGGATAGTCCAGAAATGAAAGAGGAGAGAGGAGGACCATGGTGAGTTGAGCATCACGCAGTGTAGCCACGTGTGTAGCTGCTACGTGACTGATGAGGGACCAGGCAGTTGGTGCTGCCAGGGTGCACTTTGCCAGGATGTGAAGATTTCCAGCTTCTTTGTTATCACTGCCTTAGCATCTCACGTAGTTTCTGCTTGTGAGACAAAACTCATGTTTTCTTGCAAAAGTAGGTGGTTTTAGGGGATTTATTCAATCCTCCCACTGGCAACTATTCTCCCAAGGGAGTATATTGTAAGAAATATTACAGCTTCTCCTCTAGCTTTTACCCCAGGCTTGGAAATTGTTGTCAGCAGCACTTTGTGTCTCTGATAGACTTTTTTAACTTTGACTGGATTTTGGGTTGCACAACTAAGACTTTTCAGCATGCTGAGGACCCAAGGCATAACTCGATTTCAGTAACAATTTTAGAGGAATACCTGAGTTGCCTCAGATGATTCAGTGTTTCAGTTGCGTCAGTTTGTAAGACTTGTTTCCAGTTACAATTTCCCTTTTGCTTTCACTGTCACAAATGGCATATCAAACTGTCTTGTCTTTAAATCTTAAAAATCAGGTGGCAGATATGTAACTGAGCAGAGGCTAGTGCTTGTTTGCACATGGTATACAAATTTGTTCTTACTAGCTGAATGAAGTGGAGTGGCTTTGATTTCCAAGCTGCGATTCTCACCATCCCACAAGATTTACCCTGATGTAGTCAGTGAAGTAGAAGCCCTGTGCAGGGAGGCAAGGGATAAAAAACATTGATGCTGAGCTTAAAAAAAGCCTTTTCATTATGCTGTAACTTGACTTCATGCTGTTTGCCATGACTTCCTCCTTTACTGTAAATCATATTTTAGGTGATCATATAAGTTTGTGCATCTTTCTTTTTAGTAAAAACAAGTTACTGTTTTCTGTTTTAAACCTGGTGGCATTGTTTCAAAATTACATAACAGTTTTTTTTCAATCTGAATGTTTTCATGGAAAATACAAATGCAATTTAGGAGTGAATCCCAAAACATTCCTAAAAGTCTACAGTTCTATCTGAGTTGTGAGAACAGAGTTGATGTTACTTTGAATAATGGATTAAGTTTCCTTGACAAAGTATTCTGAATAATACATATATACTTCTTTGAGCTGCGTATAGCAGTTTACACACATGGAAAATGAGAAGAATTAAAGTATATGCCTTAGCACTGTGGATGTTTTCTGCTTTGCTTTGTTCAGTTACTAGGGAGGAACAAAATACTTAGTATGCCAGATTATGGGAAGGGAAGAACTCGAGGCATTTCCTAAAACCTGGAAATTCTTAACTTTCCATAGTAATAAAATGTTGAACATATCAGTATACCCTGTACAGAATATGCTTCATTTCTAATCTCATAAACAGACAATAACTTTTTCAGATGGAGATAAAGGTCCCACTTTTCAAGATAGGAAACGAAATCTTGTCTGCACTATCTCGCGGTGTGCCATGGTTCTGTAGCTTTCTTAATTTGATGTTTGCTTTGCATTGTGTGTTGGAGCACACAGTGTAGCATAGAGGTTGTGTTTCTGTACTTTCTCATCTTTAAGAAGAAGCTACAGTTTGAAATAGCTTATTCTTAAAAGGATGTACATTTACAAGAAAGTATTATTTTTATATAGACTTCTCAATTTTTCGATCTGGTTATTCTCAGGGTAAGAGCAGAAGAACATGCATTATAGGGTTGAGATTTCAGGTTTAAAAGCTGCCTCTATGATTTTTAAATATTATGGATATATTTATTTATTTTGATGATGAATAGAAATACACATACAGGAATATTCTGGCAGACTTTTCTAGTGGAATTTTTCTCTAACACACTGAGAAGAAGCCATCTAAACCTTTTCTGCTGCAAAGTATTTGGAGCCTTTGTGTGCCTATTGGGTTTTTCTAAGAGAGGTGGGTTTTGTCATTAATATTGTAAAAATTCAAATATTTGTTTTTTCCTCATTGGGTCAAACCCATAAAAATCTCACAAAACTCTCTTCCGGCTGTCATCACCCCCCCCCACTCCTTCCTCCAAATTTACTTTCATAAACGTTAGGCTGGAATTTGTTCTGTTTTAGCAGGTTCATTGACTGTGTTGGGACTTGGACCTATTCACCAGGAGCAAACTTTATCCTCTGATATGTATCACAGGAAGACTGCCTAATCTAAAATTTAGTCTAAATTTTATGATGGGCCATCTGGCAATTGACTTTATGATGTAGAAATTGAAATTTAATGTCATACTATTCCAGCTTCTGCTTGTTCTCATATATTTTTATTTTATTCAGCTACCTGGGATACATGTAGTATCCCATAGAAATGCTCAGGGAGGGGCATGAAGGAAACTGGCTGGGGATAACAGTGATGATCTTTGTATTACCCATGTTAGAGGCCAGATGATACTATATTTGCATTGCCTGGCAAGAGGCTGGCCATACTGCAATTATGATGGAGGAAAAACTTGGTTTGAGGGCTGTGTTCAGAGGCTTTGCTGAGTTTGTTGTCCAGTGCATTGCAACCGAATCAGGACTCCTGATCTCTGTTTCCAAGGAGGTGGATTGTCCGAGGCTTGAGGTGTGTTTTCCTTCCTCCTGCCTCTCCAGCTTTTGGCAGGGGTTGCTTGGACTGCTGTAGTGCTTGCATGGGTCACGCCTGGGTTTAACGTAACCCAAAAAAAGACATGTTTTCTTCATCCCAGCAAATGTGAGGTTCATATCCCTGCAATGCTGTGCATTGCAGAAGCAAGCCAGAGGAGGCAGAACCTTGCTTGAGGAGATCAGAATTGAAAGATGAGATGTGACAAGTGTGTGTAACTGTTGATCGGAATAAAATAGGGATGAAAGGTGAGAATAATAGTGAAAGAAAATGAGTGAGCAATTACATGGACTTAGTCCTGTGGAATTACTCAGCCTTGACCTACCTAATTGGTTGATCATAGGAAACAAATCAGAGAGTAATAAAATGGAGCTAATCTCTGCTCTTAGCTGTTATGAGGTGCGAAAGCCCTGTAGGTTTTGTGACAGAAGCAGAGCAAAGGCACAAAGGAGTGCCCTTAAAAAGGAATATAGTCAGGCTGTCACAGGCAGAGGACTGTAGGAAAAGACCATTTAAATTAAGTGCTTGTTTGAAGCTGCTGAAGGACCGTAGAGTAGTAAACAATACACTGTAGGAGAATAAATAGGAAAAAAAATAAATGTTTGTATTTCTAATCTGATATTTCTGTATCTGATAAATGATTGCAATAGGCAGCATTAATGAACATGCTGTTTCTGTGTGAATAGTCTGGGCTTTTTGCTATCCACGGCCAGCGTGGTGAATAAGAAGGCATGAGGGCACCTGGAACACTGGGTGTGTGGGTGCAAACACCATGTCCTCCCACTTGAGGAGCAGCTGTTAAGTTTAAAGAAAAGCAATGGTGCATCTAAATGTGATCTCCCACCTCAAAGGAATGTGCTTTTAATCACTGTATGGGTTCAGATGGTTCAGTTCATTGAGCTGTAATTACAGCGGTGGTTTGTCCCAGAGGGGCCGTGGGGCCTGGCGGGCAGGAGGGGACCTGCTGGTGCATCTCTGTGGCATGAGGGGGCCCTCGATGTCCCTGAGTGAGCTCTCTGCCCTGTACTGGGAGCAAGTGACAGACAGCCCAAACTCTCTGAGATTTCATTTGCACCAGAAAGAGCAAAACATCTTTGCCTGCACATCAGTTTGTCACATGCTGTAAAACTGCCTCCTACGTAGGCGATGGTGAGCGCAGCGATGAGCCAGGCAGGGGACAAGCAATTGAGATGAGGAAGGAAGATAAGAGTAAAGGGATTTTTTTTATTATTTTGATCATCTGTTCTGTTTGCATTTTCTGACCAGCAAAAGCTGCAATTTTAAGGCCTTGTTCCTGTAAGCACCAGCAGTTGGGTATTTGCATGTCCTGCAGGCAAAATGGCGCCCAGGGGACCAGCACAGGGGCGAGGGGAATGGGGATGGCGGAGAGGGCCTGCCCAGGCCTCGTCTGCTTGGGTCTGCCTTCCTGGCCTTTCTCTGGGGGAAAAGTGGGCTCTCTGGTGGTACAAGGACATTTTAGGAGATTTAGGAGATGATTTCTAGTCAGAAGCGTAGGGGAGAGGCTCATTTTCCCCTCAGCCATGTCATTCAGGAGGAGCTCGTCTACCAAGAAAACACAGGACACAAAGGTGTGGTAAATATAGCTGCTCGATTTTGAGCCTAAAGGGTAGTCACATAGTTCTGGTGTGCATTTTAAAAAATGATTATTTGCTATCACAAGAAGGAAATAGTGAGATCATTAGAGCCACCACAGGGGCTTGGAGGGTGCATAGTGGGGAGAGGACCCATGGGTGGCCCTGTGGGTTAGTCTTGCTGGAAGGTGAAACCTTGCTTAATTACATGAGTTTTCTTGTTGTTATTTTTTCTTCTCCTGAAGAACCTCTTGAGCTTTCCATCTTTTGAGCACAGCAGGTGCCTGTGCGATTACTGCAGCATGATGCAAAAAGAGGGGGGAGAAAACGTTGACTGGGGGATCCTGGCAAACATTATTTAAAGCGTTAGAAGAGTGCAGCAGATTGACTTCCCGACCGTCACTGCTGATAATGCTGTTCATGGAGCTTGTCAGCATTCCGGCTTCGCATTTTTATAACCATTTAATTACTGCCTGTATTGAATATAGCTAGCATTCACCATTACAGCTAACACTCTGGAAGTGTACTGTAGACTGTAAGAAAGTGGAGAATATCAAGCAGGCAGCCAGGCTGTAATGAGTTTGCTCATCTTAGGTAACATCTCAGTAACAGCCCCAATAACCATTCTGCTTTTCTTTTTTTTTTTTAGGATACTGTGCCCTTCATTTGATAATGCTTTCTTTTTCCATTAAATCCACAATCCTTTTCTCAAAACTTAATTTTACCAAATATTGTTAAACATATTTTGTTTTCTACTTTCTCCTAGTTTTCCATGCATGACTGAGGTGCAGTGGTGGGCCGTGCTATGGTCTGGCAGGGCACCTTGTTGCTGTTTTATCAGAGGCTTCCCTCTGCATGGCAGGGTGGCTGAGCAGTGCAGTCCTGCTGCCGCAACGTGATCTCACCACGGTGGGTGCCGAACGGTTGTGAAGTGATCTGAAAATACTGACGTGTAGCAAATGCTCTGAATGCTGTAAAGAAATTTTGTCAGGGAGACAGTATTTCTGTGTAATGGTAGATTGTTAGAATTTCTGGCATGAGCATGTTGGCGTCATTCACCATAGCTCAACACATGGCTCACAGGATGCTTCTGTCTTTTCCGTTGTGCTTTGTACTGGGGGCAGGGAATAGCCATGCAAGTGGCAAAGATTCGGCCCGGGAGCCTCCTGCAGCATCTGCCCCAGTGCAAGGTGCTGCCAGGGTGGGAGAAGTGCAGGGGCCCTTTTGCATGAAGCAAAGGGGGAGTGGGTGAGGAAAACGTGTCCCAGCAGTAGTGATTATCTCCATGACTTCTCTTTTGCCTCCTTCCCCTACTGTGCAGCAGAGTTTAGAGGCTGCTGCTGTGAAGGGAAAGGGTAAAAAGGAAGGTGAGATATATCGGTCAGAGAGGGGATAGACTGGCACTCGCTGGGATGGGTGAGAGAGGGATTTGCAGGGTGTACCCATGTCAAGGAGGAAGGGAACGGGTTGGGCCAGTTGCTTGCTAAGAAGTTTGCGGCAGAGGAACAAATCCAGATTTGGTTCCAGTGGTTGAGGGAGTAGGACAGCGTGATTAGTTGACAGCTTCTGAAGGAACAGGGGAGCCAGAAATCATTTGCTACATAACAGCATCCAAGGACATGGCAAATGTTTGGGGGAGACATGTATATGTGTATATATTTGCGTAGGTCTCTATATTATTATATTGTCTTGTGTATATATATTTGGTCTGTTGCTACAAAATTCCCTCTTTAAGTTGAGGAAGGCTTTCTGGTCATTGGTCAATAATGTCAGTGCTTGCAAGGCACAAACCTGTAAGCCACAGAGCATGAGCCAGGTCTAGTGGATGTAAGTTAAACTGAGGTGCCGGGGTCATGCTCTGAACCTGGAGGAATCCCATGAGTCTTCCAGTCCTGTCTCTGAAGGAGACTATGATTTGTCCCTTTGGTTGGCTGGGGCAAGGCAGTGCAATATAAATTGTGTGAGAAAGAGTCTTGAGGAAGCTGAAGTGACCTAGAAGGACTGCATTTACTGGCACATACTTCTTTCCAGTTAATAGGATTGTACACTCTCTAATCTATTGTTCATTTAATAAAACACTTTCGGTGTAACACTTGGTCCAGTATTCTCAACCCCTAACTTCTGGTAACTAGTGGGCCATTATTTACTCACCCAGGGAGTAAGTTTCTGGCACTTCCTATGGTAGAAGAGGTGTAAATGTCACAGACATACCTCCACCATCAACAAGCTTAAAATCCTCTCCCTCCTCCCAGTCTTCTTTTCTTAAACGCAATAACCAACCAGGCAGATTGGTCTTAGGGTTCCTAAAAAGCTTTACTTTAGGCTCTCAGTCTACCACCAACTTTACTTCAGTCTCTTACAGCCTCTGAAAGGGGAGCAACTGCAGAAGTGGTCTTTAAAATGCTGAAGATAAGCATGGTATAAATATTGAATTGTTTATCAGTTTCTGACATTTGCTGAAATCTAGAGTTTCAAAGCTGTCCTTTAAAAACTGGAGCACAAACCTACTATGGCAATAAGCCCAAAGGTCAGCTTACTTACGTGAGTGATCTTTTGAGAGATACGTTGATCATATTCTGATGGCCTTTGGTGTGCAAGATGAGAAAAGAGTCACCCCTGACTTCGGGGACACGGACAGGCTGGTGTTTATGATCTGCACTGAGCTTGGGTCCTGTATGACTGAAGTCAAAACCTTTTTCCACTGGTTCTATTTGGGATATCTCTTGGTAAATTGGGGTTCAACAGCTATGCAGGCAGTAACTTGTCAGTGTTAATTTTTCTCTCACTTCCCATTCTTTTCCTGCTGCCTTTTCACTTCTTTAGCTTTAACCATTTAACCTGATCTAATTCCCATTGAAGATGAACCCACTGACTTTGGCAGAAGTTTTAAGTGATCCTGGGATCAGAAGCTTTTTGAGGCAGAAATTCTGTTTTTTAATTGTTTTATATATATATATATATATTGCTATGCCCATCTGTGCTGCAGTAAAATAAAATAAAATAAAAAATTAGAAAACTGATATCATCTGATTGTGCTGTCTGCAAGCAAGAGAGACCTGCCCTTGAACTAAATAAAGCAAACAAGCCTCAAGCAGATAGATAGTTTTCTCTGTTGTGTATCCCCAAGCCTTTGTAAAAGCATAGAAGATCTTGATGGGAAAGCTATTCCTTCACCTCCCCTTTTAAAAGGTACTCCTACACTGGAGCATAAAGAAAACCAGTTATGCTAATAGTGAGCATGCACCTACACCATCCTTTGCTTTCATTCTGTCTTTGCCTTGCAAGCTTGTTTACTTTTGCAACAGAATTATTCTCAGGACTTGCAGGACAGATATATGGGAAGATTTTTTTTTTAATCTTTTGTGGGAACTGGCCTGAACATGTGAGGCCAGGCCTCACAGGTTCAGCACAACTTCAGTTAATCTGCACGTGTATGGAGGGCTCATCCTTGCATTATATGTGCCTTGAGTCCAGTTCTGTCCATACAGGGTGTGCATCCCCATCTGGCTTGATGCTCCCATTTGCTTGCACTGTCCTTGCTTCAGGAAAACCATTTTCAGTATCAACAGGATTCAAGCAAAGGCTCCAGTGCAAAACCCTCTTATCCCTGAGATGGTGCTAACAGTTTGCATCTCGATGGAGTCTCTGCATGGGAAATGGTAATGATAACAACACGGGGAGAATTCTTGCCACTATTAATTACAAATGCATCCTAGCAACTGTATCGCCCTACTTATATTTCCTTTTCTTCCCCATGTTTTGCCAGTGTTTTTTACAAACAGCACCTGCTACAGCTGTCTGTGTTACAGGGCAATACAATGCAACTGTAACAACACTGAGAGATACAAACACAATTTTTTAACGTAGGCTTTTCTGCCTGCTTATTTCCTTGTCAGGTCCCTATTGTCTCTTAACTTGTACTTGAGTTCTAAGCTACTTGGGAGGGGACCATCTTTTTGTTCTGTGTTTGCACAGCATCTGAGGCTGTCATGCCCTGGTTCTTCACTAATCCCAGTAAGTGCTCCAGCAGTACAAATGGCAAATAAATTTGAGATACAAACAAATTAACATTCTTCTCACTGATTAAACAAATGTTTTTCTCTGTGATGATTTGAAATGGAGTTGCATTTCATTATAGCCCTTTGCCGCTCAGCTGGGAATTGCCGGTTTCTTTTCCAACCTCTGTTATCAGCCTCCTGTGCTAAAGTTGACCAAAAAGTACTTGGCAGTTTGCAGACTCTGAAAAACAATAGGTTGTACTATTTTAACCTGGCTTTGACCTAACCTGGAACAGTCTGAATTGGCATTTGGGGCAGTGAGGAAATGTGTTCTGATATGCCAAGTCAAGTGCACTTGCTGCCTGGTGGCTGCTGTGAGCAACCTGTGTCTGCCTTGTCCAGTGGAGAGGTGGGGGGACCACGCTGGCCCCAGCATCGCAGTGGTACCAGGCAAGTCTCAGTAGTTCTCTGTAACAGGGCCTCAATGAAGCAGGGAATTACTTTGCCCTTAAATTGAAGATTAATTTTTTTTTTTTTTTTTTTTTTTTTTCTGGGACAGAAAACATTGCCTGTTTTCTGGAAGGATAAAGTGTCCACTGAAACAGGATTATATTTACATTATTATTGCAGGGCCATCTGTGAAATAGGCTTTCTGTACTACAGTAAAGAGCCGTGACCCCTCACAGAGTTATCTTTTAAGCTGCATGCTAAACCCACGGGGGCTTATGGCTCAAAGCTAATGGGGATTTAACTTCTCACTGAAAGGAATTTGAAGCCTAACCCTATTTAGATGCTCTTTGCTCTCATTGATTAAATGCCCAGTCCACTGCAAGAAACCTAATGGAATCATAACCGTATGAATTTTCCATCTAACAAAATGGATGCCAGGGAACAGTCCATGCAATATTTATTTGAAAACGCATTTGATCTTAAAAGGACATTTTAAATCTCTGTCAATTCAAAGTACTATTTTGTTTGTAGAGAAAAAAAAGGAATTTGAGTAAGAATATATTTTTCAGAACACCCCACAAAACCATTTTGTAGAAAAAAATCCAGTTTTTGTATTGTGATCTTTAGGTTTTTTATTAGGATTTTCACTGCTTTCCTTGCTCACTGTGTTCCCTAATTCATTTCTGAGAACCGTTTTGCAGAACAGTTTTAAGTGATGCTACTTAAAAATAATAAACCTGCCAAAACAACAAAGTCTTGATTTTCACCCCCAAATTGAATTACACGCTGGAGTTACAAGAGGTTTGTGTGCCATCTGCGATCATTGACTTTTGTTTGAGATACAGTAGCTACAGCTCCTCAGGGGTCACAGAATCACAGAATCACAGAACCATTTAGGTTGGAAAAGACCTCCAAGATCATCCAGTCCAACCTATAACCTAACACTACCAAGTCCTCCACTAAACCATGTCACGAAGCTCTACATCTACACATCAATGAGAATAGGAGAGCTATAACCTCGGTAAGAGACTCTGAGCTGTGCAGAACAGCACGTGACACCATGGTCCTGTGGCAGCACAGTTGGGTTTTAGCCATGGTCTCTTTGGTTGCTGCACTTTTGAGAATTTCCTGTCTTCAAAATGCCGAGTGCTTTCTGAATGCCTTTTAGCCAGTGCTAATGACTGGTGTGTTTATTCTGTAACTGTAGTAGTTTGTTGTAGAGGCTTTGGTGGTTTATTACTAGAGAAAACCATAATCCCTGGGAGGAGAGAGGTCTATTCAAATGGAAGCCCAAGCAATCAAGTATGAGCACATGGTCTAATGTTTCGTTGTCCTACTCTTTTCCTGATCTTTTCAGTGCCCTTGCTGGATGTAGAGTCCTGCTTCCTTCTCTCATTGAAGTACAGAGGTGGTGTGATGTAGGGTCTCATCTTCCTTCCCATGCCTCAACAAGCAATCTGTCTGCTGCAGGTTTCTTGTTATTGGTTTTGTCGAAGTCTGTAGGCCAGCAAGGAGGTAGGTATGGAACCAAACCACAGTCCGGGTCTGCCACACACATGCTGGGTCATCCTGAAGATGTCTTCAGGTGAAGAAAAGGCAGTTTGAGACTGTAGTTAGACTTCAGAACCAGGCAAAGAAGGTTTTGAGCTATCATTATGCCACACTGAAACAGATGAAAATGTAGCTGCTACCTTATCCTTACCTCTGATCAAAAAAACTCATCCCAGTTCCCAAGGCTTGATTTAGGCACCTCCTTGGATTTATATTTCCTTTTTTTTTTTAGTTATATAGAAGTCTTAAAACTATTGTGCAGATTTTCTTATTTCTCATTAGAGAAGCCATTGTGCTTGTTCTGTTGAACTGCTGTGGTGCAGCAGCCTGGATATGGTGGTGTTTGATGCAGAGAAGTGATTCCTGTGGGCTGACAGTGTAGCACTGACTGTCTGCTTCTCCTAATTTACCAAACTTTGGTATTCCCAGTTTAAGAGAGAAAGGTAGAAGGAGGTAGGCAGGCACGTAGGCACTCATAGGAATTTGCAGTCCAAGTCACTGAACTTCACTAGTGTTCACATTATATTTATCTATGTGTTTTTATATGTGTATATACATACAGATATATGTATTCATAACCACTGGCACTTGAGTATTCTGGGTATGGCCACTGGTCTTTCCAGTTGGAATGGTTGCAAACTAAAATATTACCGAAAATAAGAACTTGTATGGTGATCTGATGCCTGTCGATGGATATCCCAGCGAGCGAAGGTATGGCGAGTTCTCAGGTGAACAATTGTCCTGATTTTGTTTATTTTTGAAGTTTTTGGTGTTGTCCATTGAAGAATGAAAAAGATAAACTTGACATTTTGAAAGCGCTCGCAGCCCTGTTCTACAAAATAAATTCTAGGGATCTTTGAAACTTTTCAAGGTCTTCCCATAGAGAGGAGGTTATAGGCATTGTGGGTCCAGTTTTCACTTGCACTGCGATCGCTTTGGGATGTTTAAAAATGAAAAGTCACAAAGGGGTGGAAGTTAAGTTGAGTGCTAGGAACTCTGTCACTGACTTACTGCACGACTTTGAGGAAGGCATTTTAACTTGCCTGTGTCAGCTTAGCCATCTGTAAAACAGGTATAATCATACACAGCATAATAATTTCCCTCTGTGAGTGCCATTTTCAGTCTATCTTGTACTACTTAATGATTTGTGTGACTGCTAAAATAACAGCATGCTCTAAAACTGTAATACCCTTATGTATTTTTCACATAATCACTAGTGGTTGAAATATTTGTTCTGACACTTGAGATTACTCATGTAAATAGAAAAATTACAGCATACTGGCGATGCCAGACACCTTGAATTCCATCTGAGCGTGTGGGTGATTGGAGAAGGATCTATAAATACTAACAGTGAGGGTAAGCAGCAAGCATGAGTGGCACAGGAGAAATTCTGAGTCGACTGATTCCTGAGATTTAGATAAAAGATTTTAAAATGCTGGTCTTACTTAACTCAGTACTAGATAGAAGACAGTCCTTAAGAATCTGAGCACTGCAACAGTAGACTGGAGAAATACGTGTGCATTTCCCAGTTTTACACGAAGCCACATTTTTAAGTTGAGTAGAGTTACAAGGACTATGACGACCTAGTCCTAGTATCATGTGACTGAAACCTCAAATTTTCTTTTGACCTTATGAAGCATTCTGCCTTGGAGACAACCAGAAGCTCCAGTCTGATATTCAGTGAGTGACTCACAGGTCCTACAATGATTTTTCTCAAAATGTGACTGCTAATTTCCACGTTCAGCTCCCAAATTGCCTGTTTCAGATGTTTTCCTCCTCCATTATGAAAGATTTGCATAGCTCTAATTGTAGAGTTCATAATGTCACATAACAGTGTGACAAATGAGCTGTGTCACATTTTACATAAAAATGTGGTAAGTTATTTAGCTACTGCTTGCAGGTTTTGACTAGCCTTTAATTTTTTGTTTATCAGATAAGGGACACTTGTGCAATGTAGCTGCTCCCTGGTCTCCACTGAGTAGTGTTTCTTTTGAGTACAAGCTTTTCCAGGTAGCACCAGTGTCTCCTTCTAGATCAAGTCGTAGACATCTTGTAGTACAAACGTACTGCTGGGGTTTACAGAGTATTTACCAGCTAAAATTTGTTTTTCAGATCATGAAGGGGTAGATATCTCTGCATTTATTCTTGGGAAGTAACATAATGTTGTTGGAAGACAGATGAGTAGCTTATGGACCCTTGCCACTAGAATTCATGCATTTACAATTAGTGACATTTCATAAAACAGAACCAAATAGATCCAATTTATTGAAACAGGGACTTTTGAAACTTATGAGAAACGAGCAGCCCCGCAGAGGGATCTGGGGGTTTTGGTTGATAGCAAGTTGAATATGAGCCAGCAGTGTGCCTTTGCAGCCAGGAGGGCCAACCGTACCCTGGGGTGCATCAAGCACGGCATTGCTAGTTGGTTGAGGTAAGGGATTGTCCCGCTCTGCTCTGTGCTGGTGCGGCATCACCTTGAGTGCTGTGTGCAGTTTTGGGCACCACAGTACAAAAAGGACGTGAAACTATTGGAGAGTGTCCAGAGAAGGGCTACCAAGATGGTGAAGGGCCTAGAGGGGAAGACATACGAGGATCGGCTGAGGTCACTTGGTTTATTCAGCCTGGAAAAGAGGAGGCTGAGGGGAGACCTCATCTTGGTCTACAGCTTCCTCATGAGGGGGAGGGGAGGGGCAGGCGCTGATCTCTTCTCTCTGGTGACAGCGATAGGACCTGAGGGAATGGAGTCAAGCTGTGACAGGGGAGGATCAGGCTGGATGTTAGGAAAAGGTTCTTCACCGAGAGGGTGGTTGCGCACTGGAAGAGGCTCCCCGGGGACGTAGTCACGGCACCAAGCCTGTCAGAGTTTAAGAAGCATTTGGACAATGCTCTCAGACACATGGTCTGGATTCTGATTTTTGGTTAGACCAGTGTGGAGCCAGGAGTTGGACTCGATGATCCTTGTGGGTCCCTTCCAACTCAGGATATTCTATGATTGTATGATTCTATGATTGATTGTATAATCTGGTGAAGGATCAGGAGGAAAACCTTAACAAATTCGGTGTAGTAGGTACAAGTAGTGGAAATTATAGTGGAAAGAGTTGAGCAACGTCAACTGTAGAGTCTGTCTTTAGTTTATTGTTAATTGGTCAGTTTGAAATTTTCTGTACCAGATTACTGACAACCTGGGACTGCTTTTGATCACTCTATCAGCTCAAGTGCTAGCACTGTCTTACATTTAGAGCTGTGAATCAAGGCAGTGACCAACCTTTGGTTTCGTTGTGATTCACTATGACAAAATTTCATGTTTGTTTAGTTTCCATTAAGCTGTTTTGAACAGAAACATGAAAATCACACCTTGGCATTGAAACTGTATTTGTGCTTCCTTAAGCATGTGTGCTATTAGCCTGAAAGATGGACTTCATTAATTAAACGTGGTAATTTAGCTCACAGACAATTCAGTGGTTGAATCAGCCCACATCATAGGTTGCAGGAAAGAAAACAGAGGAAAAATAACTCTTTGAAGACTGAACTCTCTGTGTGACACAGAAGCATGGGAAGGCCTTGGAGTGTAATCTTCAGCTCCACAAGTGCTGGGAAATCACGGAGGAAAAGGGAGGTCCCTGAAGCGGTTGGGAAGGAGAAGGCATCCCAAGGGGCTGCCCAGCCAAGACTTGCTGCTGAGTTTGCTCCTGCAGCTTCTCGACTTCTATGACGGCTTTGGTGGTAAGAGATGAGCTTTTGGGGACATGCTATGGATAATGCAGTGTGGCTGGTCTCTGGCTGGTCCCTGTACCCCATTCAGGTTACAGAAACCAGGAGGTTTCACAGATTGCACCCGTGCATGGCTTCCTGAGAGCAACCTATGTTCTCCACCTCCCATGTACCTTGGCAGAACCCTGTCCACACTCTTCACTTTTTTCTTCCTCTGTGGTGATATAAATAGAGAGGAAATGCACGTTCTGTTTATCATTTAATGCTGCTGCTTTTCAGAGGGAATAAGGATGGCACTGGGTTTTCTATTTATAACAGCACAAGCTTAACCTTAACACACTTGTGTAATAAGCAATTTGATGGGGGCCTGGATGCACTGACACCTTGGTCTGCTGTTTGGACTGAACGTCTCCTTACCTCATGGACAAAGTTCTCTTAATCACACAAAACTGCTGATTGCAAGGTGCCTTAAACAAGAACTACCTTCATTTCTTGGGTGCAAGGGTAAGATGATGCTTACCACCACTGCTTATCATCGCTCTACCTTTTCTATATGAGTAGCTGATAATGTAGAGGACTATAGTTTGTAAAAAGGAATTGTTGATCGTTTTCAACCAGCCTATTTGTAGTCCACTGAAAGCTTGAACTTGAAGCCTGGTCGCTTACCAGCAGCCTTCTGGCACCAATTGCTAATGCTTTCCCTTCTGGTGAACTTTATCTAAAGGCGTGTTCGTCTCGTGAATCCTGATCTAAGCCTGTCTCTTTATGGAATGAAGCAACATATGCTGAATTCAGCTGAATTAATTTAAAACCAGCAGAAAATGGTACATTCAACTTTGTCTCGCTACAGGGTGAGAAACGGCCAAAATGTGAAGGGGATTTGTATTCTCACAAGGTGTTTATTTTAACTAATTTGTATCCTCTCCCTGAGGTGGAGATCTAATACTCTTGGCAGATCAAGAGGTTAACTATTTCACATCCCTTACAGCATGGGGGAAAGCCGATGATGTTGCTGGATATTACTTGTCTGAATGCAGTAACAGATGTTTCTGTAGGAAATTGAGTGGAAACACAAACAGTATTGTTGACTGGTTTTGAGTTTATGCTCACATTAAGCTGTTGAAAGGGTCATATATCTTGATAAACTCTTTTCTTGAAGTATTTGGGTCTTAGTTTTGATGTTGGCACCAGAAGCTGGACAGATTCTCATCTCATTTTTATACACGTCTTCATTGTAGTGAGTGCAGTTTGCGTGAGTGGAAATTTGTTCTTTAGCATGAAAGCCAGTAGGTAAATTTGGATATCATGATACTGAATTGATTTTAATACAGGAGCTCTTTCTCTAGCTCTATGAATCTCAGTTCAATTGACAGCAGCGTAAAATACTCTGCGTTCATGTTGGCATAGCTTGGGCACAGATTATAAATTTTTGGCATGTCTTTTTCTTTCAGTTTTAACTAGCTCTGAAACCATTTGAGGCATATTGTGCTGTGCCTTAGCAAACCTGCTACACTGCAAGCTCTGTGTTTCAACGTTTCATCAAGCAAAATGGCGTGATGGTGCTGAAGGATTGATTGACTTGCTCACCCGATCTGCCCTTCTAAGCCCAAATACCTGCAGTGTTTTCCTGTAGGTTTTGCTTCTGCCCACTTTTTTTTTTTCTTCTTTTTACAGTATCACTTCAGCAGCTGTTGGATGGCTCTGATTTGTTAACTTGGACTTGCAGTGGTACTGTCCAGGACCTCAGAAGTGTTTGACTTCATGTGGCTCCTTTCCACGCTGTCTACCTGCAGGGTGGGCCTCCTGTAGTTCTGCATTAGCAACTCTTCTCAAACTAACCAAGAATCATTTTTGTAAGAAAAGTTTTTGTATGCCACGCTACCCACAATACATTTGCAGATGTTCTGGTGCATCCCTTCAGCACGGAAGAGTCAAACGGCCCCTTCATGCTGAATAAGTTGATAAAAGCAATTGCTCTAATCACATTCAATTCCATGGGCTTGAGTGACTCCAAAGGCAGATCCCTTAATGCAATCTTAATATGTCTTAAGTATGGTGGAGGACTTGCCTAGCTCCTCTTCTCTGCGCTGGCTTTCACCCAGGCAGAAACCAGACCAGATGAATATGGATTTATGGGAACTTTGCACAGCCTATGTGTTTTGGGTATAGGTATCAGTAATGTGAGCGCATCCTTTGAACACAGCTTTAAGGGGCTTCTGGGTGATGTTTTCAACTTCCCATTGGTAGCAGTCTCTGATTGCTTTAAGAGAGACCGAATGCATAAAGAGCAGACTGTGCTTTTCCCAGCAAAGGAGAGGCCCTGGATCATCTTTCTTTGAGCAGATTCAGGCATGTTGTTCCTTTTACTTTCGTATTGCAAACCTACACTTCCTGTCCTCATTCCTGTAGTAATGAAAGCGCTTTGCTCTGGAGTACTGGCTTCACTTCAGTGGTCTTTTTTTTTCCTCCTAGGAAACAGTTTGAATGTGTCAGAAGAGTCCCAGTTCCTCAGAACTGTTTGGCCAAGAACCTGACCAAGTCTGTCTGTAGTATTTCTCTCATTAAAAGCCTGCTTCTTTCTCTTAAAAAAAAAAAAAAAAGTCATCTGTGAAGTGTAACAAAGGATTAATTGTGGAGACTTGGGACTTGGCGGAACTGTATATAAATGAAGTGGTTTTTTGGAAGCTACACTGCCTGTCTTGCAGATCAAAAAATAAATGTGAAGTATTTCAATGCGTATCAGTGGATTAATTCATTTCACTGCCACTTCTGTTTCTCTTCTCTTATGGGGAGGGCTGCTCTGGAGATTGGAATTTTAATTGCTTGACCGCAGTTTCTAATTTGTGGTGTACCAAAAGGGCAAGGATCGTTAATTAGTACTGAATATAAGGATCTCTGAGATTGAGGTATAGCATCAAGTGGATGAATTTAGCCAACTCTTTACTGGAATTACAGCAAATCAGTAAATTGAGTTACAATAATGAAAGCATTAGGGTTTTTTCTCAGTCCCTACGAGTTGGTTTCTGTGTTTGCAGAATGTGTTCTGGTGGTCTTAGAGAATGTTCTGTAACGTTTTTATACAAATACGTATAAGATAATTGTGTTTATCTTATATATGTATCCTGTGGATGCGTATATATGCCTAAAATATACATAATTCAGGATTATTGTTCAGCCACATGCCTTATTTAATTTTATTTAACGTTTGGAGGTTTTAATCTATTAGGTAGCTTCACTGGCAGTTTTAAAAAGTATGAAATCAGTGTTCTCTATGGCTGCTTTCTTTTTCAGTCAGTACCTGGATTTATGCTACTGTATCCAAAGGGAAACCTAGTGCTTGAGCGTAATGGTCTGAAAACTGAATCTTACCAACATTGTTACTTTAATGTCCAGAAGTCTGTATTATATTTTTTTCTAGTTTTAAAACTTGATGATGGAAGGGAATTGTACAACTTCAGGTACACATTAACACTGCTGCATTCAAGATTCCCAGATAGTGCAGTGTGGAACAGGAATATGCTGGTATCAACGTCCATACTGGTAGCAACTTGTTTTCTACTAGGCGGATTAGGAACCAGCTAATGGACAAATTGCAGAATGGAGACATGTGGGGTCACCATAAATTTCTATGTGTAGTAGGGTTTCTGGTGCAATGACATAAAACAAAGTGTTCTGCAATATTTGCGTCCAGAGTTTAGAGGTAAATAGGAAATATTTGCTGCTAAAACATGTGAATCATCTGAACAGCATGTGCCTTATTTTAGATAAATTCATAAAATGGACTTTAGTTGTGGACATATAATTATGGGCATTGACAGGACCAAAAGGAAAGCAATGGCTCTGAAATGTAAATAATACAAAAAAATTATAATTGGGTCAAGGTCCAGCACCTGTTCCATTTCCACGTTCCATTTGTACATTTACGTGTGTCCATTCGGGGGACTTGTAAAAGATGAAACGTGTTTGAATATGTAAGAGCCTTAGAGTCTGGTTTGTAAATCTGTGTAATTCAGCAGTGGATCTAGAGAGCTATGCTTGTGTTTGGTGGGAATTAGGAAGTAATTAGTAGAAATATACTAACATCCATTTTTTTAGACAGAAAACATATATTCACCTTACTTTTTAATTCTCCTGTAGAATTTTGTAGCAAGATAGTCTTCAACAGCATATTTTACCAGTATATGAGTGGATCTTTAGTCATATAAATCTCTGGGGCTGAGTATCCATCTCTTGTTGGAAGTCGGTAGAAACTAGATGTCAGGGAGTTCAGAAGCTGGCAGGGATCTTTGTAGGATACTTTTCCTCCAGGTAATTTTCTTGGCTTTTGCTGCGTTTGGGGCTCAGTTTGTGGAAAGCGGATTATGTTTCTGCTCTCTCCTCCGGCTCACACTTCCTCTTTCACAGGGGTTTCCGAAATAGTGCAGCTGCCTGCCACGAACTCACCGGTGCATCGTATGGAAACTTGGCTTCTTGGCACTTGGACTCTTTTCTGTCCCTGCATCTTGGGAATTAAATTCACATCTTATGTTCCTGCATATAGCTTAGGTTTAGAGCCAAATTCTTCGCTTCGGCTTCCTTCCTTCCCCTGCCTCTCCTGTCCTTAATTAAAAGATGCTCGGGTCTAATGCATATAGCTGCAGCTGAAAGAAAATGAGAGTAGCACACATGAAATAGCTACACTACTGAGACCTGGACCTTTATTTAGCATCGCATTTGCTAGCATGTCATTGTAACACAGTTCAAAAGCATATTGGATATCTTTTTTCAACAGGTTAATTTGTAATCCTTAATTTTAAAGGAAGCAAACTTTTCCTGGCAGAACAACATTTTTAGAGCTCGAGCTCTAAAATTAGCTTAGATCCTCCCGTCTAAGTTAATGACAAAATCATATTAATTCAGAGGAAACAAGAACAGATTCACCACATCCGTATGTGCTCAGTCTCTCTGATTTCCAGAGGCTACGTGTACACCTGAACTGAGATGTCAACTGTTAAGAACCCAACTTGTATGACACTGACAAAAACTGCCCATTTTCAACCCCTTTGAAAATCAGGTAATTTATGGAGTGCCCAAGGGTGAGCGCTGATCTCAAGAGTTAGGTGGCACAGATTTTTTGATAGTCAAATCCAATTAGGTATCTAGAAAAAGATAAAAAAATCAGTCTCAACACCTTTTGCCTTCATTAGTTTCTGGAAACCCCATGGAATCTTACGACAGCACCTCTGTGAGCATTGAAGAAATGAATTTCAAAAATTAACCAGGATAGGATGGGACAAAGAAATCAAAACAGCAGAGTTGGGTGGGACATCATTTCTGATAAATCACAAACGATCCTTCTCAGAGAGGAGTATCAGGTAGGACACCTAGACACAGGGGTCGGTATAATTGAAGCTGGCAGACTTCAAAGAAAGGAGAGAGAGCACAGTGGCAAGATGTACACTGAGGTGACTTAGAGGAAAGATGCTCGCAGGGCCTGGACTCTAGTTTTGCCCAGGTCTCTCTCTTGTAAAGCTGTTACCAAGTGCCCTGAAAACAGCGCTGCTGAAATTCCCCACCTTACCTGGGGTTTTGACAGCGTGAGTTGGATGCATACATTTAAACAAGGTGCTTGAATGTGAGATCTTGTTTTGGCTGAGCTCTGTCAGGTTTGTGAGGGAGAGGGAAGCTGTTGCTGGCAGATTTGCCAAGCGCGTGAGAGCTGGTGCGAGGCTCAGAGCGCCCAGGTCACCGGCGAGGGAGGGTGCTTGAGTGCAGTACTGAGAAGGGCTTTGGGGTGAGCACATATCAAAAGCGGTTGGGAACTCCCAAAAGAATTCAAAAACAGGAAGAATTTTGCAATATTGGCTTGCATAAAGAGGGGAATATTGAGTATAAAAGAGGTATTAACTTTTATATACAGCCCAAGTAAGGTTGTTTGGGAATACTGTATTCACTTTTCCTATCCATACTGAAAAAAAGTTTTAGAAGAAGCTGGGAACAGATCTAATCTGATACCTCAAGTATCACAAAAGGCTCGAACTCAATTTTATTTCCCCAAGAGAAGGCTAATAGGTGAATTGGTTTTTGTTTACTCCATACATACATGTACAAGTAAATCAGCTGAAACTGATTCCCAGCAAGCAGAAGTAGCTGTTGAGATCAGTGGCACAATGCTGACAAGTGTGAACCAGAAGTGAGATGCAAGTTCACAGCCCTGGGAGTATCACTGGAACATTTTAGGTAAGGGAGTAATAGATTCACTGTCACTTCACTGAATGTCTTTCTAAAAAACCTTTCCTGTAGCTCATCCAGCCCACAGCTTCTGTACATAAGAATTGCTCCATGGGGGTTTATAGCCTGTTGAGCAGAGGTCAGATGGCTCTCCTGGCCTTAAACTCCATGTATCCTTATGTTCTTATTTCTCCTGTTCTGTTCTTTTCCCCTGTTTTGTTCCTTGTACTGTACTGAGATAGGCTGCAATCAAAGCTTGACCTTTTGTATTTGCACAGCTTCCAACACTGTGATGCTAGACGTAGAAATAACAAACAGCACTGAGGGTTGGTACCAGTTCAAAGAGCTCACAGTGGATGGAACTACTGAATATCCATTTATTTCTTGCTTTTCTTTCTTTCTTTTTCCTTTTTATTTTTTTTTATAGTGAAATACATGAGAGAAGCAACACCCTACGTGAAGAAAGGCTCCCCCGTTTCAGAGATCGGATGGGAGACACCTCCCCCAGAATCTCCCCGGTTGGGTTGCGCCTCTGCTGACCCACTGTCGCAGCTTTCGCTCTCCATCCACAGGGACAGGAAAACAATACCGCTCAAGATGTGCTACGTGACACGCAACATGACGGTGTCAGACCCCGAAAACAGGTGAGCAGGGGGTTTTGCCTGGGGCTGGGACTTTGCCTTTGGGTTGAACAGTTGTTGGCCTCTTCATTTGTGGGATTGGTGAGCAGGAGCTGGTGATGGGCTCTAGCCACACGCAGTGATCCAGCAAGGGGCAAGCGAGCACTGGTTTGGGAAGGGCATGTCCTTATGACTGCACCACGTGGTGCTGGGTTGAGCACCCAGCTCTGGTTGAATAGAGACATACCAGCTTTTGGGCTGTGCTAGAAAAACTCTTCAGAGCAGAAATTCAACATTTTTGTTAGAAATAGAATCACAAGTTTTTGTTCATGTCCTGACTGAATGTCTTCTTTGGAAGGAAAGGAAACTGTACACACTAACTGACCAGATCTTCCAGGCTGGCCTAATCTAGTCCCACTAAATTGCATTTGCTTTTTTTTTTTTTTTATGAATGTTATTTTAAGAATGGCCTGTTTTGTCCATTCAGTTCTGGGTATTAAAGTCAAGAATAGGAGGAAAGTTCCACTTATAGGACATTAGTGGGGAATTTCTGTGACTCCTTGTTTTTTTTTTTTTTCATAACATTAAAAATAGGATGAGCTTAGCAGCCCTTATTTATAACATATGTGGAACAGCTGCACCACACCAGCACAGTGTCTGATCCCTGTTCTAACAGCTGCTAACAGAAAAGGGACCAGTCAAGTCAGTAATACACTGTTTCTTCCATCCAAATAATGGCCTTTTTGTTTTTCTCCAGCGTGCTGGCTTATCAAGAAGCTGTGTGGAATGCATTTGATTCTCAGCACTTACATATAGGCCTGAGCAGAAATTGCATTTTCTTTTGCAGATGAGAATAATGAGAAGAGGGGAGAGCAGAAAGGGGTTCGAAGGGACGGGTTCCCCTGTATCTGCAATCCAGAAACTTTATTAGTATCCGTGTAATTTTCTTCCTTTCTCTTTTATATTTGTCAGAGCTTCTTAAGGTTTTTGCTTTTCCCAGTGTTACCACCAGCTTTATTATTTAGTATTGCTTTACTTTGCTTCTACTCTTCATCTCACCAAGTGGTTACTGCCATAGTGGTGACTGACCACTGCAGGGGTGCAGTTATTACCACTAGCAGTCTTTCTCAATTTTATATCAAAATGGTTGTTGATAGGTGCAGCCTTTTCACATGTATTTGTACAGTTCAAGATGTTGAGGTTTGACAGCTGTATCATTAGCCTGAGCGTTTGTGGTTCTCCGTGCCATGGAATGTATTTGAAAAGAAAAACAGGCAGGTCACATCATTTGAATCAGCATAGTGTAACAATGCTTTACACATGTTGACATAATTCTTTTAGTATCTTTCCCTTCTTTTTTTTTTTTTTTTTTTTTTTGACTGTATTGTAGTTCTCAGCTTTTGCCACTCTCCTGGTCCTCAGTTTCATTTAAAGGATAGGAGGACTGATTCAGAGGGGCAAACGCTCACTGCTGATGGTACTTTGTGATGGAGCTAACTTTTTTGAAGTGTGCTACCAATGTGTACATTCTTAGGTATTACTAGGAAGTGATGCGTGGGAGAGTCATATTGCTTATTATCACAGTTTTCATTTTGTGTTGCTGTCATTTCCTGTGGAAAGTGTGACTTCTGATTTTTACTGTAGTCCAACACCGTGTACAGTCTAAGTTGGATTTTCCATCCAAGCAAACAGCACTTCACCATCATGCTAGCTGCAGTGAAATAGTAGTATCCCATCGATTCATGTCTTTACTGATTTCAGGTTTTTTAAAATTCTGAATACTGGAACTGATATTTCCCAGTGGAAATGCTATTATAATGCAGTGACCCTTTCCCACTGAAATATATCCCAAGATAGTAATCTGATTCCACAAAAATAATTGGATCTTTGTTCACAGCAAAGACCAAACCATGCCCTTACACGCTTCTGACACTTCTGTTTTATAACCCAGTGACCTGACACACATAGATCTTATAACAACAGATGGTGTCACTTTGCTGAATGGTTTTAGAAGACCACCACTGGCAGGCTGCCGAAGCATATGCTGGCCATAAAAGGGCTTCTTTGGACTATATCTGAACTAATTTTCAGTGTCTAAGACCAAGCATGGATGTAGAAAGAATGAGTTTTCCAGTGCAGATGTTTCTCCAGCACAGGTTACAGCTGAGATCATGGCACAGCAGAGTTGTGGGACTAGGCTTAGCTGGTTTGACTTTCAGCATAAGAAGATAACTATTTTAAATGACCCAGAAGGAAATACCTGTTTGACACTGAATCATCTCCAGTTCCTAGAAAGCTGGGGTGAAAAGTGGGTTTAACAGGCATGAGGAAAGTTAAATGCTTGGTTTTCCCGCTAGAGCTGATAGCCTTGCATAGGATTTCTTCTTCTCCTTTAAGATTGGACCCAGTTAAGAAAGTCCTGAGTCTGTGTCTACCCTGAAATAGTTTGGTGAGCTTGTTAGTTCAGAGCAGGAGTGAAATTTGGTGCTTTTAGAGCCAGCAGTTCTCAGATGTCTCCTTCACCTAACCTGCCCGTGAGCTCAGTCTCAATGGGATAAGGGATTGTTTTCCCTGTTACCTGATTAAAAATGCTGTGAGATACCAAGCAGAAAGTCCTGTGCAGTACAAACCAATGCCAAGTGTATAGCAAAATATTTTTAATAGTACAAACACAGCAACAGGAAGAAAGATGCAGAGTTGCATCTATGTCATTCTCATCTAGACACAGGAGCCGTTGTTATATTTTAAGCTGGAATGAAGTGTGTTAAAATAATTGCTACTTATATCTGTTGTTTGCCTCTGTTTTCATTGATAAGTGTCCTTGGTGGCAGCACTAATGGCTAATGGCAGGACTCACCGGGGAGTGTCCCCCCATTGAAGGGACATACAGGAATGGTCACAGCATTAGTGCCAATAAGCTGTAAATCTTATTGCGGCACAAAAAGCTTTTAATCAGTTTCTGGTGATGATAGTACGGAATAGGAGGGAAAACAAAAAAAAACCACAACAGGAAATAAGTCTCTGAGATGAAATTTGTTCTGTTTGTGCTTGGGACCTGATGCAAAAGTTCTTCCGTGCATGTAGGAGACATGACATTCGCTGTAGGAAGAGAGGCTGTGCTGCACTGACTGAAAAGGCTTTTTCTTACACTTTTGCAATCACACTAAAATCCTGCTTGCACTTCATTCAGCCAAACCCAGGAAGTGTGGGCCTGATCCTGCCAACACTTAATATGCACAGATCACATTTTGCCAGTGTCAGGAGTCCAAAGCAGCACGATCCTGAAAGAGAACTTCAGCGGGGATCCAGTCTTACGGATCGAGTTATTCATTGTCTTACCCATTGGCAGGATTTGGCCCTTTGATGGGAAAAGGTTGGTTTGGTTTTGAAGCCAGGAAAAGTGAGCACAGGACAATTCCGCAGCAGCGTGACACTGGCTGCAGCTGCCCTCTGTGGCAATGCAGTTCACAGACTTCGTCTAACAGAACGACACCGAGAACGCGCAGAGAAACAGATGAGGAAGTATTCTTACCTGGTGTCCATGTAAGGGCTGGACTGGGAATTATAATCAGAAGATAAACTTCAGCAGGTACAGTTTAAAGGTGGTAGTTCGGGCTGGAATACATTCATCCTGGGCACCGAGCTTCTTCCAGGAATTACCAGAGCTTCCCAGGATGACAGGGAGGTGTGAGACAGACCCAAACCTGGTTCCTGTAAATGCAGCTGTAGACTTAATTTGCTTCATTGCTTTGATTAAAATCTTTTGTTTGCAGTGGGAAGTACTGATTCACTGAAGAGTTTGCAAGATTTTTTGCAAAAATGGCACTCCCCGAATTGGTTCCTTTTGCACACATTCTTTTAAAAAACTTTTTCTTCCATTATTTAATAACTTGTCAGTAGTGCACGGCATCAGGGTCAGTGGGACTTAACATTCTGACTTGTAATGGGTGCGACATTTTTGGAGAAATGATGCAAACATGAACAGAAATATCCCTGTGTGATTTTGAAATGAAGTTTCAAAATCTTAAATGTAACACAAATTCTGGTGAATTTGGACATACTTACTTTTATTGCAATAAGGAACGAAAACAAAAGGTGAATTTTTTTTAAAACAAAAACTTAGTTTCAACCAGATTTAATATGATGTAGTAAAAAACCAGTCCTTGCACCAAAAAACTGTGTCATGAATGCTGTTTAGAAACATAAGCAGAAGAACGCAAAAATGAAATAAGAATACAAACATCTTTATGTAGAAGTCAGGGAGCTGTGGCACTAGTAGAGGACAGAACTGTCTAAAAATGGATTTCTTGAATGTTTTTCTAATGCATTTTTAGCTGTGAGGCTGAATGATTATTTATATTTGCGGTGTCTGGAGTACAAGTAGAAATTCCATGCCTGTTCGGCAAAACTCTGCGAAAGATGAGCGTGTATAGTGTGGGACCTGCCACGCTTCCAGCACTCTCAGTTTCACTGTTGATCTGAAGCACGACTGTTATACTTTGGAAGGGTGTCAGGAAGGAACTAAAAGACCTTGAGCTTTTTAATTCCTGCAGCTCTCTAAGATCGTGCCCGTGTAATTTGAAGGCAACCATGTGGGGCGGAGAGGCAAGTGTTAGGCAGTGCAGAGGAGTCTGGACATGGGGTGGCTCGTGCCTCCACCCTGCCTGCTTCCTGCTCGGAAAACGTCACCACGCTTTGATGTTGCCAGGCCCATGCAACCACCGGTATGCAAAGTAAAGGCCACTCCTTGAAGAGCAGCGTGACACAGGTGTGCAGCTCTGTAGCCTATGGTTTTTTCCTGCTAACAAGGGAGTGGATGCCCCGAGTCATGTACCTGTTATCTTACTTTGCTTTCTGTCTCTCGCCTCTCAAAGAGGTGATTTGGTAGCACTGGACTCAGCGAGGGACAGCTGACGCTACGTAAGACTTTGCTGGTTACTGACAGAAGGGTGAGGTGCTGAGCCCTGGACCCAGGACTAAGGAGATGTTGTACCATATTCACGAGCATTGCTGGAGCTGCTTCAGCCCTGGGTGGATGCCAGCAGTTCTGCAGGGATTCCTGGGGAGGCGGAAATCTTCCCTTCCGAATGGATAGTACGTATTTAACAGGATTGGCCTCTAGTTTAGGCAGCTTGGCCTCTTTTTCTGTTGCTGTTACCATGTGTCCTAGGTGGGAAAAAGAAAGCAAAAGGACTTTTGTATGCGTGGGGGAGAGAGCAAAGGTACAGGTACCATAATGGGTGCGTTACCAGTATAAAAAAATCCACCCCCACCCTGCAAGGAATTTGGGCGTAGCTCCTCATGCTGTTACTGAGCTGCTCTCAACTTTAGACAAAATCTCTGTGAAATGGAAAGAACAGACTCAATTTGCAGTGTTGTTGTAAGCTACAGCTTGAGATCCTTGGATGAAAGGCATATAGCACTTAATTATCATTATTGGTACAGACATGTTTTGCTGTTTGAATATCAATAAGTCCTTTGAAGAAGTCATTGAGCCTGCAAGAGGCCAAGTCGTGATTTATATCAAGAATTTTTGTTACTGTTTTTTTTTTTTTCTTGGTGGGCTGTGTTTATTATCTGTTTAGATTAATGTTAAGCTAGGGAAGAAATCAACAATCCAACATTAAAGTAAAGCAACTTGAAAGGATCTAATTCAAATCCAGAGAAGAACAAAAATGATGATAATCAGGGTGAAGTTCTGGTCAACTGTCCCCCAAGCTTAAGCCACGCTGTTGTACTAGGCTATCACAGTGTGCACCATCAGTTTTAGAAGGAAGATCTGCCACCGTGCAGCACTTTCCATCATTGCACACAAAGGGTGGTGAATTTAAGTTCAAGGTGAACCTGGGTTTTTAACCTTACTTCCAAACTATTTTACTCTTATGGATCCAAATTCTCCCTTCATGTAAAGCTGAATGTTTCTTGTTGTGTTCTTGTTTGCTTATAATACCATAACTGCCAATCTGCCCCCCAGATCTGTTATTTACTGGGAGAGATGAATAAGTAGGAGGTACTTGAGGTTTACCCAGTGTCTTCTCTTTTCAAACTGGGAGAAGTTAGGAGATTTAGCTAAAAACACATCTAAAAACAACATCCCATTCTATACCGTGAGGATAGGAGAGGGAAGAAGTTGGGGTGTGGGCAGAGGGGTGATAGGAGTGCAGCGGTGGGATGGATGAACGGCTGGGTAGTGCGGAAGGACTCCTTCTCCTTGGTGCATTAACATGTCCTCTCTGAGAGCTGCACAGCTGTGGGACCCTCCTTGGTAGCTAGGGTCAATGCATTCAGGGCTAGGGATGTCAGATGAGAGGCCCATAAGAGCGTAGTTCTTGCCTTCTCACAGAATTTTGGGGCAAATCATTAACTGCTAGAGTTAATAATTGGTTCATGCTGGGCTGTCTGATGGTCCTGTATCATCTACATTGTCTGTTCTTTGGGCAGTTCTGCAATTGGTGGTATATTTTGGAAGCTGCGATCATCTGTCTTGCTAAGGGACAGTTTGCTAACCCTGTGGGAGCTGGAGCCCTGAAACCTCTAGGCAGAAAGGGTAATTTCTTTTTTTTTTTTTTTTTCATTATTACAAACAGTTATTTTCCATCATTTGTGAAACTCTCCACTAGTCAAACAGTCATTGGTTTTTGTCTAGGTCATATAAACTTACATCTTAGCCTCAGTTTCTCCTTAGCATTCTTGGTAGGCCACTGAGATCACACGCCTCTGCAGGCCTGTTCCTTCTATAGAGCTGTCGTTTCAGTCTCTTTTGAGTTCAATCACCAGCTAAAAAAAAAAAAAAGACCATTTTCTGCAGAGCAACCTCAATGGTATTCATTTGCACAAACAAATTGACAATTCAGCTTGAACTTTGGATGTTCATTTACTTTTATTTATTGCAGTTTTGGATTGTTTTCCTGTGAAGTATGTTTGATTTCTGTTCTGTTAAATCATTTTAAAATAGTTAAAATAGCTTTCTAATGTCCTGAGGACCCCTGTGGTAGTCACTCGGCTGCAGCTTAAGAACTAAATTACCAGGGGTACGTGCCAGGATTTAGGCACATAATGAGTTTTCCTATGGGGTGTTTGAGATATCAATGATGAACTCGATAGTTACAGCATGTTGTGAATAACCTTCAATCTTTGCAGGTCCCAGTGAATCTTTAGGGTCTGGGATTAGTCATCTCTCGTTTTCTTGAAAAACAAGTCATGGTTTTTCCCCTGACATAATGACATGGGGCTTTCTCCTCTCCCCGTCCTCCTCTGTTGGACAGACAAGATCCTGGTGTCATTCTCGTCTCCAGCACAAATAGAATGGGCAAGGAACTTTTGCACATGTGACTGAAAAAAATGTGTATGCATGATAAACTTAGTGTGTGTGTCTTTGTGAAAGGGACCGAATGTGACCCGACAGGAATAAAATGTGCCATGGTGAGTGGGTGGCAAGGAAGGATGTGTGTGGTACGGAGGTGGCAGTAACTGAAGCTGGCAGAATACTTTCAGCTGGATTTTTGATGAGTAGACTTCTAACCAAACTATTTCTTTTCCATGAAAATGCTTAAATAAGAAGTTAATGGAGAAAAAAAAAGCAATGCCAGTGGTTTTTGTGTTTTTTTTTTTTGTTTTGGTTTGGTTTGTTTGTTTGTTTTCAGTCACTGCTTCAGTTAGGATAGTTTTGAAAAAGTCAAGGAATTTTAATTTTTCCAACCAGCTTCCATTGTAGAGGATTGAGCTGAGGAACAGAAATAAGAAGAAGGTAACTGGAAATGAATCGTGGGGTGGGAACAATGAGAAGAAACTGCCTTGAGAAGTACATGGAGGGAAGAGAGGAGAATGAATTAAGAGAAGGTGATGGATAAAGAAGCTAACCAGCAAGGTGAAGCAATGAACCAAGAGAGTGTAAACTGCAGTAGACTTTACTTAGTGAACATCATTGGAAAAGAGAGAAAAATCAAATCACAAATGGTGTATGTCACAAATTAAAGGAAAAGGAAGAGCTGTGTGAGTGCTGCAGGGCAGGACAGAAGAAGGCAAACAGTTAATCGTGTTTTGTGTGTGTCTGTATGTAAGGTATGTAAGCGCTGACATCCGAGCTGCCCCTAAATAATGTTGGAGAGCAATTTTAACACCCCTGAGATGTGCCAAACAAAGGAAGTTGATACGCAAGGGTTTCGATTTCCTGCGATGCTCCTTGTCCCCGCAGTCTTTGTGTTACTGCGTGTAGCCAGCTAACAACCTCGAGACCCCTTTTCCTGCCTGGCTGTTATCCTGTGCTCTGTGCTGGGCTTTCCCTCTCTTATCAGTGGGTCTCCAAACTGGATTTCAGTCTTACAGCTCAGGTCTTCCCTGACCTGCAGTTAACCAAGGAGCAGGATTTTCAGCTTGTATATTCACAACTGCTCTCTCCCGCACCTCCTGTAGTCATTTGTAGCACAGCAAATTTCAAATTGCAGCCACACTGGGAATCTCGGACGATGGGCTGCTCTCTTAGGTGCCCCAGTTCAATGTCAGTGGGCACTGAGGCTGGGATTTAGTGCTTAAGTTGTACGCACAGACATAGCTTTTTAATAGAGCATTGTCAGTTCCTGATTTAACACACATTTCTGCTTATTGAAAATCCTTTTTCCCTGTAGTAGGAATCAGAGAGAGTTACACTGAAGTTATTATTTCTTCTCATCACTTACATAGAGATTTTCCATTGATCTCTGACTCTATTAAATGGGAAGATGAGTTCGCTAGCTCTGTGCTGCCAATAGTGAGTGCCAGGAGGTGACACATGCCTGCCATCACCGAAGAGGCCAGCAGCATCTCCGGGATGCTGGCTCCCAGATGTTGCTTTCTCCCCAGCTCTCAGTGGCCAATAATTGATCCAGAGAGAATTCCTGCTTTTGTCATCATGGTTGTTGGACGGACTGGCTACTGTTTCACTTGGCAACTAATCAGTGATCCCTAGGATTTCTTGATCCTATAAGCCAAAAAATGGGCATATAAAGGTGCACCTGCTGTTTGTCTCTTCCAGCGAGACTTTCTCCTGTGACAGTTCATCACAAAGCAGAGCAGATCTATCAGCAGCCCTACTCATTCGTCTCCTTTCTGTAGTAGTTCTCATCCACACTTGTGGATCATGTCCCAGTCTTTCCCCTGGGTCCTGCTACAGTGTTGTTCTTTCTCAAAAGACATCTAATTCTTTTCCGAGTCCATATATCTTACTTAAGCAGTGAAGTGAGACTGTCAGCCTTCACCTCTGAACTGTTTCAATCCGAAGGTCATTTACCACCATTACCAGCTACAGTCACTTGCTCTTTGACCACATTCAGCTCAAACTGCAGAAGCAGAATGCTTTGAGGTTGGCTGTGGCTTTACTAGAGGTGCAGTTCTTGTGACTGAGACATTTTTTTTCCTAGCATTAATATTTTCCCTTTTGCTGTCAGAGAGTTGCTTCAGGGATCTGTGGTCAGTGTATTTACCACACCAGTTCACAGCATCTTCTGCTCTTAAAGTTTTAGGCAGCATCTTTCTGAGGTTAAGTCAAATTCCTACTGACCCTCTGAAATCAAGCAACTGACCCCACTGCTCCTCGAAACAGCACTTTTGCCATTGTTTGGTGCAGAATCCACTGTGAAGAGGGCTGGACTGTGTATTTCTGCTTTACCAATACTATTGCAACAAGAATCTGAAAGAAAAATTGAAGAAGAAAAAAGATAAGAGGTCTTTTGTGCAATGTGGGGAAAGAATTCTGCTTCTTAACATCCACAGATATTTAAAAAATATTAAATGACTTTCACTGTCATTCCGGGTAGAGAAGGCAGCGTGTGATGTGCTCTGCGGGTTGGTCAGCATCAGCACGCAGTGATGTCAGCAAGTCCACTGCAGAACCAAATCCTATCCTTACTTGCATGCTGCGCAGCTCCACTGATAGCCCTTTTATTAAAGCCCAGCTGGCAACAAGTAGAAACAAAATCAACTGTGACAGCTCGTTAGTGATCTGTACACCCTTTGTGTGGACATCAGTTTAATCCAGCTCCCAAGAAACAAGCAACTACATTTACAGTGACTGCTCTAAGTTGAAAGTCAGCAAGTAACTGTTGATACAGTGAGTACCGGTGTGACAGCAAGGGGACCTAGAGACTTTCACATAGAAAACTTCTACTTGATTGCCAAATAGCGTTGCTTTGTAAAATTGCTTTCACTTACGTTTAGGTGCATCAAACAAACATGTTTCTTCAGTTTTATGCTGGGGAATTCATTGCACCACGTAATATTGTCCCTATGGAATATTTATTTTCCTTGGAGACTAAGCCCAATATTTCCACTGCTTTATTTTTACATACTTTATTCCTGGTTCATCTCCTGATGCTGCATGTAGAATTAAACAAAAACCTTAGTGATGTGTTTTTTATTTTATAAAAAAAACTCAGTTATTTAAATATCATCTCTGATTGTGTTCACTAAATCCCCCCCCTTTTGCTGGAAAGCCTCCCGTATTTGTACACTCAGAAATCAACAGAATCGCTACCATTTCATGTGTAGACAATGAAGGGGAAATGGCGTGAGCAGTTTTACCCTCAATCCCTTTTTAAGTTTGCAAAGTCCATGGCAGAGTGTTTTGTTCCTGGCTATGCGGGTACAAAATCAAAGTAGCGTGATGGACTTGAATAACTCTGGCTCCAGCTTATCATTAACTTCAAGGGATTTACTCCACACTTTAATCAGTCACTGAATACATAATCCGACCCAGGAAAAGGCACAAAGTGTAAAGCAGTGCCTGAGTTGGTCCTGAGCCAGTGGTGGTGGGAGAAGTGCTTTCAAGAGATTTGATAAAAGGTATTTCTTAGATAATGAACGCTCCTACACAGAGGCCTTATCAAATGTGGAATGAATATGGTCTATCAAACATTTGCTTTCAACTTCTTCTGATCCCCTGTGAAGTAAAAGGTCTGGATGCGGTGAGGGAGAGAAGTTTGGCCTCTTACTCGCAAGGTTACAGCATTTGGAGGCACTGGGTTTTGTGTCACCCCCATATTCTGGGGGTGGAAAATGGGAAGCTGGAAATACTCCTCTGCTCAGAGAAACTCTTTGAGAAGGAGAGAGAAAATTACTCTTTTATTATGAGGTTTGCCAAATGATCTCTGAGAAAATGTGATATCATTCATATGCATTGCCAAGCTGGAGAGATGCCGCGCATCTTGGCAGCCATCTAGAGCTAACATATAATTCCTTTGGGTTGGTATGGGCTTTATCAGAAACAGCTCCATATGCAGTATTTACATAACTGTGGTGGAGTGTGAGAATAAACACAGCTGTGGCATTGCCCTAAATATTTCAATTCAGTGGGGAATTAAGGGAACTTTATCACTGAACTGCAGATAAACATAAGTCAGTAAGCGGTGGTCAGTTTAGCCAAGGAACAAATCAAAGCTACAATGGCTGGACTGCTTGGAAACATTTAAGTACTTCAGTGTTGGAGTTTACTGAGGTCATTGGTATTTTTTTGCTTTTCAAAAAATATGGAAATGCCATCAGTCAGCTGTTAAACAAAAAGCATCATCCAAATGGACTGGTGAATCAAAGCAGCATAGACTGAAAGGCAGAAAATAGAAGAGTTTATAGGGCCGTAGTGCTTTCAGCATGTGATTGCAGTAGGAACCCATTGGTTTCCAGAAGGATTATAAAAGAAGTTTCTGTCAGGATCTCCATCCCATCAAGTGGCTGCAGAGGTGGGAGTTGCGGATTTTTAGGGGAAATCTGTAAGGACGGCTTCTTAGAGACATCTTAGTGCACAGATCTCATAGCAGATAGTCGCAGAGTTCAGGCAGTTGAGGGTTTGGACTTTCATCCTTACTGTATGAATAAAAAAAGGTACCCTATCTACCAGCCTGCACAGGAATCACGCTGAAATATTTCTCGGGCTGCACCAGAGCGGTGGATAAAAAGATTCAGTTTCAGTGCTGTCAGTGCAGCCTTTATTCCTGGTTTGAATTCACTTTTGGTAAGCGTAGCATGTACTGTCCAATCTTCCTGTCACTCAGCGAAGGCAACAGGGTAGTCTGTCTGCAGTTGTTAGTGTATCAGCATCAAACTTTGATCACTGGCAAGCAGTGCCCAAAATAACCCCATTAGAAGTCACAGAGAAATGATAGTTCAAGTATTCTTCCAAGCATGATGCTGTATGTGTGTGTGTATGTATACTAGAATGTATACATCGAGATCACGGTACGATATATATATATTACAATACAGTATGAGATCTCAAACTGAAATAGCACTTCAGAGTTTTGAATCAATTAAAGAACTGTTAAGAGCTGTCTAAATGTTCATTATTTGAGGGGACAGAACTATTGCAGAAATACATAAATAGTCACTATCAAGGGAAGTACACTTTGATGAAAGCCCAAGTAGCAAAATACTTGTTTGTATCCACTTGCTATAAGTAAGAATTTAAGTGTATTCCAAATTGTAGGGAACCAAGTTGCCATTTGGAAGCTCTTTCAGCTCTCAATAATTTATTTTTAAACCAAAGGTTTAAGACTAACTTAAAAAGAAATGGCAAAAGCTTGCTATTCCTTTGCAGCTGCAAAAGCACATTCTTCTGTGTCTTTATAGTACTTGTTCAGTGCTTTGTTTACAGCATGATATGCAGTGACTTCAGAGGTGGGAGTTCTCTTACAGAAACCCCAAGCTTTGTAAAAAGCATTGTTTCACAAACTCCATACTGTGCACTAACATTTTTCAAGACTGCCACAATACCATCATGCTGTCCAGATATTTTTTCCCTTTGAAAAAAGTGTTAAAATGAGAGGCAGAGTGCAGAAAATACTGAGTGCTATTCCTGGCTTGTTCCCTGCCTCATCTGGATGCTTTTCTGGGTGCTATTCCAGTGGTGAAATGGAGACGCTGTCACTGAAGTCATTTGTAAAATGCTTTGAGATCTCGTGCCAAGAAGTTCTTTGTAAGTAGTAAGCAACGTATTGCTAATTACCACAACGTGCTTCGAAAATGCAGGTCTGTATAGTTTGTTACAATTGCTTAGCTGCCTGCAAGAACAAGCTCAAATCCAAGTTCATAGGGCACTGGGAGACCGGTGTTTCTGATGGGAAGAAAAAACAGGGTGTGGTGGCTCTTTATGATCATCCGACGCAAAGGGCTAAATCATAATTGTCAGGGAGACAGCTTTTTCTTGCAGGTTTGAAAAAATGAGAATTTAATTAGGAAAGTGCTAATCTGCAAACATAATTTTCTTATTCACCAGATCTGCATCATCTAATAAGGCATTTTTCTTCAGTACCTGAAGTTGAATCCGCAGTGCATGCTGGAGTGGCTACATGAGAGCCTTTATTTTCAGAAAGTGCTGAGTTCCAATGACTTTACTGAGGAAAGTGTGCTATTGTGTTGGCTCAGCACTTTCTGAAAAATCAACCCACTTTTTGAACTATGTGAGCAGTGATTTAGAACCCTGAACAGTTCAGTTGCTTAGTTTGGAAAATCATGACCTTTTCTATCTTTAGAGCAGTGCCTACTTGGAGACCTCCCCTTCCCAAAATGGACAAACAAGAGACCAGCAGCCCTCATCCTCTTAGCCCCAGAGAGCTACACAGATTGAGTTACCTTCTGTTCTGGATTCTGCTCTGTTAATCAATTAATTAAAAACTCTTAATTATTAGTTAAGCTCCAAATTGCAGGATTTTATAATTGCATAGCAAATATTTGTATTACAGTACTGTCTTGAACCTCAACCTGAATAAATTCCACTGAACTAATTACTTTTCTGATACAGAAAGGAGATGGTATGTGTCCCGGAGATCAGGCAGCAATACACAAGACAGAAGTAGAAGCTGAGGCTCAAATCTGAGGTCAAATTTGTGTGGGTAACATTCAGGGAAAGCAACTGTATGTTTATGATGAAAAAGCCCAAATGTGATGTGGAGTTGAGTGATGGGTACTGACCAGAGCTTGGTTTTATAATCACTACATAAAGATAAACCAGACTATTATTTAGTGGGTTATTTAGCAAATTTTCAAGTCAAAGTGATCCACAAAGCTATGAAGAGCACACAAAGCCCCACTAATAACGAGTAAGTTCACTGAGAGCAGCGCTGAAATAGCAGCAGCTGTCTCTCAAAGCAGTTTTGTTGTTGTTGTTAGTAAAGGTGTTGGCACAGTTCCCATAACCATGATGGACAGGATTCATTTTCCTGAAAACTGTGTTCATATGCGCTTTTGAAACCACAGTTGTGGGGTGAAAGCCCACAAGATGGTCTAGTGTTTTTGGGGAAAAGCATCTCTCCCTACAGGAGTTTGGAAAACCGTAAAAGATGCTGGTCAGCAGTAATCATACGGCTGCAGTTAGCACTTTCTTTCTACCTCTGTTAGCAGGATCTAAATGGAGCATTAAGGATATTTGTTGCTCCTGGGGAAGGCCAATTACACTGGGCTTCTGGTTCATGCTTCGTGGTGTCACTGAAACCACAGTGCAGTCCTAAGAAAATTCCTTCATTTAGGATTAGAGTTTTTTTCTTCACTTAGCTCTGTATGTATAAAATAAGCATATTGAGAAACTCGGGGCATGCTGTGACATACAGCTAAATAAGGTAACAGCTTATCCCCAGCTTCTCTGCAGTCATCTTCCGTACAGCTCTTGGTGGTTGCCATGCCAGGGTGCAAAGCCTGGGGAGCATGCTGAGCAGGAAGGGGCAGCCACAGGGGAAAGCTTTCATATGATCTTTTAAAGTGATGGACGAATGCTCCTCTTGCCTTTATATTTGAAACTCCTTTTGACATGATAGACGTGGGGTTGGATCAGCATTGGCAAATCCCCTTCTCAAAGATCGGTAACTTATAGTAACGTCAGTACAGATCTGACTTCAGTTAGGTGGATCTCGCTATATTCAGTTTTGTAAAGGTAAGTTTTTAGTGCTAGGTCTTGATATTAGTGTCCTTTTTAACTCACAGCTAACAGTAAGTGAGGTAATAAATTTAGTCACCTATCGGTATATGAGTGAACATAATGTTTTTCCCCCCCCATTTTTCTAGACTTATTGAAGTTCATTCACCTGATGCCAAGCACACCGTGGTTCTCAGGAGTAAGGATTCAGCTACAGCCCAGGCCTGGTTCAATGCCATCCACTCCAGTGTCAATGATCTCATCCCCAGGGTGATTGCAGAGGTCAGAGACCAGCTGGGTAAAACAGGGATTGCTGGAAGTCGAGAGATTAGGCATCTAGGCTGGCTTGCAGAAAAGGTAACAGAAACATTCTTATATTTATTTCTAAGCTTTCTCTTTCTTGCTGTCTGAGATTCTGTTTTTTTTTTTTTTAATGTGTCTGGAAGGTCCCCTGAATCTTCAATTCAGTATACCAAGTAGCAGAAGCTTTCCTTGGTGATCAAAAGTCTCATGACCTGTCAAGTTTGGGCATGGGACGTGTCACAAAAACTGACACCAGCCTCAAACTCCCCTGCCGTTACATATCCTGCTCATTTATATGACACACTCTGCCTTAGTCTTCTTCCTGCTCCTGGCCTGGGAAGTATCCAGTAACTTGGTCTGTGGTCCACCCCTCTGCTCTGCCTGGCTGCAAGAGTTAGGCATGGTCAGGAACAGGAGGTGGCTGTCCCTGCTGCACCTGGGAGCTCACTGCTTAAGTGCAGCCCTGCGTTTGAGCTGATCTTCATGGAAGGCAGAGCTTGTGATTGCAGCTCTATCCCCATGTCTTGCACAGTTTGAGTCTCAAAATGTTCTATGCCACAGAGGAAAGCCGGTGTCCAGTCTGAGAGTAGTTTGGGATCTAGTGACCTGTGGAACACAGACCCGTGAATGCACAGGGATGGTATCAGTATGAGATCATCTGATTTTAAATCAGTATTTTTAAAACAGGAATTGTTTTAGCCATTGTACAAACTGATTCATGCAGATTGGCTCCTGTAACAGCATTAGTATTGTGCCTAGATATACCTCCCATGCTTCAGAGCATCTCCGCCTCTCCAGCTGGGCTGCATGGAAAAAGGGTCACCATGTTACATACAGTCCTTTCAACCTATGCATCCAACACAGGTGCAGAAAGCTGACTGTGATGGTCCTGAAAAAAATATTGTACCCATTAGCTCTATCTGGGATTTTGTAGACGGAAATACAGGAGCCACAGGCACAGCTACCATCTAGTATCCTTTAAAAGGGCACACCATTTGTTTTCAGCCAAACATGGGTCAATGCACACTACTTCTAACAAGGCAAAGATTGCAGAACTTTGCAGATGGATTTTGTACATTTTCCTGTCCCTCCAGACAAGCTTGCTGTGTGGAAAGCAGCACAGCACTGTGTCTTAGTGTTGTAGGGAGTGTGAAATCCTGGGGGAATAACCTCAGCTCTTTGTTAAAACACAAAAGACTCCGTAAGTAAATTTTCGTAGTGTTAAACTGGGCAGCCATGGGGTGTTTAAAGTTGCTTTCACTTTGTATCCCTTTCTATAAAATTATGAAAAGTGGAATGTATGAGTCATTTTCTGTTCCAAAATCCTCTCTTCTGAAAGTGTAATGGCTCTGTAGCAGATCAGATATACCTTAAACTTAATAAACTAATCATCATCATCAAACGGTCAACAGATCGTTTTAAGCGGATGCACGGCATGCTTCTTGCTTGTGCATTTCCTCTCTTTATTGTAAAGTGTGATCAACAGTGCTTGGTAGTGGGAGCAGGGAGCTGTGGAAGCTTAGCAGCACGGCCACGAATGGGACATTTGGATAGGAAGTGGAAGTGAGTGCTGTGCATGGCCCAGAGGCACAGAACAGCTGCTGTGTTCCACCTCTTTTCACTGGTGGGTCAGTGATGTCTCTGGTTAATGCTGAATCGGGTCTTTTGGGATGAAAAGAATTTTGGCTGAAAATGTTTATAGAAATGCATCCCATTGTTTTAAAACTATGCAAGGTTTCTATTTTCATAATGCTGGAAGTAATGTTTCTTCATGTGGAGAGGGACGTACCCTTAACCTATCTTTTCCGTGGCAGTTACTACACAGTATCCCATTCACACACATCTTTTCCCTCTTCTTTTTGTCTTATGGACTGCAGTCTTAGTTCATTATTATTCAGCACGGGCCAGTTGAAGATCCTGCTGAATTTAGTGGTGAAACTTGTGTTGCCTTTAATAGGACCAAGTTGTGGTTCTGTGCACGTTCCAGAGTATTTACAACGGCTGTCATCAAGAATTAGCCTTAAGAGATTTCTAACAGCATTGTAACCAAATGTCAACATGTTTTTTTAACTAAACTAACATGCAGAGCTTTGCAGTAGTAATGCAGTGAGGTCAAAAGTTCCCAGCTTCTTCTTCTTTGGGAGACCAGTTACAAAGCAGAGAAAATCACTACATATGGTAAAAGGCTAAGTTAAATTGCTTTTATTTTGTTACTGGACTGTGGGCTGTAAATCCTGGATTTAAGAAAGATAACCTGTAGGGTGGGAGAGGAGGTGCAAGCTGTATATGTACATTTCAGAGGAGGTGTTTGAGTCAGCTAGGCTAGGTGCTGACCACAGGGCATTTCCTAGATGCTCCATGTGCAAAACCTGGGTAAGCCAGTGGGGAGGGATTAAATTCTACAGTGCTTGTTGGAAGCACACCAGGAATACCAGCTTTCTTCTCCTGGAGTGAACTTCCCTACCACATTCACTGCTGGCTGGTTTCTAAATGCTGGAGCTTAGAAAGCAAAACCCTGGGGGAAGGGACCTCATTATTAGTAGCCACAAAATAAGACATGTGTCTTGTATTCCTCCTAATGTTATCGTTAATTTTTTTCTATATGATATTTTGTGGCATATCTTGCCATTTTTCCATGGTCTGTGGTGGGAAGAAATCTGAACTCCAGTTTGGAACGCATCTTAGGCTATAACTTTTAAGACAGCTTTTATGGCATCGCATTATGTTACTTACATAGCATATCCTTACAGTGAATTCTCAGCAAAATGGAGTGACGCTAGCTGAGATGAATTCCTTTGGCTGTTTGGGGAATGCAAAATGCAATCCCGTAGAAATTTCACTGTAATTTGCTGTGATTACGCTCTGCTTTCATTAAACTATTTCCTGGTTTGACATTTTTTATATATCTCTGCTCTAAACTTAGCTCTGAACTTCAACCTTTATGTTACTACAAAAATAGATTCATTAGCTGAGCCTCCCTCAGGTGGGTAACATTAAAATAAATAGTAGGTTATCTAAGGTACTATGCAATTGCATGCTAACAGGATTCTTCCACCTTCACTGAACTTCTCTGGGAAGACTGCCCTAAATTTGTGGTCTTCTCCGTCCTGCAGGTCCACCTTCAGAGCTCCCTAGCTATTCCCCAGGGTGTACACAACGGGTCCCTCGGCAGGTAAAGCAAAAAGCCATGCATGACTTTAAGAAAGCAAACTCTCATGGTGGCTTTATCGTAGGTAAGGAGAAAAACAGCCAGAAGCAATCATTAGAGATGCCAAATTCCCTGTTTTATTGAGACACTAACCTTGTCCTATCCTTGACCTTATGGGAAGGGTTTCTGAAGCCAGCCAAGGATTAGGGAGTTATGTTAGTCTCCAGCATCCTAAAACTTTTCTGCAACTAACAGAAATGTCAAGTGCCAGTTTATAATGAAGTGCATGTGCTCTCCCTAACCTTTTCTTGTATTTCTCTCTAACTTCAGCAAGACCTGTGGGATTTACTAGTGTATAAGTGGGAGGGAACAGCTACATGTGGGTTTTAATCCTTCTGTGCCTTTTTTTTTTTAAGGCTGTCTGTAAAGATACTTCTGGTGACCAAATACAAAAAGGAAGTAATATAATCCTAACTGAGGAGCTTTTCCATGTGCATATTAATTGTCCTTCTTCTTTCCAGTAATAATTCCAATCCTTTTAGAAATATCTTTTCCACCTCTCTTTTCCCCACGTTCTTGTAGCTCTGCGCATCCTGTGGGTTACTGGGGGGCTGAAATGGGCATCATTGCTTTTCTCGTCACACTTACCCACGTAGAGGTCCTTCATGAGGCGCAAATTGTGCTCTTACACTGGAAAGTCAAAATATCGAGGAAATGTTAGTTTATTTTATCACTTTGTAATGTCTGTTCCAATAGATCAAGGTACTATTGACAGAAGTTTGATCTCCATTATTGCTTCTTTAATGCAAACAGCAAGGTGCTCTGGCAAAAGTGTTTTTGCAAAGGTTGTTTTTTTCCCATTCAGCAATTGGCCACACAAGCACTGAAGCTGTAGTGAGGCGCCAGTGCTGTAGCTAGGTCAGTAAAAAAAATAAATAAAAAAATAAAACAAGAACAGAAGCGAAATCCCCAGTTCTGTGTCTCTCACCATTCTTACTGTGCTGGTGATGCTTTAAATGTAGACTTGGCGAAAAGGAAAAGCACTCCTGCAGCTGGAGAACATTCTCCTTTCTGAACGTCAAATGTCGTGGCAGACAATGGGTTTGTTAAAATAGTCTCAAGGCTCCTTTGAGAAACTTCAGAGTAGGGGGAGCTGCAAGTTGTCTTTTATAATGGTAATATTTGAAGCAGCAGAAAAATTCCTGTCTGGTTTTTTCACTAGATCTTAACTCCAGCGTTTTGCTCGTGTTAACGTAGCTCTGCATGCTCAGGGCAAATACGTTACGGCTCTCAGAAATCTGATGGGTAGATCAGAGTGGAGAAAATATCTGATATTGGAGGGGAAACAGCCACGTGGGCATGGTGAATTAGAGTTGTTTTTCAGCTCACGACACTATCTGTGAAATGAGAAGTGTGTTAATATATTACAGGCTGTTCGGTCTCCTCAGACCTTAGATAACCATATCGTTGTATTAGAGCTAAAGTGTGGGACATGTCATAGCAGAGCGATCTTCTTCGGTATCGAGCTGTTTATTGCAGCATTATATTTATCTTCCTGCTCTCACTCTAATTCTGAGGGGGGAGTGATAGCAGTAAGATTGTGAGAAATGTAAGCTGTCCAAACAAGATTTAGGCAAATGACATGAGAGTATATTTGAGTTTGGTTTTTTTTTCAGTATGAAATGAAAACGTTTCTGTTTTACCATTTCCTTTGCACCTATGTTCACTGCTTAGCAAAACAAGTAGACAGCAACAGAGCCACATTGTTATTCTCATCACAGATCTATGAGTTTTCAAAGAACAGAAGAGAAGCTTCAGTTTTAAAATTTTATATAATTCCTGAATTTCTAGAACAGACTTTTAACAGTGACCTTAAAATGTCTTTGCATGAGAAAGCCACCAGCCTGTCATGTAGTTAAAACATTTTGACTTTATTTAACAGCATGCCTATCTGGTTTTAACCACCTTCCTGTGACACGGTATAAAAGCACAGCAGCTGCTAGACAACATTTAAAAAACCCTGTCATGGCTGTGTCCGTGGCTGCAGTGCCTTGATGCAGTTACGTGGCTGCTGCTGTCCCCCTTAGCTCTCCTGGCTCTTCCATCACAGTGGTGGCAGTGCTCATCTGACCCTGGAATGAGCCAGATCAGATAAGTTATGCTGGCAGAAAACTCATTACTTTTTTGGGTGGAACATTAGCTTTCTGCAGGTTTAGATCCCTGAACCAGCTCACTGCAGGTTTTTTGACAAATGCAAATTCCAGTGCAAGAGCAGTGAGAGCCTGTGGCAGAGGTGTGGGGACTGGGAGGTGGGACTGCCTCCTTGGGCAGCATGGAGCTCTTTAGCTGGGCTGGCTGGCTCATCAGACTGCACAAATGGAACCAGCAGCTTGTTCAGGAATAAAATCTGGGTTGTGCTGATCCCCAGTTCTTCATTCTGACTTGGGAAAAGAGCTGTGCATGTTTAGTCTGAAACTGCAGTGAACTTTGGGTTGTACTGTGTCTTAACCCCTATTGCAAATCAGCGTGTAGTTTAAGCGGATAAATAACCTGCTAGAAACATTGGTGTTTGCTAAGAAAACTATTATTCCAATGCTTTTTTTTTTNTGCATTCATGTAGTGTGGTCTCCTTTGCAATTTCTGGTCTCTACAACTTTCTTTTTCTTCTTTCAGTCTCTGTTTTCTTTAGCAATTATCCATCCATGCATGTTTGGAAATACTACCCATCTATAATGCCCTGGAAGAAGAGCAAAGCAATTTGGTCCTGGCCTCCTGTTTTGAATGGCTAGAGAAGGACCTGATTTGTCATATTGATAACGTATAGATGGTCATAATCTTAACATTGTTCTGACCTTTTGGAGATTACACATACCTCAAATCGGAAAATCTTCTATGTGTCCTAAGTGAGAAATTGCATTTTTAAAGCCTGGCTAATTACTTGCTGTGGAGCACTGAGGCACAAATGAGGAGTCCTGCTTTTGTCCTGTGTCACTTAACCTTGTAGCTTATTAATTCCAGAATTTATTTGTTTGCTTTGTAAAATAGCACAACAGAGCACTTAATTACATTAACAGTCTTCATTATCTGGGATAACCTTCAGCCTGTACTAAGGAAAAACGTAAACCTGAAGTAGCATGAAGAGTAATTTCCTCTCCCAGATTCAGTGAGGTTCCTCCACAGGCCAATTCATCAGCAGTAACATCGGTCTCTTGTTGCTTTAGGTGCATTCAATAAATGGATATATTAAGAAAAATTCTGGCTAAAACCAGCCATTTCATTCACTGTACTATTAGGACTTTGTCAGTCTTTATCTGTAACGCACATGCTATTTCTTTGCATGCCAATGAGAGCTGAGCAAATGATAAACCTAAGTCAGGCATAAGTGCTCAGTACGAGGGGATTGGAAGAAATAAGGGTAAAGATTGGGCTGATAAATCATGAAAAATTATGTGATTATGATAGTAAATGGAAGGTATGCGAGTGAAAGATCTGAGCTTGAAAGTTAGTCTATACTTTTGCAGTACATTTTTTATAGTGCAGAAAAAACAGAACCTTTGATCAGATAATTATGGAGCACAGTTATACAGCGAGTGAGTGCTATTGTGCCTGGGTTAGCCTTCAGATGTAAAATTATTCTTGCAGAATTTGAGATGAAGTGTAAAATTGGGCCCTGCATGTCCCCTCGCCCTTTCCACAAGGGTTGCATTAGTTCTGGCTGGATTCCAGCGGAAGTAATTACACTGCGCCTGTTCTCCCTGCTACGTTTTGAACTAACTGTCTTAACAATGACCGTTCTGATTTTTTTTTAATGAAATATTGCTATCGCTATTCATATAAACCCCAGGAATGACGAGAAAGTTTCTTTTTAATGATATTCTGCTGTGAAGTTTTATTTAACTTCTCCCTTCCTACATCAGGAGAAATGGTGAGCCCAGAGGTGAAACGCCTGCTCCATTGCGGGCTGGAGGGGACACGAAGCAGTGGTGGCAATCCACGTGGTGGCCTCTGGTTCTGGGGCAGGATGTGCTGCTGACAAACCCAGGGCAGGGCTTGAAACGGGAGGAGGAGAGGATGCTAGAAGGAAACGGGGGCGGGTTTGCTGCCTCCCAGGGTATAGGAGCTGTTTCGGTTCCCCATCGTGGCACGGCAGTGACTGTGGGAGCACATCCCAGCATGGTCCTGAGCACAGGCTGCTTTCAATGGCCCAGCCAGCCACCGTGGCACAGGAGCTTAACACTTTGTTCTGTGTAACCCAAACCTGAACTGCTGTTGGCTGGGCTGGGCTAGATTTTGCAAGACAAAGGAACTTCTTCCTAGATGTTGCTGGATTTTTAGAATGTTGTACTCTCCATCTTTTGCCTCAGCAGCTGCAGGTGCATCTGTCTAAGAGGATCCACCTCCCCTCATACAGGTGCCAGGTCAGCTCACTTTATGGGCTTCATGGCTTTGAAAGCCTGTGTTTGAATGTATATGCATTCAAGTTCGGTTGGAAAAAAGCAGAAGATATGCAGCTATGATATGAAGAAAGACTTTGATCCCCTTCCTCCAGGAGCAGGTGAAAGGCCTCCTTTTTTCTCTCAGCCTCTGACGGTAAATATTGCAAGAAAGAAAGTGAAAGAATTGGGGACAGTGATGCTCCTTGGTTCTCAGATGTGACTTAAATGCAACAAATAAAACAAATTCCGTAAGGAAGCAGAGACATCTCCTGAACACGTATCCAGCCTTGCCATCAGTGGGGAGTGGAGGGTGCCCTTCCCAATGATTTTAACCACTTAAGAGCCTACACAACTGGTCTCCTCCTGCCCCGCTGGGTTTCTGTCCCCTTCCTCCTACAGGCACATGTGCTCAGGGGCTGAGCCAGAGCAAGCTGGCATTGAATGGGACCAAAGAGATGTGACATCTGTGTTGATTTTTCATCCAGACAACTGGTGGACCTCTGGTGGAAGCAGGGAGTCAGTAGTGGCAGGGCAGAAAAGGGGAGCTCCTGCGTTTACACGGCTCTGGGGATACACAGGAGGAGAAAACATTTTTTTCTGCTTATTGGCTGCATTTAAGAAGTTTGAAAGAAAAGGGATTATCAATCTTGGAAAAAAACAGATTTTCTATGGAAACTCTGGGGCACATTGTTTGAGAGTTAACACTTCTGCGTTTTTTCAGCTCCTATTCCTCTTGTTGTTTGTCCGGGTGATGTTGTACTGGGGTAGGTGGGGACGGCCCTGCAGCCACCCCCTGTGGCACTGGAGAGGACCAGCTTTCCTGGGGACCGACTGTGAAACACCAGGAACTGAGCTGCAGGGCTAAGGAGAGCTCTCCTGCCTCCCCACGACCGGTATCTGCTGTCAAACACCGAGTTCCCATCCAGCTGTGTTTTTTCTCTGCAAAGTGACCTTATTCTCATTTGCTGTCTTTGTCTCCTGAATTAAAAAATCACCTTCAGGGAAATGGAGAGGTCCATTAGGGGCACTTTGACCTTCAGGCTCTGCCCAATATGAATTCCTCTCACCCCAGTCATCAGGATTTTTTCTAACACAACAATACTCCCATTCCAGCTTTTTTGATTAATGATGTGAATAAATAGATTAGAAAGCAGCAGAATAGGCCATAAACAATGAACTATTCCCTCTGCCCTGCAGCCCCACCAAAACCCTCAGCTAATCCTCATTGAGAATACCGGTAAACGCGGAGCTGATCCTAGTAAAAATGCCCTAATTTGGAGGAAAACATTTGGTTTTTCTGTTGTGTTATTGTGTAGTGTTGCCCCATCCTGCTCTCCCATTCAGCTTCCAATGAGAGGTGTGTTGTCTACCCACAAGTGCTTTTAGGGTGGATTAGCTAGTTAATGTTTGAGGGATATTGCAGAACAGCAGAGCAGCACTGCTGGTAAAAGCAGAAGCAATATGCCTTGTATCCTGTTTTGCCAAACAACTGCTAACAGAGAAAAATAAACAGATTTTCTAAAAATACCTTGAAAAGAAGCTGTGCTCTCTGTTGGAAAGAGGGATTGACCTTTAGAAGAATAGGAGAGTTAAAAAAAATAGTGGTGAGGGAAAAGTTACATGCATTATAATTTTCAGCGTGGCAAGACATTTGCTCAATGCAGATTCTACAAAGCCAGTCCAATTTTAATCCTCAACCTCTGTTTATGAAATAGGTTCCTAAGGCTATTAACGCCAGCCTTTTACCTTATTATTGTATCCTGTAAGAATAAAATTATACCCATAATACTATGACAGCCCTTACAAAAGTGTGCCATTAGACAATTATATTGCAACACAGCAACTCTGGAGACTGCAGGGAAGTATTTCTCTTACAGCCTAATTGTTGTATCAATAACATTTTCAACACTCTTGGTTACCGAGGAAAAAACATGATGGTACCGTATGTAAAAAAGCATATTTTGAAGTACTGATTTTGGGGTCTGACTGTGGCAAGAGTGCTTGAGTTATGAGTGAAATCCTCGTAAGAACTGTACTTGAAACAAATCCGTGGTCGAAAAGGTTTCTTCTATCATTCCTCTTCTCTCCCGCTCTTATACTAGTGTCTGTTTTATTTTAGTTATTTTAAGACAGGAAATGTTTTGACACTGGAGTTTTAACTAAAAGAAATACTTGTGCTGATAAAAAAAAAAAAAAGTTTCATTCCCTTCCCCCAGATCCTTCAATTCCGAAGATTTATTACCATCTGCAGAATTATCCTTTTTGTTTAACTGGGCAGTAATTGATAGTGCACATCAAGATAATTAGTCTAAGTGGTCTCCTAAACCCCAAAACCCACAGCTACCTTTAACCTCCATGTTGTCTTTACTGTAACATAAATAAAACCCTTAGCAAAGGACTAAAAAAAAAAACAAAACAAATTGATAGCGAGGGAGCCTCCTTGCCCTCTCCAGGGGGTTTCCTCTTCTCATTTTTAATGAGACCCATATTAGTTGTCATTTGTACCTTCCCTGATGAATAGTTTGAAAGAAAAGCTTTTCTCTGTGCACAGCAAAATTTGTGCCAAGTCGCTGACCTTTGCTTTTGCTAAGACCTCATTTGAGTCTCAGTCCCAAGCCCAAACATATTGTTGGATCAATCATGTTGATTTTTGGCTCTGATAGTAATGCACAGCTAATGAGTTGTGCGGTGTACATATTAACCTCAGACCTGACAGTGCTAATGCCAAGCACGTAGCAAAATCACGCTGGGGCTTCAGAAAAGACATACAGTGCTGGCATCTTAATAGAAGCAGACAATTAAAAACAGTAGAGCAGTATGACAGGTTCAGTGCTTGTGGGATGTAGGATTTAATCAAAGCAGGAAAAACAAACCATCTTCTGTCTGTTCGAAAAAAAAAAATCTCAACATCATAAAGGTGCTTTATGAACTGTGAAATAGAGAGGAAAGCCTGAATGTTTAAGCAGCAAGATAATGATTTTACTACCAAAAGGGAATCTACTTTGGGGAACAGCCATTGAATAACACTGGATTTAACCTTGTCAGAGATTACCGTGTAATGATTATCACGGCATTTCAAGGAATTTGAGATCAATGCTATAACTTTTTGATTAGTAACTGCATGACATGTTATTTAGCAATACTTCAGCAAAGTTCTTCTTTCCCCCCAAATGAAAGTCCCTAAGACCAATTGTTGAATTCCCAGAAACAGGCAGCATCACTGGTTTTGAAAGCAGCTGTTTCTGATCACTTAAAAAAGTAACACTTCCCTCAAAGGGCCAGATTTTGATCTCATGTTACAATTGTAAATCTAGGGAAAGACAGTACTTTACTAATCAGCCCCATGGAGAGATGGACAAAAATCCCAACGTACAATATCCTTCTCCCGGCTGTTTTCCTCACTTTAAGGATTAGGAAAGGAAGGAAGAGTTGCACAATGGCTACATAAGAAAGTAATATTTTCGGTTTTAAAGTAAGTCCTAAGCAACCAGCCGGAGGTGACAGAGAAACAGAGACAGAATAAACATGATTTCCAGAGGTCACACACAGTTTTATGGACCCCTCCTTATGCAATGAAAACTGGACAATTAAGCTGAAGGAATGTTACTGCTTAAAACATAAAATCAAATGAAATTGAATGGAAAACCCCAAAGTACATAGAGATGCAATCTTTAATCTTCACATTAGACTTCGGATGCAAGATAGAAAAAGCAGCCTGACAGGTAACAGGGCAGGCTGAGAAGGGGGTCGGTAGGTAGGAAAATCCAAAACAGGATCTTCTGGACGTGTAAAGTTCTCTAGATGTATGAGGAACTGCCCCATCCGTGCATCGTTCCTTGTAGAGTACCCTGCCCGGGGTCAGCATGTGCAGCATTACCAAGTCCTGGAGGGAGGGAGCGCGAGGGATATGAAGTGGCCTCACACTCACGTGATGCAGTGAGAACATCCTCTGTCACACATACCATAGGTGTAGAGAAATCAGATGCTGTTGTAACAGCCCTGACCTTGTGGCAGAACCTGTTGGAATGACATCGGATTTTTTTGGCACAAGCACAGCGCACAGAAGTAATGCAATTTTATCAGAGATGTTGTACACAGATTTGAGAAATAACCACAAAACAGGATCCATGGAAAAGTCCCCAGTCCATTTTAGAGTTTCTCTTGGTAATATATCACATGGAATCATGGCTTTTTCTGCTGTAATAGTGATGTTAGGTATTTTGCTCTTGTAACCCAGCTGTGTTATTGGTTTTATTAATGCACAGCTTAGTCTTATTTCAGTAAAGACAGCAGCAGTAGCATCACAGGCATAACAAGCAGTAGCAATTGGACTTGTGGGAGATGGGGATAAGAAGAGTCAGAAGAAGTTGGTGAAAAATGACAGGATTTAGGTGGCACGCTGTTAAGGAGTGAGTCATCTCATCGGCAGGTGAAATAGGGTGGTTTAACTCCAACAGCTTCAGCAAAAGCACACCCATTCTTACGAGCTTCAGTTCTAAGACTGTTAAGGATCATCTCAGAGATCTGGATAGATACCCTGGAATACTTTTTTTTTTAAGTACATGGTCCCCCCTCCTTTGAAAGGATAAGTCTGCTTGTGCAGTGTGCCTGTTCAATAAATTCAGGGTTCAAGGAGGGACTCTTGAGGCGAAGAGGCTGTTTCTTTGTGTGTACATCAGAAGGAAAGCATATGTGTGTGTTCAGACCGGCTGCTCCCAGTGCAGTGGTGTTGCTATTGAAGACAAATGGACTTAAGAAAGGTTTTCTCTCATGTTATTTGGATTCCCTGAAGTTCAGGTTCTCTTACAGTAACAGTAGCCCTACTGGAAGGAAACACCTGGGTTTTAATCACTAGACACTAACGACTGTCAGCCACCATGAGGATTCCTGAAACTCTGTGTGCACACATTGTGTTATTGTTGGGGCTTTTTTTATTTATACATTTCTGCTGAGCAGATGCTGCTGTGCAAACATTCATTTACTGATCTTGTACTGAAAATAGTTGCAGACATCAGCCATAGTGGGCTGCCCATGCGTAATATGCATATAGCTGCTTTTGTGTGCTTTATGCTAGAAATGTCAGTGATGTTTAAGGAAATGTCTCTAAAAAGTTCACTTTGAGAAGAAGCCTGCTATGGAAATAGAACCTTACCCATTTGTTTGTGGAATGAAGAGCTTGTACATCAATATGAGAAGTGTTTTGTGGTGTTCCCTCTGGCCTTATCTCCTGTCATCCCATGTGCAAAGCATTCTGCAGGGCCCTTCAGGAAGGCAATACATTATAACTTTAGGTTTAAATGCACACATGCCTTCATTCCCCTTAAAAATGCTTTATCGTGCTTGGATTTATGCTTGGATCCATGCTTGGACCCCGGAATCATAAGGTTAAAGAATACATGAACCTTCTCCCACCTAAAACTTCAAAATGGAGGTTTAAGTTCGCATGCCCAAAATTGCAGTCAGATCTTAACAAGGCCAAGGGAACTGGTAGAGATGGAAGAAGCTGTTGGTAGCAGAGGTGCTGCAGAGAGGAGCAGCGTGGAAGGGATTGCACAGCTGCACATGGTAGTCTGAGAACCTTTTATGTGACATTTTGTCTTCAGGCCCCCTACTGTTGTCTTTAGCGGGAGAATTGGTTATTGAGGATGGGCTGACATACTGTTGGGTTCTCACTTTGTCATTGCCAGAGGTTGAAATAAAAAAGACAGCAGCACTGATTTTGATGGAGATCGTTGTGTTTAGTAATCACATTAATATGAGAGGGACTAGGGACTAGCCAAACTTTGAATGCCATCGTGCAAGATTGCAGCATAAGAAGTTCTACTAGGAACAGAGCCTGCTCCTAGCTCAAACCATCTGAGCAGGTAGAAAATACGGAACCACACGTCAGATGTTGTATTTCTACTGTGAATTTTGCTCCTGTGGGACATAAGCCAAATGGATGAGTGTAGATGGCTGAATGCAGATTGGGGTAGGGAATAGAGGGACAGCACTGGAAGAGAGTGTGGGCAATTGTGAGATGAAGCTGAGCTAACTGGATCCTGCGGGAAGGTGACAGTGGAAGGAGCAGCCACCAATGTGCTGCAGAGGCCGCTGGGCGCAGGGAGGTGTACCAATTGCTGAGTGGTCTGGTAGGTGTTGAAAAATCCCCTATTGAAAATGATAAGACCAGCCACCTCTGAACCTTTTATAACCTTAGAAGATTAATTCTTTGCAGCTGCAAGGAGACCTCAAAGAAGGGAATTTCTTAGCTTCTCTGTGTTCTTTCACTTCAGATTGGACACAGGGGCTGTTTGTGCTCATCGAAGGTCATGTACATCATCAGTTTCCATTGGCCTGGATACGTCGAGTAAAACTTCAGTCTCTACCCGCTTCAAATAATTTTAAACAGCTGCTTGGATAGTTGCAAGCACAAGCAGAAGGAATGGGTTGTGGTTATAGGATCTCATCCAACAAATGAACAGTTCTGAAAAACAGTTACAAGGAACCAACCACTAACTGATAACTGTTACACACCTGTAGGCCTGCATGGACCTGCAAAGGGGCTCAGTGTTCAAGTTTTAGCAGCAGAAGCATTGCAGGTTGCTCTGCTAAAAAAAATGAAATATAGGAATACCGGTCTCAGAGGTAACATAGCTCACAGACTGCTTGTCTATAAGAGAAGCAAATAGCCACCGTGTTGTCATGTGTCAGCCCCAGAAGTTATCAGTTCAGGGCCCAGGATTCAGAAGCACTTAAGGTTATGTGCATGTGCAGATAATAGCAAAGGGAGTTTAATCCTAGTCTCCTCTTTTCCTTTCCCTTCTCTTCTGTTCTCCCCTAAAATTCCCCATCACTGATCACCCCTTCTTCTGATTTTATCTGGGTTGTCTAATGAGGAGTGTTATCTGAGGATGTACTTTTGAATAAATGGTACTTTTAAAGAGGTGCTGGTTATATGCATGAAAATGTGGTAGTAGCTAGCCTGATTTCCATCTGGCATAATTTAGGAGTGAATCCATTGACGTCAGTAGAATTGAACGGATGTAAATATAATTGAAGTCAGGTCCTATATTTTTAAGGTTAAGCCTAGAAAATGCTGCAACTTGCTCTCCCCCCTCACTCTCTTTTCTCTTTCAAGCCCTGCCACAAATATGAATGTCGTAATTGGGACTTGGTCTATTTCTGCCCAGTTTAATCAAAGATCTGTCAGTAAAGAATTTTTACGAGATGAAAAGGTGAAGCCCTTCTGACCCCCCTACCTATCTTTAGAAAATCTCGTTGGCTGCTGTTTCTGAAAAATCTCGGCAGCAGTTCTTTTTTCCCTTGGTCAGTTATGTCAAGCAGCGTATCTGTAGCTATGTTTAGTTCTGAACACAAACATGAGGCAGAAATGAAAGCTTTTTGGCAAGCAAAGAACATGATTTTCAGCTCATTCTCACAGAATGGTGTTAATTAATAGATTGTTTTCTGACAAATAGTTAATTGTGCCTGACTATTTTCCATGTGGCTAAGGAAATAAGCCAACGAGGGCATGGCAGTTAAAAATCCAGAAATTTTGGTATGAAAACACTGGTATGATATCCAGTCCCATTTGCTGTACTTCTAAAAAGGGTTATGTGGATATTAGCATATGAAAATGTCACTGGAATACGTAGTTTCCAATTTTCTTTTGCTCACTTTTATACTGGTGTTACTCAACTGAGTTATACCAATATATGTAGGAAGACGACTAAAAAAGAGATCTCAATTAAAAGACAAATAATTATCTTCATAGTAGGAATAAAAATGGAATAAATAATTTTACAAGATTTCTCAGTGACTTCAGTGCAAATACATTTCTAACACTGAGGATAGAACCAGGGGTGGTGACACTGATAATAGTCATACCTGTTTGTCATCTTGGGCTTTTCATTTTGTTGTAGCTGCAAAAGTAATTTCAGGTCTATGCTGTTTGTGTTACCCTTAGCCAGTTCTTACTGTAAATGGCTGGCGCTTGCCAGCTGGGGTGATTTATTAGCCTGCAGCAGGAAAGATTCTTCCATTGATGAAATCAGTTGGATCATGAGATTGTGTGTCTCTCATGCCAAAAAGCATTTCTCTTCAGATATGTGACGTGTTTGTAAATAGATATGAACGTCTAATGCAGTTACCAGGAAGTTCTTTATTTTATTAAATTATATATTTCAGGAGTAATTCTTAAATCCTTAGTTCTACATCTTAGCCCCAGGGAGATAACCTGTAGCATACTATCTGTCTATACCAGCTTTGGAAATTAATTTTATTCCTCCAAAGTATTTCTTCTAGAGAAATGTGTAGTTCTCCATAGAATTGTCCTATGAGTAATTAAATGCTATGGTCATAGCAAAAATATGAAACACTGAGAATTAAAAGCAGATAAAGAGCATTAGCTTTCAAAATTGCATAGCTTATAGCATGTAATGTGGTGATATTTGTAGGATTTGGGTCTGCAGATTGATGGCCCTAATTGTGTATCCTTTAGTAATCTCGATGAAATAACATGGCACAGCACTAAATCCATTTGGCCTGTGTGGCTAATTTAAAGCTCAGCATAGATAATTGCCAAGTAGAAGGTTCTTTATATTTGTCTTGCTTATATGGCTCTGTTGAATATTCATAGCTCCTATTAACACATGCCCTTCAATATTTGCTACATTTTTGTCATAGATAGTAGATTAATTAAACGAGTTGTTGCCATAAACCTCTGGGCTATGATCTTGTCAGATCTTGTAATATAAGCAGTATCAGGTCTGGGAAAGTGATGCCTCCAGTCAAGAAAAAAAAAAAAAAAAGATGCTGCAGGTACTCATGGTATCTTCAGGAAGTGGCATGCTTCAGTCCAACTCTGCCAGCTCCCAAAACATCTTGCTGGAGGGCTCACCATTTGAACGGGAAGTGGTAGCTCATATCCTGACCATAGCTCTGAGCCTCATAGCTTGAATCCTTTTACTTTAGGGATATGTCTTCTACTACCATCATTTGAAATAGATTTTATGAAAGCTGAGCTCTCATTTTTATTGTTGGTTCCTGGCCACAGCGAAAAGCTTGAAACTATAGAATGTCAGCAAAACAAAAAGGCTTGATGGATCAGCAAAAATTAAAAAAAATAAAATAAAAATGTATTTTAAATACCAAGCAAATCTCAAACTGATTTTCAAGCCACATTTAATATAACTATGGGAGCGTTGGCTGACTAGAGTCAGTAATACTGGTTTAAAGCTGTCTTCTCATTTATTTTTGCAGCATTAGGGACATGTGTGCGTTTCTTCATGTTCCAGATACATAGTGATGACAGCTATTGAGTAAATCACAGGACCCTGTGACAAACTGCAGTTATCCTCTAGCTCTGAACTTCCTCTCCTGCACTCTTCCCACTTAGCCATTTCCTCTGTGACCACCACTCTCCTGAAATTACTTTGGGAGAGGAGTGTTAGTTACTTTGGGAGGGGAGGGCTAGAGTAATGAGCATCTTAAAAAGACATTTTGCTGAAAAACAAATTTTCTATTAGTCTTGCAAGCATGTAGTAACACCTGCGCACACAATATCCCCAGGATCACAATGGCACGTGCTCCAGCATAGGTAACAAGTTCCTAATGGTGAAACTGGTTAAGCACCACAATAGGGTCGCTAAAATCCAACTTTGTCCTGGTTAACGAATGAAAGAAATCAAATTGGATATTAAATGGTGTAACTGTTCAATTCCTAACTTTACTGGCATCCTGGGATCCACCAATACTGACATCCACCATGAACACCTAGCAGATGGTCTCCAGCTCTCCATACAGGCTGCCAAGTTGTAGCAAACTGGAAACCTGTCTGGTGGGCAGAGATCTCTTGGAGCTTGGCTGGGTTTCTGCGGAAGAAAAATCATCTTGCCTGTCAGAAACTTTTGACTTTTAAGAAACAAATTCTAATGAAAATTATGTTTTGTTTTTTTTTCTCCCCCAGCAAGAAAGCAGATATATTCCATGAGGATCTTAGATAGTTTGTGGAGGTTTGTGATTATGCTGGCAGAAATACAGACTTTCTGTTTCTGTCCATTTAAAAAAAAAAAAAGGATATGGACTGAAATAATTGAATGGCTTTGAAAATGACAACCGGGTAAATAAATAATTCATTTGTCCCCCTGTACTTGGCTCTGGTGAGGCCGCACCTCGAGTCCTGTGTTCAGTTTTGGGCCCCTCACTACAGGAAGGACATCGAGGTGCTGGAGCATGTCCAAAGAAGGGCAACGAAGCTGGTGAGGGGTCTGGAGAACAAGTCCTACGAGGAGCGGCTGAGGGAGCTGGGGTTGTTTAGCCTGGAGAAGAGGAGGCTCAGGGGCGACCTTATCACTCTCTACAGGTACCTTAAAGGAGGCTGTAGCGAGGTGGGGATTGGTTTCTTCTCCCACACGCCCAGTGATAGGATGAGAGGGAATGGGCTAAAGTTGCGCCAGGGGAGGTTTAGGTTGGATATTAGGAAAAACTTCTTTACTGAAAGGGTTGTGAGCCATTGGAACAGGCTGCCCAGGGAAGTGGTTGAGTCACCATCCCTGGAGGTATTCAAAAGACATTTAGATGTAGAGCTTAGTGATATGGTTTAGTGGTGGACTTGTTAGTGTTAGGTCATAGGTTGGACTGGATGATCTTGGAGGTCTTTTCCAACCTAAATGATTCTATGATTCTGTGATTCTACAAAAAAGACAAATATATTAACTTTGTGTTCACAGATCTTTACTTAGGCATCTAAATAAGTAGGTTTGGATTCCGAAATTTGAATTCTAAATTGTGACTAATTTTCACCAAACTTTTCAGAAACTTGTGGCCTCTCAGCATTGTTTCAAAATAAGCTAAATTATTAAGGATTCTATTTATTTTTTTTCTTTTAAAATAAAGCTTCCAAATATTTCTCAGCGTGTTCAAAATTCCAGTTGATGAAACACAGCGTATAGATTTTGTCTCTTTTTTGAAGAGAATACATTTTTGTGCCAGGCATGTAGTGAATTCACTTACGTGCTTGAGGTCAATAATTGCAATGCAGTCCATCAGTATTACTGAATATTGATCAATGACACAATAGACTGAAATGACACAGTATTCTGGACTGTCCTTGAGACAATGTAGTAACAATGACAAAGAAACATCTTGTTCTCTCTGTATTGCTGTCCTACTATTTTTTGTTCCAGCACTTGTGATTTATAATGACCCTTGGGTAAAGTAGTCAAATCTGTCAGTCTTGAAAAGGTATCAGTCATGAAGGGCCATCATTTCTGAGACTGAATATTAGGAATGACAACGTGATAGAGAAAGACATAGAACATCTTCTGGGACAGATTTTAGTCACTGTAGTTCTAATGTAGACATTGATGATTACCTGTCCTTCACCAAACAGACACTGTAATCATTTCAAATGACATTTTACATGTTTGAGCCATCATTAAAAATTGCAAGCTGCTTTCAAATCAAAACTCCACCTCCAGCATTCACATCTGATTCAGTGCTGTTGACAAGTGTTCTTGAGTTGATCATTAGAAATCCATGCACTTTTATTGAACTGAAAGATAAAATGCATATATCTTTTGAGGTAATGGGTATTATTACTACTTTATCCTAATCTAGCACCCACTTGATCAGCTGAAGGCAGACTCAATTGTAAATTAATGATCTTTAGAGACAGTGACTTGAAACTGTGATGTCTTTACATCGATTCTGCTCCTGTGCAATTCCCATTATAGCCCACTGATGAGGATGAACTACTCATAAAACACTTCAATTTGACTTGAACAGAAAAATCTGCCCACAGCAAAACTCCAGGGTATAGCAACCTGTGTAGCATAGCAGAGAATATTGGTTGCTCTTGGTATCTTGGACCATACCCAGAGGAAACTGCTTTTCTCTACCACTGAATAATAGTATCCATTCTTGAGCAGTTACACGGGAGGTGTGGTAGAGCCTCCAAATCTCCCCGTCTTTTTTCTTGCCTCTAATTGAAAGCCGTTCACAAATATGATCCCTTTCTCCTGTGGCTGACCATCTGATGATATGCAGAATGTCTCCATGGACTGAAGAGAAAGATACAGGACCATGCCATGGTCCCTTCCTTGTGCTTCGTAGGGCAAGTCTGGCTTACTGGAGGAAGGGGACTGCTCCATTTTAAGGGAAGTAGTGTTTTTCCCCAGTACTAGGATTATTGTGCTGTGAGGTCCAGTGACTATTTTGGAGACAACACAGCTGCGGATATGTCCCAGACTTGAGCTGTGTCTTAGACGTACAGTCCATCCCACATATTAAGCTATGATTTTTATTCAAATATTTGTGAAACTGCAGGCAGCTGCTATCACCAACCTTTCAATGATATTTTCGTGAGAGGTGTTTCAGAGAGCAAGCTTACAGACACCCTCAGTAGCAGTCTGAAGAGTCCAGACATCCCAAATTTAAACAATGTGTACTCAAAAGGCATGAACACGCACCAGATGCAAAGGTGTCTACTAATAGCATCTTCATTTTTATCCTGAACAAGTGGTGTGAGCATGCTAGAAGAGAGTGCTGGGTGAAACACGGGTGCTGGCTGGCCAGGGAGCTAAGTACTTGTTATTGCCTGCACTTGTGCACAGGGTTTTGCTCTAATATAACAGCTTTGTTCTCACCTCCACTCTTCAGACTTTCCATTCACTTGTTCAATCAGTATAACTGATTAGAAAAGCCCAGGGTTAATGATGTCTTCTTCCCTTTTTGTTTCTTCCCCTATGTCTCTTTTATAAACAGTTCTTAAGACATGACCTCTTCCAGAACAGGTTTGTTCCCTGTCAAACTGGCTTTGAAGATCAGTTGAACTATAGCCTGTCCTCTCTCTCTTGATCAGCCTCAGTTCCTACTGCTAGCTGGGCCTTTTCTGACCTTCCCACCTGTCTGGCTTGGCATTTTTCTCTGTCCTGGCACCTTACAGGTTGGGCAGGTCTTCCTTGCCCCAGCCCTTGGGTGATGGAATGTCCTCTTCCCTTCCTCACTCTCCCCAGCCAATTTCTGAGAAGCAATAAAATAGGGAAGATAAGTAGTAAAGTGCAGATTTTTCTTCAAAGTCATTTAGCTCAACACTATCTTTTCAGGAATAGACCTTTGCTGTTTGCAAAGCCTTGCTATCGTATCCCTAGTAAATTGCCACTACTTGATTTCAGACAGCCGTCTCATGGTCTGAAGAAGTTGCTATAGGACAAAACATGTTTTACTCAGAATGTATAAGAATACTTTTTAAAACGCAGTGCAGTTTCTTTCACCTTGTCTGAGATTAAAAGCAATCAGTGTCTTGAACAAATGGTGGTGCATTTACCATCTCTGTGCTCTCTGCCCGTTTGCCCTTCCCTGGCTGTATTCTTGATATTATCAGAAAGTTAGAGTCTTCTATCTCACTGCAAAAAAGTTCTTATGGACATTCAAATCTCAGCTTCATGGATAGCAAAGTGATCCTGTGTCATGGCAGAGATTTCTAAAACACATGAATTACCTTTTGTTTTTTTTACTTTCTCAGTCCTCTAGAGTTGGATTTCTAAGCATTTAGTTAGCCACTTCTTGTGGACTCATGGATCAGGAGAAGAAAGAGAGCGCATCAGAATTTTAACCATTTCACGTGCTGTTATAAAATATTTTTTTTTTTAGGTACGTTGTACAGTGAATAAAGTTTATATGATCCTGGGTTTCCCATTATCTTACATACGTTATCTTCTGCAAGGAATCTACTACAAAGGAAATCCAGAGTGTTAAACTCTACCAAAACAGAAGAGTCAAGGATACACATTTTATACAGCTAGAAATGATTTAAGGTACAAGCTAACTACAAATCCTGTACACCTTTAAGCTGCAATAACCATTTTATATGACTACTGCATTCGTGTTCACTCAGCATTCATGCAACACATGCATGAAAAGCTGCACAGCTGTGGAATAATTATACAACCACCTTCAACTCAGGAGCAACCTAAATCATGACTTTCTGATCCAAATCTGGACTTCTGCCTTCATTTTTCCAGTGTTTCATAAACCCATGGAATAATACAGGTTGGAAGGGAGTTCATGTAGTTCATTCCCCCGGCTCTAGGCAAAGCCAACTAGACCAGCCTGCTCAGGGCCTTGTCCAGTCACATCCAAAGGTGGACATTTCACAGTGTGTTCCAGTGTTTGACCACCATCACATGGTGAAAAACTTTTGCTTAGTATCAAATCAGTATTTCCCTTGTTTCAGCTTGTGGGTGATGCATCCCATCCTGTCACTGTGAACCTCTGAGAAGAATTTGGCTCCATCTTCTCTGAAGCTTTAGGAGACATGCAGTCCTCCAGGCTTGTTCATTAGAAAAACTCCAGTTGACTTCACTGATATCTAGAGCAAATCTCTGCTACAAAACTCATATCAGGCATTGTTTGGCTGAAGGAGTGGTCTGAGGATCTCACCTGCCTTTCCTGTGTTAACGAGTACAGAGGGGACTGAGGTGCTTCTGCAGACATTTATTGCTATTTGGATATGAGCCAGAGCTGTTTGGAAATCATATTAGTCCAGAGTCAGGACATCTGGTTGAACCTATTGCCATGCTGTTGTGCTTCACTGTGTTACTTTTGACTAAAGCTGACTTGTGTCTTGCCATTTTAAAGGCTATCTAGAAGGAGTTCAGATTTGAACAGATCTGTCTCAAGAATGGGTGTCCTGTTCATAGTCATCAGTGCCTGTAACTGGAGCTGTCAATGTACCCCTGCTCTGCACGGGGGATAGCGCAAGGGTTGGCAGTCACAGGGATCAGCGTGGTCCCCACTGTGGCTGCTACTTGTCCACCCCGCGTGGCTCTGGCTGCTCATGCAGTAGCACCAGGGCCAAGCGTGTGCATCACTCATTCACTGCTCAGTGCTCAAAGGATGCAATATTGTACCCTTTGGGGTATTTTTTTGTGTGCATTGACTATAATCCAAATCTGAAAATGGCACAAGCCACCTTTGATCTGTCGCTGAGGTCAGCAAGAGAGAAGAACGAAAACAGACGCATTTTCATGTGTCTGTGTCACACTTTTTTTTTTTTTTTTTAACAATGGGCATATCATTTCCTGTTTAAAACTACAAAGCTTAGCAGCAAAACACATCTCATCTGTGTGTGTGGCATGGGAGGTGTTGATATCCTCTGCCTATGGCTGTCACACCCACTCTTGCATTGAAAAGTGCCTCCCATCAAATGAGCTTGCAGAAATATGAGCGTTGTTGCATATGCTGGTGTTTGCATGATGTGCTTCTTCATTGCTGCTGTTCGTCTTGGAAGAATACTTTTCAGTCCCAGCTGTTATTTTCAAGAACTGACAAGTAGGTTTCTGTAAATGAATCAAATTTATTCTGAACATGGACATAGTCCTTCATCAAAAGACAATGAAAAGGCAAGAAATACATAGCAGAACATATCCCAGCCTGTGTCAAAGCTGTCTTTTGGCAGCACAGAGAGATTTTAAGTGAGGGGAAAGGGGAAAACAGCAAGAAAAAAGTTTCAGAAAATTCTTTCTGGATTGCTCCTCCTGTGCACTGTGTGAAGGAATGTTGTAACTTCTGCATTTGGGGGGGCAGGTGAGGGAAAAGGGGATTAAACCACTTATGGTAAGTGTGAACTTGCTACCTTACCAGCGATTCTCTGAAAGGCCACATTTTGAATACCTTCTGCAGTGGAGTCTGCTGGCAATATATAATTTGTTTACTAAACAGGGAATGTAATTGAAATGTCCCTTTTGAGTTAATGAAAATATAAAACAGCCTTCCAGAATAGACCAAGGCCTCTAATTTAATTATCTGTGAGCCTCATGGATTAAAAGTATTCTTTCATCCATTCCTGACAGCCTGAAGTAGATGAATAACTGAAATTCAAAGAATACCCTTACAAAAAGGAGACCTGGTAGATGAAAGAGCAAAGGGCCAAACCATTTCTAAAAGGATGTATCTCCACTGGGTTGCCTGTTGCCGTTATTGCAACTAATTATATGTGAAAACTCTTGAAGATTTGGAAGCTGTGATACCCACTAGAGTGTCCAGAGGTTCCCATCTCCTGCAGAAAAAGCAAGCTGGCTCCTCTTTGAAATGCTGTTTGCTTTGTATCAAAGTAGTTACTCTTTAAGGTGACATTGTATGCAGTGGCCTTAAGCATGTGAGCAGCCCCAGAAACCCAGGGGGAGCAGTTGTACAGGTAGCATTGAGCTTATTTCCTCCTTATTTTTAGTCAGCCCTTCAGACCATAGGTCTGGTGCTAAAGCAAAGCCTGGCGTGATGCTGCCCAACCGCTGCGAAAGCATCCAGAAGCAGCCAGAGCTCAGGCATGTCCTCAGTGCGGTGGGGTCTGGCATGTCCCAGCACTGCATGAGCCATGTGCTTTCTGCACTGAAGTGAGCTAGCTTCTCACGTCAGCTGAAGTCTGATGGATAGGTGTCCTGGTAGGAGATAGGTCTCCAGGTACCTGCTGAAATCCAACAGCCGTTCTTTCACATTTTTTGTCTGCCTTCGCTTCCATGTCTATGACCACCGTGTGCATTACCAGTATTTTCCACCCTGGTAGAGACCACGGTGTCCTTACGGAAACACAGAACATTTCAACTGACTTTAAGCTCAGGTAGACACGAGCTCAGATCTCCTCTGGTATGATCCTAGGCCCAGCCATCTTGCCGTACACAAAAAAATAAGGTTTCATCCCTGCCATATGTGAAATATTTTCTGACTCTGGAAAGGCAAAACAGGAAGGTGCATATGTGAACAAGTGGGGTTTCCACTTCACGGGGGGAGTACATGGGGAGCAAAGAGGTCTGGGTTTGTGAGTAGCAGCATGGATGCTTCACTGTACTTGTTTTATTTTGTTAGAATATGTTCTCCCTTTTCAGGTTTGTACTTCAATACTTTGCTCTAGAGGCACAGTGTGTCTAGGAAAGAAAAAAAAAAGTTTGTCTCTGGTATAAACATCTACAGTGTCGTTGACTTGAAATGGAATTTTGCCTGTTAAGTATACACAGGGGCCTCAAGTGAGCTGAGCTGAGCTGAGCATGGAGAGGGGGCACTGGTACCTGTTGCTGCTTTAGCAGTACCCAAAAGACCAGCAAAAAAGTGTTGAAGCATTTCATTGTGGTGAGAGGTTGGACGAGTGCTGATTTTTCTTTCCTCTAGTTCACCAAGATCGGATCTAACATTCTGACTTTGAAAAAGGTTTGAGTGTGAATTTCTTTTAGAGTGGATGGCCATTTTATTGGTCTGCAACACAGATAAATGTGCTTTGAATTGTACATGTGCAAGTGGCAATGGAGTGAAGAAACTGTACTGCAAGTGCCAGAGTTCTGCCAAGTTCTGGCTAAGAAGCCAGCCCTAACCATCATCTGAAATAGTGCCTCTAAAACGTGTCTCAAATGATACTTAAATATACTCTTAGAGAATTGTTTCATGTTATCTTTATGATATGTCAGATTTTAAAACCTTTAAAATCTGAACAAATCCTTCACTTAGCTGCCAATAAGCAGCATGCTTTTTGCTGTCATTTTGTAATTTAATATTTTACTCATGCTTGGTATGACCCTGTTGCTCCATCTGGATTAATTTCCCGCATTGTTCTGAATGTGCCCTGTAGGCTAGCGTATTTGCAGACTCTGTTCTTCCCTTGTAAAATTTGCTGTTACCATCTGCAGGACAAAATGTTCTCTTTGACACCTTACAGAAGTGCCGACTGCCTGTCGAACAGCACGATATCAGCTGTTAAAGCCTGATCCAAACCCTACTGAAATCAGTGAACTGTAATGCAATTCAAGGTTTTTAGGGAAAGGCAATATCTTTTATTAGATCAGCTGTTAGACTTGGAAAAAACAGACATGCTTTCAGGCACACCAATCCTTCTTCAGGTTTGAAATAGCAGCAGTATTGCTTACACCAGCATTCCTTACCAGTGAGACAGCTATAGTCTCAGAAAGGATTAAAAAAATGTGACTAAAAGTGAGTGTATCACAGGGCCCTTTCTCCTAGCCAGGTGTAGGGTAGGGCTTCCTAGCAGGACATGGGCAAACATCGTTCTGCTCTCTCCTCCACACCCCTTCCCAGTGCACACCTTACAAATAGGGGATACATCCTACAAGGAGAGGTTGGATAAGGCCACTTCAGGCAGAGCTGAGAAAAAGCCTTTAATACCTTAAGACGGAGCCGTGTCTTCTCCGTAGTCACCGTGCTATTGGGAAGGACAGAGCCAAGCTGTGGGCTTTGGCGTGCGGGTTGTGACCGCAGCATCCACTCATTTCTGAGCTAGAAATTCTGGCTCCTGATGTTTACAGCTGTCCAGCAAATAGTTGTGTGAGCAACTGGCAAAAGGAGTTTTATTCTCTTTCTTGTGGTTGGTTTACTGGGAGCAGTGTTTCCCAGCATTTTTGGAGTCACAGTTGGCTGACCAGCCATCTAATAACAAGGCTGGTGATTGAAAATATTACTCAGGCAGGATAGTTTTGCGGAAAAGCTGTGAGCAGCTTCCCATAGTCTTTGGATTGTTTGAGGTCATGGAATAAAAAAAAAAAAAAGTAGTAAAAGCCCAGTATTGTATCTGCTTAATCCCGTGGATTAGGTATCTGAAGATCCTGTTTTTTCATCCTACAATAGACTTCATATTCATCTTCCATTTTCATGTCTTGAAATCTTAAAAAGTATGTACTAAAATCTATCTATTTAAGGAACACAGGCAGTGCTCAAAAATTAAACATTAGCATTAGCTGTAACATTTATTTCTATTTTTCCATGCTAGGAATTGGGGTATTAACTGTAGTTAATAACTGCGGTGTTAAGTAGCTAAGGATGCTTTTTGCTTATGTGAGTGTTTCTGTGGTACCTGGGCTGCAAGAACGTTGGATTCTACATTCTTTCTATGTATTAATAGGTACATTAATTATGCATCTTCTCTATTCAGGCCCATTTGAAAATGAGAGGTTGCATTTCAAGAAACTGTCACTGTAAGAAAATTGTAAATAAGTATTAACGCTCCTCAAGAAATTAAAAGGATGAACTTTTATAAGTTTAGGTTGATTAATATACATGAACAACCAATGAAAAAGTAATGCAGTAAACAGGAATATGATTACTGGAAAAGCTTAATTTGGAAGAAAAAATATATTTTAAAAATAATATAAGCCAAGAATGTTTGGCTTAAGCTTAAGATCTGCTTTGGGTGTTAGTGTTCTTGTGTGAAGCTTTCCTACAACTGGCTTGAAATCCCTTAAAAGTTCAGAAACGTATTGGACCCCGTCTTCATATAAAATTTCAAATTCAATGTTTCAAATATGCTTTTCAATCCGAATTCATCATTTAAAGCACATTGTACTTATGGATCTGAACCACCATTCCTGGTGTGCCATTCCCAGCCTGGTCAATCTTTGATTTATCTCTTTCATATGTTTCTCTACCCAGTGACATGCCCAATGACACACATCCATGGCAACTAGGTTGGCATCAAGCATAAAACATATGTAGACAGCTGCTTCTTTTTCCTGGAGAAGGTTTTAATGGAGGAGTCATGTAGACAACCAGATTCTCTGGTGAATCTCAGAATTTGTTTAATTCTCTTTAATACCCAGCCAAGGTGTTTGGGTTTGAAAGTGGGGCTGTGAGGTTGTTTCTGGTGTCTTTTCCTTTATGTGAACCAAAAGAAAAATGATGAATTTGTCTGTGAAAGCCAAGGCCCTTTCATATTCCCATCTATTTTAAGACACCTAAATGCTGCCATATTAGAGTAAGTAAAAACTAGGGACCATACTTAATCCCCATAACAGTAATTGTGTAGCCATGTGGACAACCACATGCCTAAACTGCAAAATATAATTCCACATCTGGATTCTGCAGCCAGTAAAGGGCTTTGATGTCCCAGTTGTTAGACATCTTCTGCAGATGGGTTTGAAATGTAGATGCAGATCCATCTCTGAGTCACTGCTTCAGATCAACCCCATGTTTAAGTTGGATCTCTCTATAAAGTGGCACTTGTAAAATTGTTGGGAAGCAAGGTATGAAGGAAGGAGAAGCAACGAAAATGTGAACTATAGAGGAAAGAAGCAAACCCATCTGCTCCTAAAACAGTATTTTTTGCTACCTGACATCCTTTAATAGTGATGATTTTGCAGGTTTTTTTAGTTTTGAACCTAGAAACAACAGCAGCAGTGTCCAGCAGTCAGGTTAACGTGACAGCTACACATGAAAGGTGCACATTATAAAAATACATTTAAGGTCCTTTCATGCATACCACAGCTAAATAACAGCCAGGTCTGTCTCAGTGTTCTTCCACACTGCATTTATGGAGTGTACTGTAATGAGTGAAGCCTGCAAGGAGGGTTGGAAATGGTAGTGCTAATGAGAGCAGCAGATTTCATTGTGCTTTACTCGATTTCTGTGGCATCTGGTTATAAGTTCATGTGGGAGATGTCAAAAAGCCAAAGAAGGAAAACTCTTTTGTTCCTTATCTTGCCCAGGACTCAAGATGCTCATATTGTCAGGCTTTGCACCATGATAGCTTTGCCTCTTGTTTCACCAAAAATTTCCTCCTTTTCAGGTGCCAGGAGACAACGAGAAGCACTGGAAGCCAGTATTAGTGGTCTTGACAGAGAAAGACCTCTTAATATATGAGAGCATGCCACGGATGAAGGAAGCTTGGTTCAGCCCTCTGCATACCTACCCCCTCCTAGCCACCAGGTACCTGTGCTTTTTTATTACAGCCACTTCAAGAGCATTGGGAATGGCTGAATTAGCCAAGATCGGGTCTAGCTGGTGCACAGCTATAGATCACATCTGAAATGCTGTAGTTTGAGAACCAGATTCTTCTTCAATAGGCTGATGTGCTCAGCTTAACTGTTCCTCCTCACTTCTCCACCATTTCAAGTTCTGGCCAAGGCTAATTGCCAGGATCACACCAGAAGGGTTACAAATGCGGTAGCTTGGCCCAGATCTAGAAGTGCTGAAAAAGTCGAGAGTTTGATCTTGTGAGATCTCTATCTGAACATGCAGACTTGAGGACGTGTTCATATTTCCAGCTACTTTTTCAGGCTGAAAAATGGGAAATTGGTGCCCTGGTTTGAATGTGCTGGTGTGGGAGTACTGTGCCAGAGGTTTGGGGCTTCTGTGATCTTGCACATACAACGGAGACACTTTATTTCAGTACGACTTGTGTTCTTGCTCTAGGAAGAGAAGTCCTGGCTTTTTTAGCTTAAAATGGTGAGCTTGGAAGACACATTCTTGAATCTAGGTTGGAAATAACCATGTGCATTATTTCAAAGGTATCCATCAACACTAATTCAGAGGGAGCTTTCCCATGGCTGTCTTTATACAGTGGAAACTGTCTGTGCTTCTTGATGTGAATCTTAATCACATTTCTCTGCCAGTATGGTCAAAGGGCTTGAGAAAGAGCTGCTGCTTCATTGTTTTGGCCTTGCTACAGGCCTCTATTATACTATCTTCAATGAATTCCCTTTCAGAAGGGCTGGTAGTACATGGCCAAAAGTAGTGGGTCTCTTACTGCACTCTCATTAGTTAATTTTTGTTCTCAGTCTCTTCATTCTCTCCCCAAATGAGCTGAGACTTTGCTACTAAATCATTATATTAAAAAAAAAAAAACAACAAACATTAAACTTGGCAAATTATGCTAAGGATTGTTTTGTCCCAGTCAACCTACCCATGATGGGGCTTTCAAGACTTTTGGAAGCCAGGTTCTGACTAACCCTGTGTTACCATCAAATGAGGTGCGTTACCACAAAATGAGGTGGGAGTCCCATGCTTTGCAGTTGCAGCCTGCTATGCATGGTGGCAGTGAAGGCTGACAATTCCAGTGAAATCCGTCAATTCCAGTTGACAATGAAAACTAGGTAAGGTGTTGGAGCAGGAGATTGTGTCTGGTTGTGTCACTAGACCTTGATGTGCTGCTGCCCCAAGATAAACGGCACGTGGTGTGGTGTCAGCACATGGTAATTGTGCCTCTGTGTGATTGTGCCAACGTCAGTGATTTATTGCTCCCCCCGTTGCAGCATCCTGCCTTAAGGAAGGCTCACCGCTGTGTCTGACCCCGCAGAGGGGTTGTTCTGGATAACATCACTGCAAGGTGGAAGGAGCTGACTTACAGTTTGTAAATAGAGAGGAATATTTCTGTATGCCCCTCTGCTCTTTGTTTGAGCTGCTGGAGAATCATCGCTTGGATAATGAATCTTGCATGAGGGGAAGAAGCACTGGGAATTCCCAAGGAGCGGAGCCTTGGTGGTGCCTGGTTGCCGGCGGCATGCAGTGGTGCCTGCTGTGGGCTGCGCAGAGGACGAGGTTGTTCAGCTGAACCTGTTTCTTTATGAGTTCCCCACCCTGTTTTATAGAGTGTCAGTTATCTGACCACATTCCTTCCGCCCCAAAACAAACTTTGCTGCCTTTCGTGGAAAACCCACAGCAGAAGGTGATGCAGCTCCTCCCCTCTGCTCCGGGGTGTCATCTGTCAGTGGACCTCAGTCCTATTCGTTAAAGTGACCAGAGATCCTGCCTGTGGCAAGCACAGCTCAGGGACACCAAGGTTGCCACATCCTGACATCCAGACCCTCCTGGTGGCTGGACCCTGGTGGCTGCAGACAATGGCCTGAGCATGTCCTTTAGCCTGTCTCAGGTGTGAGGCAATCACTAATCTCTAAATTTTTGCTTGCAGTAAAAGGCAATTTAACAAAGCCACTTTACTGCGGTGGATCATCCTCCTGCCAGGAGCAGGGTGCTCCTTGCCTTCAGGAAATGAGGACTGGAAGTGCATGGCCCCCTGCCCTCCACACACCTGTGGGGCTTCACAAAGCTCACATTCCTTCAGGATTTCCCTTTAATGAGCCTTGCACGTGAGCGGCCCATGCAGGCCTGTCCTACAGCTCTGCCACATTGCTGGGAAACACCTGTGTCTTGCCCAGATGGTTTGTTCTCCTTATCAGCCCCAGTTTGGCTTGGGCTTGCCAGCCAGTGCACCCTTCTCCTTCCTGCCCACACATCTTCATAAACACATGAACACTTCCAGGAAGGGGGCATCCACAGCTTCTCTGGGCAGCCTGTTCCACTGCCTCACCACCCTCATAGTGAAGGATTTCTTCCTTATATCTAATCTAACTCTCCCATCTCTCTCCATCTTTCTTATAAGCCCCCTCTAAGTACTGAAAGGCTGCAGTAAGGTCTCCCTGGAGCCTCCTCTTCTCCAGACTTAACAACCCCATCTCTCTGCCTTTCTTCGTAGGAGAGGTTCTCCAGCCCTCTGATCATTTTTATGGCCCTCTGGACCCTCTCTAAGAGGTCCATGTCTTTCTTGTGCTGGGAGCCTGAGAGATAGGGAATGCTTAAGAAACCTTAGTTGTTTAATCTAGAGAAGTCCATGGAAAACATGCCGATAGTTTTCAAGTGTGCACACATGAGACACAAGGAGGGCAGGGCAGCAGGTTCTCCAGGTCCGTGGTGGATACAACAGGACATAGCTGGCTGCATTTGAGGCAGGGGGGTTGAGGGTAGGATCTGCAAGACCTTGGTGTGCAGGTGAGGCACTGGATTAGATTCTCCTGAAAAAGCGCACAATCCTCATCACTGGGGACTTGCAAGGATGGCTGCCAGCGCCAGCAGCGTGTCGGCACAGTTGGCCCAGCTCTGGAAAGTGGGATGCACCACGTGGCCTCCTAAGAACCCAGTGTCTATGATTTTTTATTAATATTGCTATGATTTAACAAACAGGTAAAAAGACAACGGATATAGCAAATTTGCATTGAGAACTGAGCCACAATCTGATAAATACATATGAATTGCTGAATCCCCAAGGTTAGCAGATTGCATGAATTGACAGATTCCTGAAATCAGTACACCTACTGTTGTGGATGTTTTCGATTAAAACCCTGCAGGATCCTGATTTTGTGTTGTGTCACACCGAGTAGTTACAGCAACAAAATAAACACGGTTTGCTGTTGGTATTGACTGCTGTGCTCATGCTCGGTCAGTGATTAGCCTCCTCATGACACTTTTTTTAATCCCCTCTGCGCATTGATCGGTGCAACTGAGAACTTTTCACCTGGAAAGTTTGCAGACCACATGTTGTAATCTTGGCTGCTCCCATCTTTCAGATTTTTACGAGTCCTTGAGAAAACGTTTTTGCTTAGGTAATGCATATTTGAAAAGTTGCTGAAACTGGAAAACTTCAGAGCCAGATACTGCACAGAGTCATGCTTAATCTACCCAACACATAATGAGCAGAGAAAATTGGGAAGTGGTAGAAGGATTACGATCTTCTTACAGTATTTTAACAGCAGAATTTCAACATGCCCTTTCTGTTTATTGATAAGTTTGCCTTCAACCCATGGATGCTATTAAGATCTAAAAATATTTTCTGGACAGTCTTTCCCAGCTTTGTATGGAGTATAAGTAATAACTCAAATAAACCTGAGATCAGGAGATTTAAGTTGTTCCTTTAAGTGCCTGCACTGGGAGACACAGTAACTGGCTCGTAGCCCTGACTCCAAGGACCTTTTTGTCATAATCTCTGTTTCATTGTTTCCTTATGCCTGAAGCAGGAATAACAGTGCCTCCCTATGGCATGGGAATGGGGCTTAAGCAATTGCATCTTAAATGTTTGCAATCAAGTCAGATTATCTATCATAGCAGATAGGTAAAAAAAAAAAAGAGCACACATTGCACTCTGATGAAAGATCAAGTCTCTCTACATAGCTTTTGTGCAAAGCTGAGTTCTGTAACCAGAAAGAATTAAAGCAGTTCCCTACTTGATGCCAATACGAATTGCAAACGTTTGGTGATTATGAGCACGGGGCAGCCTGGGCTAGTTATCTAGGTAAATCCAACTTTTTCATGAACATCATATTGTTACAAACATTCACCAGTCTCTGTTGTATGACTTTCTAAACGTGCAACAGACCAACAGCAAGAACTGGTGTTGCAAGGTAGTGGCAAGGGCTCTGCGTGGGAAGTTGGGACAGGAGTTTGGGCACTGATTAGTCGTCTGTGCAAGTGAGCTGAGGGGCAAATGATGGAGAGTACGGGGGTGCCCAAGCACCCCAGGGAAGGTGGAGAGGCAGCTGCAAGCTGTGCAAGGTCTCTGCTTGGCTTCCTGGATGGTTGTGGCTCCCTCCAAGGCAAAGCTTGGATGAATGAGGGCCTGTGCATAGGTTTCCAAAGAGTACAGCTGCTCCAGAGCAGGTTTCAAATGCTAAGTCAAGGGTTAAGAAGTGGTTTCAACATAAGAAAGGTCAGATTGTAGTGGCTTTCTACTGGGCAGAGCTGCATGCCACGGCCTCTTCTGAGGTAAATCTCCAATGAGCAGCTGAACACTTGCTCTGAATGTCAGTGCTGGTCTCCCTGTCCTTTTTGAAGAGGCCATTAGGTTTGGCTGTGTCGCAGCAAATGTTTGAAACTCTTTTCATGGCACCGGCGTGAGAAGCAGATCCTGGAGAGTCTCACCTGGCACCCGCACGTCACGCTGTGCCATACACATCTCGCTACCGCACACCTGCAAAGAAGAATGCCATAAAGGTCCCCAGAGCATGGACAGACAAGGGAGAAATTAGAGGAGATTAGCAGCATCTTCCTGGCTCCCTGGAGCATGCAAAGAGTTGCATTTTCCTACCCGCTGCACAAACAGACTCTACCGTGACCAACCTTCTCCTGCCCTCTTGCGGCCCCACAGCTCCGGGCAGAGCGCTCAGGGAGACCTCGGACACCTGCGCGGAGGCAGCAGGGCCTGTGCCAGGGGGGTCCCGGAGCGGCTCTGGGTGCCTGGGTGGCTCTCAGGCGCAGGGTGCACCGCTCATGCAGCCTTCGGAGCCATCTGCGAGGTTTGTAAGATTATTTTTTGCCTTTTGAGGTGTCTTTGTGTTCTTCAGGATAAAATATTTTTTTCTGTAAGTGAAACTAGTCCGAATGCAATTTTATTAAAGCTTGGGAATCCTTGGACTTGTACCCAAATACTGGGTGCTGATAGCTGGTACATAAATACTATCAAGTGTTCCCCTGCTTATTTGTCTAGTTTGTGTTGAGCTACATGATTTTGCAAAGCATGATCTGGAGTTGTATGCTAGAAAAGGATTTTTAAATAAGAAGACTGAATTTTTAATAATGTGAATGGGAAGGCAGGCAAGAAACAGGCTCATGTTGGATATGTCCAACATACTTTCATTTGTAAAATGCATCACCTTTCTATTCATATGCTGAAAAACCTAAAATGCCAGTGCAGTGGATGATGCATGAAGACCTGGGTGTTTTGGTTTTTTTTGAAAGGGAATAAAACATTTGAACCATCTGTCACATATATTCAGTATCATAAGTATTAGAGCATAATTTTTAGCACAGCTCTTGAACACTGCATAAGGGAGCTTTGCCTTTACTGACAATCTTGATGTGATCTTTCAGACTGCTTTTCCCCCAGTAGCAAGCAGAAGGCAGCACGAGAGCAGCAGCCCTGCCCACACCCGGACGACTGGCATTCAGGTCCTGGTCTCCTGCCTTGATAATCGAGATGCAGCTTCCCCTCGGAGTTTGCACCTCATCAGGCCACAGCCCAGGAATAAAAGTTTCGGGGCTATTTATTTGGCACCGACTCCCTTACTACAACATCTGCCTGGAGTGCAGTTAGGAGTGCTGGTGCATCAAAGTGAAGCGAGGAGTTTCCACAGCCCTTCCGGAGGCAAAAACGCAGGCAGGGAGGGTGGTGGTGCTGCTGTGGAAGAGGTTTTCCTGCCCCGACACAGGGGCAGGTCTGCACGGGTTCTCTGCACCTTGCCTCCCAGCCCTCCTGGTAATGGGAGATCAAGGAGGATGCTCAAAATTCAAAGACAGCTACCATATACCTGAGCGTGAACAAACCTAGCAAACCTTGTAGCGGGCTATGAAAGAGGGGTGCAAAGCATATCCCAGATGTCAGCATGAACTGCCAGGGAATTGGGGAAAATTTCAGAAGCCTTATGGCTAGTGTTTCAGTAACTGAAAAGATGTTGTTGTCCATTTTCTTTACTTTCTTTCATTTTTGCTTTTTTTTTTTTCCTATTAAAACATCTACTTCTATGATGTCAGCTAACCTTCCAGGTGCAAAACAGTAATTTGAGGGCAAATTAGTATTCAGTAGATAATACATAAAATCTAAGGTTTCATGCTTCAGCATGTGTTCTTACTACCATGTTATCTATGTATTTTATAGTCTCATACAAAGTATATTGTTTGCCTACAGAAAGGTGAACAGGAGATACCAGACAGAAATAAGACTTTCAGAAGAATTTGCCTGGTTTCATTTTGTGATTCCCTCTGAGGGTTAGTGCCCGGACCTCACAGTGTGACAAGCTCCTCTGTTTTATTCTTTGCAGCTGAATCAATGTCATGACCCTGGGCGATTCTGTGTTCACTGTCCCACGCTTCTGCAAGAAAAAAAAGAGGGTAGTCTTTAATAGGAATGAAATACTGTGAGGTGTTGATTTTCTCTCTCAAAAAATTTCCTGCAATTAATGTTGGCCAAGAGGAACAAACCTAACAAACCTTTCCTAGTCTCGGGAGAACAACTGTTCGTGCCAGGCAAAGAAATTTTAATTGCAGCAAAATGCGAGAGAATTTCAGGATTACAAATAGCTGCAGCATTTTGCATTTTACAGGTACCTCATGGGAAAAGTATACACAAGACAGCACTTGGCATCTCCATATTTTACAGAACTTCAGACTTTATGGGAATTGTTACTTTATCCAACAGCATTTATTGTAGAGTTTGTCTGCAGATGTTTGAGCTTTATGGCAAATGCAGCTTGACAGTGAAAGCTGGATTCAGCTGCGTTGTCTGAGCGAGTATTTCCATCTGTCGACCAAACCCCAACACCACACACCAGCAGGTGATTTCTCTCAGTTCCTCATCCAAAGGGGTGTTTTGTACAATCTGTACTGCCATGGACTTTCATTCTTTGAGTGTCACTGGCAATCACTTTAGGCTTAAATACAGAGGAGATGTGAGTTCTTACGCTCCCAACCACGTGCATTTAGGCATGTACAAAGCAGAGTTTCACTCCGGTAGGGATTTTGGCACAACATTCAGCTACCAGCCTCAAGCTTTGTCTGTGTTGTAATCACTAATGTATATTCAAATCCAATTTCAGGTTGGTGCATTCTGGCCCCGGAAAAGGCTCACCGCAGTCTGGGGTGGATTTGTCTTTTGCAACCCGTACTGGTACAAGGCAAGGGATCGAAACCCATCTGTTCAGGACGGAGACGAGCAGAGACCTCTCACTGTGGACAAGGAGCATAGTGCAGGGCTGTCACAATTCTGCAGAACTCATCACAGAAATCACAACATGTGAGTAGCACATGCAGCTTTGCTTCTTCACACGTTTTACTCTGTTTTACAGACTGACGGCTGCTAGCTAGCGGTTATGTCCATAGTTCAAGCCCTTTCAGCTACACTTGATTTGTTTAAAAAAATGTACATACTTAGGGGTTTATGTTTTGAAATATTATCTCCTAGCATGGTACCCGTGGCCATTATGATAAAACAAGGACGCAGTCACTGTCATTCTGACTTTTCATCCTGTTTTCCTCACATTGTTTCAGCCCCAAGTCTGTCATGAGCCATGTCGGGCTGTGTGTCATGGAGAAGTAAATATCAGAAGCTTGTCCAGAAACCCACAGAAAAGAGCACTTTTCTGAGACTCAGGAGACTTCTGAGAGCATGGCAGGAGTTTTTCATGCAAATGGAAGAGGCAGAGGAGGACAGACACATTCACAGACATTAACTGGTTATTTATTCACCCAGCTCTGCACACCTGAAAACAGTAAAAAAATACAAACCAGTCCAATTACCTCATTGTGATGACGAGTCATTTCCCTCCCTGAACACATGTCACTTCTCTGCACTTCTCTACTTGCAAAATTGACTGGAATAAAAGTAATCAGCTGCAGATACTCTGGAGTAATGCCCCATTTGGCCAGGTAGCTGCTAGCCTGGAATGGCTCTGGGGCTTTGAGGCTGCTCCTTTCTCTTGAGTGGCCCAAGGATCTGGGAGACCTTCCCTCACTAGCTCTCCAGCTGGTAGGGCAGTTAAGGTTGAACATTATCTCTACTCTGTGCCTAAAAACATGAAACCAAGAGCCAAAGTGCTAATCTGCTCCATAACAGAGGGCAGCACTGATTGTGTGAAGATGTCACATACAGCCACATGCCGCTGAGTGCGGGGCTGCCTGCCCACCAACTGCCCAGCCCAGGGCCTTGCAGGAAGCTCAGGCTGCTGTGTTCTCCAACACAGAAACCAAGCAAGGTGTTGGGGAACCACCTTGAGAGCATGTCCGTCTCCTTGAGCCCAGTGATGCTGATGCCTTTCTTTCCAAAAACAGGAAGAAGACATCAGCCCCTTCTTTTATCAAGGTGCTTTTATCCTAGTGCCTAGTTCCTTTTTTGGTGGAGGCATATTTACATCTGTGGATGGACTAGTACTTATGGGTGCTTTCCATTTCTTCTGGTGAGCAATGCCACCATCTAGAGATTGATTTCATGTTAACAAGGCCACAAAGAGTGAATGAGGGACCACAATTCACTGCCGTGTGCTTGGGACAGCCAGTTGTGTCAGTCTTGACATGCATCTCCCTAAAAGGTTATTAGGTATTTTATTTTGAACAGGAACTGGAACTGGAACAGAGTAAATTCATTATTTGAATCCCCTCTCCATCACTGCCTCCTCCTTGGTGTGGAAGACAGTGGCAGCTGGTGCTGTGTTTTGTGCAGAAGGCAGACAGTAAGGGGTTGTCAGGCTATCAAACGGAGCCCCTCGGAGGAGATCAGATGACACGTGTCCCATTTCTGTTGTCTCGGCTCAGGTGTGTGACAGTCCCAGCCTGCTCAGTTCTGCTGGAGGAAAGGTGCTGCAGGGTGTGTGCATGGAATACTTCAGCTTTCTGGGAAGCTTTTAAAAAGCCTTAGTTATCAAAGAAGTTCACAGGAAGATGTGGGGAAAGAGAATTTGGGATGTGAGCACTTAAACTCTTTTTTTTTTTTTTAATTTGGATCATGGTATGTTTCAGAGCTGAGGGGAAGATGCAGACTTTCTGCTGCAGTTGCTGTTATATACAATTATCTGGGCCCTTTTTCAATTAGTATGACACTAATGAGGACTCCAGAGTGTCTTCGTCTTTGTCAGAATTCTTCAGGGATACCCTTTACAGCTTCTAATTTTGTCATGCATTGTGCGACACATTTATTGATTTTGGCTCTGTCACACGTAACAAGAGGAGTAGCTGTGACTTTGTTGAGGTTTGGAAGGGGGAAATGCCTGCCTGAGTCATCTTAAACTTCATTAGATTGCTTTTGTGTCAGCACACAGATGTACGCTGCAATATGAAGAATACAGAGAATAAGCAGAAGGATTGACCTCAGTACTGTTACTACCAAGCAGAATTTTAGTCCCTGTGTCTAGACCGTAACTAACAAATCTTGCTTGGACCTTGCACAGCAGAATGACTTGAGTTGTTTTTCCAAATCTCCAGGTTTATCATTAGAGCATGATTAAGCCAGTTCTAGGAAAGGTTGGTTTCCACAAGGCATTGCTGAGACCAAATGTAAAATGCAGAAATCTGCAGCCAAATGGAATTTGTTGCCTTTAAGAATGTTACAGTCTAAATTTTGCTTCCTTATTTAGCTTGCACATATAAAAGCCAGGAGTGCCGTTTGACCATCCATTATGAACATGGATTCTCTCTTACAACTGAACCACAAGATGGTGCCTTCTCTAAGACAATTGCACAATACCCCTACGAAAAACTGAAAATGTCCTCAGATGATGGGATAAGGATGCTTTATTTAGACTTCGGAGGAAAAGATGGAGAAATTGTAAGTACTGCATTTAGCAGAGGGATGCACATTACCATCTCTTTGGGGGTCCTTAAGGCTGTGGGAGTGGAAAAGAACTAGTAACAGCTGGCCAGTATGGTTCCAATACCAGTATATAGATGCCATGCTTTCCAGTGCAGCATGATGATCTGGCTTTAGAAAGAGATAATCTAAAAATAGAGGTAAAAAGCTAAAAGCATGCAAGGAGGGATGAAAGATTTGTTATATTTAAGAAAAAAATGTGTCTCTGTGTAGCCAGATGTTAGAATGTTTGTATGTATCCTTTTCACTTCTAAAATGATTGTGGGTAGAAGAACTTAAGAATGAGATACTGTTAATAATTCCAAAATGCACATACCTACTTTATCTGATAGGACAACAAACTGTTTTAGACACCTTTGAACACCTAGTTGCTGAAAAAATTGAGGACTACAGGTGTAGTGCAAACTGTCTGCTTAAGCCTTGAAGTTAGCTGTCACAATGACTAAAAATAAGGCGCTTATTCCTACGAACAGCGTAGATACCATAAATTATGCAAACGTGATCTTTCCTGCCAAATTTTTCAGCAGTTCCTGAGTATATTGGGTGCTTAATTCTTAATATCACCTTTGATAACATACTCTTTATTGTCAGGCTATAAGTATACTTTAGAATGGAATTTACTAGCTCTCAATAAAGTTGATACATGATTAGTGGAAAGACAAATTTGTTTTGTTTTGATGTGAACCTAGTGTTCAACCTGCTGTCCACACTGATAAAGCTGTCATGCGGTCATGCTCAGCGAGCACATGGTGAGATGATCTGGGCTGTGATCATAGGGAAAAAAAACCTCTTAGTTCAGTCTCACAGCCAGCTGCTTGAAGAGCAGAACCACGCAGAATCAGCTCAAGGTACAGGGGTTGAAAATCCTGGAAAAGGGCTTGCAGCATCTGAGTCAGTTTTATGCTGCTCGCCCAGGTGGACGTACGCCCAGGGGCACAAGGATCTCATCTGCTTTCAAGATGCTTCTTACTTACTTCTAGTGACCTAAATATTTGCAGCTGCATGCAAAGAAAAAACAATATGTTGTAATAAGGGGTAGTTATTAATAGTAGTCTGTTGAAAATACCAGGCAGCAGTTAATCTAGTAAACGCCCCATAAACGACTGCTTGTTTGAGCTGTAATCTAATCTAATTATTCTCAACTTGATTTCTTCCTGTAATTTCAGCAACTGGACCTTCATTCCTGTCCAAAACCAATTGTGTTCATCATTCATTCCTTCCTGTCGGCTAAGATTACAAGACTTGGTTTGGTGGCATAAAAGGGACACATACAGCTGTTTCTTCAAAGAAAAATGGAGCAACCATGTTAATCAGAAGTACAGTCAACATTAGCAACCTGTAACAGACAGCAGCCTACAACAGAGTGGGGTTCAGTACCAGGCCTCGGTCATTTCTGGCAACCTTTCAAGGCCAATTTTTGATTTTGATCAGCTGAAAAGGTGGCAAGGAAAACAATGGATTTCATTGTAAATAGTGGGATTTTAAAATCCCATGTCAGACAGTAAAAGTGTAATACCATATGTGTAATTGTTTCAGAATCATAAATCGTGCCTATTTCAATGTACTTGTTTATATAGAATAAGTAAAGGGCTAAGCAGAAAAGAGTGGGCATTGGTTATGATGCAAGCTCAATGTTGTTTAAGTTCTGTAAACAAGATTGTCCCACCACCTAGAAGTCAAGTATTTTTTCTGTTCTAACCTGTGCACCACTTACAGATTTTCTCATGGGGAGCCATCAGAACCCGTTGCTTGAATACCCAGCAGAGCATGCAAATATGCATCTTAGAGTAGGATGCTCTAAAGCAATACAGAGGTGGTCAGTGACCAGCTGCGTGGTCCCTGCTGAGGGCACTTCCAAATTGAATGATAGGGACACCTCGTGTACATTCCTAGCGATGGATCCAATGCAGCACTAGCTGTAGGGGCGTATCAAGTGCCAGCTAGCACGGAGCCATAGCTGGAGCGTCCCTTGTTAATGAACACACAGGATGTGTTTTCATAGTGGCTTTCCAAAATGATTGAAATGACCTTGAGCTTCAGCTACCCAGGTTCCCAGGCTCAGGTAAAAGCTGAATCCCTTCTGAAATGTGACCTAAGCTTCTGTCAGCACGCTCCCACTTCAGAGTTTTCCAACAGAAAGTCAGGCTGAGTCATGCTGAGAGCTTCCTGCCCTCCTACCCCAACTTTATCACCCCCTCGGCTCTACCGAGTCTGGTTGTATGGTCTTGATTTTGCAAATTTGGGCGAGGAGGAAGACTTCTTTTTTGTAGTTTTCTTGATTTGATCAAGAGCAGCTCCTCGCCACTGAGGAAATGCACAGGGGGCAGGAACGTGAGCTTTACTGTCAGAGAAGCCTTAATACGGAACTGTTCCTGTGAGAGTGACTTGGAGCTTAGGCTTCTTTCCTGCTGCTACATCAGCTACATTAAGAACTAATGAAGAAAGAATTTGTCATTTTTAGCCTAAGTTAGTATTAAGTGCATTGGATCGCAAGTCCAGATTTATTCCTTGCTGGTAGAACTTGCTTAAGAAGCTCACCTCTGTACGCATAACTTACTGTTTCCTGTTTTGCAGCACAACTTACTGTTCTAAGTCAAAACATTCACAGCTCTGTTTCAGCCTTGTTCACAGCTATGTTGGGGGCAGCAAGGCAGGAAAGCTGCTCTTCACTGGGGGATGATACAACTTGCACCTGGAACTGCTAAATTGGCTTAATGTGGTTGGGTGGGAATAGAAAGAAACAGAACAGGGATTGCATTTATATTACTCTTAAATTGTAAATTGAACTGCTTGATGTCGGGTTGTTTATTGTTTGCTTTAGAGTTTTGCCCTAAATTCACACTTTGAAGGTCAGGAACTATATAGGAAATAATAAATCGGAAGTTTGTAGAAATTCACTTGTCGTACTACAACATTTGTTTTATTCTTCAGAAAGCCACAAAGTTTCAGTGTAACATCATGTGGCTGGCAAAGAAAATTAAAAACACAGTTTGGTCCCATGTTGCTTAAGCTAAGTCTTGAGAGTTAAGAGTAAGCCATGCTGTTTTTTCACAGTGTAGGAATTAGCTTGTGGTGGTTTCCATAGGTATCTTAATCATCAAAACTAATTTAAAAATTAAGACGATGGGCTGAATTTGCAAATACTGAAAACAAACATTTTAGAACAATAGCTAAATTGACATTTGGAATAGCAGCCCCACTCCCAGCGCCTATCTCCAATGAAAAGTCTGGAAGGTGATCTACCTGTCTGTGAACTTGTTTTTACTGTCATGGTACTTGCACTTAAAAATGAATTCCTTGTGTAAAATCACAAGTTAGGAGCTATGTTACATAACTTACCAATAACTTCCAAATGTACATTTCTTGTTTTGCTATGATTGCTATTCACGTAGCTTTCTGCAGCAGTTATTTGGGTCTCCTTTGGCTTGGAAGCTTCGAGGATAACGTCTTCTGAGAAGCTGCAAGCAGTCGGTACGCTGGGGGACTAGGGCTTTGAATATGAACTCAGATCACGTTGTCAAGTAAAATGTTGTGTGACGTTTTTACAAAGTGATTCAGGACACTGTGTGCAAAGTATTTTATTGCTGTTCCAAAGTATAACTGAAAAGTTTGGACCCAGGCTCCTATAAAAGTTCCAGAGGTTAAAGTGAGAACTTGCATACTGTGGGGTAGGTTAAATACATATGTAAACTATACTGCACTATTTCCTTATTCTTTTAACACTTACAAATCACTGGAATGTTATACTTAACATGTATGTGCATTGTAAATATTACAAATTCCTATATTAGTACCAACAATTAAATTACACAGTATGTAATCTAAGGTGCTCAGTACTATATGAAGTATAAGTGAATAACTAAACAGTTTGCAAAGAAAGTTCGTATTATATATATTTATAGAAAAAATAATGATAATTACAGATGCTATTTCTTCATTTTCAGATTTTGGACTGATTCATATTTGGATGGGATAGACAAATGAAATATGGACCTACTCCACATTTATAAGAGTATAGTGAATATTTATATTTTAGAAGAAAAGAATATATTTAATAAAGTCATTTATTGGATTTTTGTGAGGTGAGCTTACTTTGTACCCAAACAAGGTGTTTAGAAGGCTGTCCTTTGGTTTGAGGCTGGGGAAAATGTGTTCTAAACCTCAGTCATTCTGTAAGAATTCAGTTACTTTGAAGAACTATTCATCATATTGACAGAATGACTTTTAAAAACAATAATAAAAAAGTATTAATGTACTGTCAATGGTGCATTGGTGCTTCCTATTAAGTAAACTCATTATTCATATGACAGTGGCGCTTTCGATGACAGTCTGAAAGCACACAAATAGCATCTTTTTTGCTGCTGGTGTTTACTGAGAGGCCAAAGGGATGTTCTGGGCAAGGCTGCCTGGACTCACCTGCTGAAGTTCTGATGCTTTCCCTGTTGCTTATACTTAACTGGGCAGTTACAGCAGTTATCAAAAATGTCTGCTCAAGTCTCTGCAGTCAAGGAGGGAGGCTAGCATGTGCCTTGCTTAGTTCTTACGACCAGTGATGGAAAAAAAGAACGTTTTGCTTCCCTTCTACTTTAATTCTTATCCTAGTGGCCCAGATAGCTAACTGTGGGATTGCAGGTCTGTTCTGTCAGTGTTACCGGAGGTGTGGCAGACCAGCCTCAAGGAAATCCTAAAAAGGGGTAGTTCTGGAGTTTCAGTCTTTTCACAAAATACTGACTGGAGATTGAACATTCTGATGAGAAAGTCTGTGTAGAAGCTTCACCGTTAGAACGACTTGGATACGTATTGGAACATACATGTTACTGGAAAAATGTGATATAAGGTGTTTGTTGAAAAAATAAAATAAAATAAAGCTGATCTGCTTGTGTTCAGGGAAGCATACTGGTGTCTCCTAAGAGTCCTGCTCTTTAAGTAAAACTAGCATTTCTCAGAACACAACTCTTTATGCACTATGAAGTAAATCACTACCATGACCATCGATAGAAGTTGTCTTTGCCAACGAACGAAATGAGTGCTTTCCCTTTTTGTGAAAGGTAAGTGTTCCTTCTTCCCACGGGCCCTGGGAGCACACTCCATCCCGCTCCTCACATCCGGAAGCACAGCTGATTTCAAGTAGAGGTTGATCCGATTTCCATCTGCAAAGAGACTTCTCAGTGTCCTCAGCCACATGTAAAAGTTAACTGGCACTGCTTTGGTTTCACTCCAAGCCTCCAGCTTGGTATAGTACCATTGCGTTGTAAGTTTATCTTTCACAAAAGTCAAACAGACAAGTTTCTAACTAGCTGTTTACTGGGACTATTTTACCAGAAGGAAATAAAAAACAATCTATAAAGTAATTGCAAATTGTATCTAAAATGGACCCTTTGGACACTTTTGAATTCAATGGTGACCTGATTTCTAACAGATGACAATAATATACTAGCAAAAATTCAAGAAACTGCCAGCTTGCTCGGTGTAAGTGAACCCCCTAGATCAGTCAGGGCAAAAGTTTAGATTAAAACCATGAGGGAAAAACCAACCTGTTGTGAATATACCAGCTGCATTGTCCACATAGGATAGCCTTTCAGTTTGTTGCCTTCATCAGCTTTTCTGTGCTTGTGTAAATAATTGGAGGCATTACAAAACAACTCCCTGGGAAGAACTGGAGAGTTTGTAAATTTGGAAAAGCATTTCTAACCAATTTAAGTGATATTCATAATACGATTGCTGTAATGCTATAAATAATCGCCTCACCAAGTAATCATGACTATGTCAGTGTTGTCTTACCCCAGCCTCGTGCAAGCACAGGGGTAGACCCTAATGTATGTTGATCAATATGACTTACATACTGACGTGCACAAACATGAAGGCAAGCACCCCAAGCTACTACAAGAAGATACGCATAGGGCAGACCAGATCTGGGGTTCATCTTCCACAAACAAAAAATTTGAAGTTCAGAGGCATAGAGTGACATTACATTCTGTATCACAAAAGTTACTGCATGTTAGCTGGGCTGTGGGAACTCTTTTAATTGTGGAGTTTTAAAATTATGACAGAGGCAAAATAATTTGTTTTAGTGCTGTTACTGGAGACCAGGTCAAATTATTCTGCATGCTTTTTTCTAGGTTAAGAGCATGCACAAGGGGAGTTACCGCAGCTCAAATGGGGCACAGTAAGTTATTAAGCCATGATTATAAACTAGCTGTCACTTACCATAAAAAAAAAAAAAACATAATAATGAATTGCAAATGAGACACGGGCAGCACTGCATTAGTTCAATATTGGGAATCATGTAAACAAATGATACATCAAACTGCTTACGTTTCCCTACCTGCTTTCCTGCTGATTATTTCAGGCCAGCCTTTGAGTCTACAGAATTAAAACAGTAACCAGTGGGTCCTACTTGCTCATGAAGTGACATGGTATTTAAATCCAGGGCTCTGAATTGCAATTTTCAGAGGCTTGCATTAATATCCATGCAATAGTAGTATCAGTATTCAGGTTGAATATATGAGATTAGAACTTAAGGCTTTTCTCTATTTGGAAGATAAGACTTTATTCAATATTGGATGTTAAGGAAGAGTGATGTCTTCTTCCCGAGTTTCTTGTTGTATGGGAAAAGTATTTTAGATTTAACACTTCAGAAGTGTAAGTGTTCATGTATTTTAAAGTGGCTGTAAGAACACTCATACAATTACATGAAAAAACAATTTGTCTTGAATGCAGAGAAATGTGAGCTGTAAACAATAATTAGTACACTGGAGCAATTTTGTGCATGCACTTATTGTATAATTATTTAAATATCTACCTTTATTGTGTTTCTGTTTCATGAAATTAGTAAAACCTTTTATTAACCTGGATGCTATGGCTGTGCAGCAGCATTTTGCAGGCCCTCTCCGAAGCAGTTGTGCCTGTCAAGGGCTAAGATGCACATTGAGGAGGGGAGGCCTCGTGGCGGCCTGCAGCTTCCTCACGAGGGGAGCGGAGGGGCAGGCGCTGATCTCTGCTCTCTGGTGACAGCGACAGGACCCGAGGGAACGGCATGGAGCTGTGACAGGGGAGGGTCAGGCTGGGTGTTAGGAAAAGGTTCTTCAGCAAAGGGGTGGTCGGGCACTGGGACAGGCTCCCCAGGGAAGTGGTCACGGCACTGAGCCTGTCAGAGTTCTAGAAGCATTTGGACAACGCTCTCAGACAAATGGTTTGATTTTTGGGTGGTCCTGTGTGGAGCCAGGAGTTGGACTCGATGATGCTTGTGGGTCCCGTCCAAGTCAGGATATTCTACAGTTCTATGGTTGTACTCACTAGAGCCTGTGGTCACAGTAAAACAGCTACATAGCTTTCCTACCGCTGCTCTCGGTGCAGTTAAAACAAGTACACTGCCTTATATATAAAAGTTCATATAAAGTTCAGGAGAACAATACACATCGGAACAAATGGAGAGTAGAATGCAAGATCCTGAGACAGACAGAGAGAGAGACGCACACACGCCAAAGCAAACAACAACAAAACCCAGCTCCTTAGGGCTTGGCTGTACACAAAATAGAATTAAGCACAGAATGATGTCACAAAATTATAAAGACTGTTCAGAGAACAGGTAGATTTTACAATATTAAGTCTAATCTACATATGGTTTAGTTCAATTACATTTTCTCATAATATTAAATTTCACATCATGTTAGTTTATATGAGGAATAGGAAATCCTTATACTTAAAGCTATAAAATACTTGTTTCAGTAGGAACTCTTCGACCCAATACTAAAGCAATTAATTACTAGTGCAAACCAGATCCATGGCCAACACTTAAGCAAACTGAGGCTGAATTGAATAGTATCCTGTGCTTGCAACTCAGGTAGAAATTCTTTTATTACATTTCATCATAGTTTGCCCGCTGTTTCACAGCTCTTTCAGTCATCATTACTACCAGCATGTTGATTTTCTCTTCCCCCTCCATGAAAAAAATCTCAGAGCTCTGTTATGAGTTGGTTCTAAGGATTGTTAGGAAGATTACACATGAAATTTTTCTAGAAATTCAGGCTGTAGTTCTCCCCTTAAAACATCCTTTCATGGGACCTTTCATCAAGCTTCAAAAGATGTGCCTATTTTTTTCTTCTTCTATTACAAAACTGAGAGATAATTGAGACTCGAATTCTATTTGTTTTCAGTTGCAGAATAGGAACTGTTATCAGCTACAATATAAAATGTCAAAGGTGCACACTGTAAACAGTTTTACTCAGTTTATACAACAGCAAGTAGTAATAAATAGAATAGATCTTTGTGCAAAAAAGAAATAGTCCCCTTATTAAAATTAAATGTGGCATTTTTTTAATTCACATTAAAATACACTCATTGAAAAACATACAAAGCTTTATAAAAAACAAGTCAAGCTGTATTCCTTTTAACAGTGAAACATAATAAATATGCATATAAAACAGTTTTCATTTGAATTAAAAAAAAATTAAAACATTCAGTATAAAAAGTTTCAAAACATGCTACTGTGCTTGAGAATTAAATCTGCATAATTACACTGACCAAAGGTCTTCTGATGCTTGCGTACGTGTGCATGTCATCCAGTATAATGTTTGCCTTGCGGTCAGAAGTGCTCTGTCTCTGCAGTTTCTAGGAAGGTGTGAACAGCAGTTAATCTACTTGCCAGTTTTTTCCAAAACCCATTCAATCACCTGGGAAAATAAATGAGAAAATTATTCACAAAACTCCTGTTATTGAAAGCAACTTAAGAACATCTGGTACACATTATCAATTCTTTCTTGACTTGGGTGGAGTTTACTAAACAAGATTTAAAAGGTAATCCATTCAAAGGAGAAAGAGTTTTTAATAAACTGCAAAGCTCCACCGTTAGCCAAGAATTGTATTTAATTGAACAGAACACCCTGTCTTTAGAAAACGGCATTTTTAGATCCCCTGAACTGAGCTGCCTCACCCTACGCTGTATGGTTTTTTTATAAGGTAGTTTCAAACTATTCTCTGTTACGAGAGGTGGCCAGCTTACAAGATGCCCAATTTTTCACTGCTGCTGACAACGAGGTATTAATGGTCATACACAAACCCACCAACCGGTCTCCCCAAAGACTGCAGTGAGAAACAGTGCATCAGCACAATACCCCAGTTCAGCATCAAACATCACAACCCATGTAGGTTTTGAAACCTTATGATCTGTAGGAACCAGTTCACAAGGGAAAACAGTCCAGAACACAACGCTGCCTTGATAAAATAAAATTCTGTGGGGATCTGGCAGTTTTACTTAAGAGTTTAAGGGGGAGCTATTTATTTAACTAGCTCAGTTCAAATCCTTACATTTAACTTATAGTTTTGAAAACTGTACTGTAAAAAATGCAAGTTTTTTTTTTTCCAATCATGTAGCCAATTCAGCATGTTTTCCAGAATTTCAAACCAATAGGTACTTAATTTCTGGAGGACAGGAGTGCTTACTCCTGTCATTTGCTCTGTACTACTGTTCACAAAAGCACCCCCTACACACAAGAAAGCTCATCTGATGTCACTTTCATTTTCAGTTATTTCTAAGCTTAAAATTACTGATTTTCATTGCTTTTTTTTTTTTTAAATAAATCTATTTCCTTTGATAGATCCCTCTATTGGTACCTGAACTTTGAACACAAATGTTATTTCCTTGAACAAAAGGAAAGAAGAATTCCCTAATGATCCAGACTTCTCTCAAATGAAGACAAATTTCATATGAAATTTTTCCAGTCATGTGGAAAAAAATCCTACATTTACATTTATCACTGTGACACATCAGATAGTATTCTAGTTAGAGCTGCCAAAACCATGAACATATGGAACTGGAAATTTTGCCATGGGACTACCAAGAGAGTTTTTGTGAGATCGGAAAGTTAAATAACCACAGCCAAAGGAATGCTCCTCTTCATCTCCTGAATCTGTGGATCAAACCATCCTACAGCCCAGCAGCAACAGCTGCATTTAGCCTAGGCTAGTTAATGGAAATATATACACAAATCAAACAAATGAACTTACCTGTTTAGCATTGTTATTTGCTGTTTTCTTCATTTCATCAAGCAGTCCTCTAGAAGTTTTGAGATCCTAAATATGAAACACAAAGCCAGAGAGATTAGTATGCTCATATCCTCATTATAGGTGGATAAGAGCCATAGTTATCTTGGGGAACTTATCCTTTTATGATGTCTTTTCAGAACAACAGAAAAATTGATTATTTGAATTTACTTTTTCTAAAAAAATAAATAAATTTAAATTCACTCCAGTAGACTGCAACTTCCCCTACAGCAGTCCAAGCCTAGTACTCAAGTGTGTGACTGAGCCACACTTTTCTTTACTTTCAGCAAACTTCCAGAAATGCAGGGTTTTCTCTTCTGCTTTCCCTTCTGCTTTGTTTGTTTTTTAAACAACACTCAAAGTTCTTCCAGTCTTGATTGAAATCTTTTTTCTATACAAACATGAAAACCAACTTTTAGACTGCCATACAGAGTTCTGGCAATGAATATAAAAAGGACATGGGGCAAAAAAATCAATGCAAGACAGGAAAAATCTAGAATGGTTTGCCTGCTTTGCAGTTCAATTTTCCCAGCTTAATCCACTTTCTTAAAGCAAGCACATAACAACATTGTCTGAAGAGAAAGAACTAAGAATATTAATTTCCAAAGGAAAACAATATCTACGCTATCATGCTTCTGAACCACACAGCACAGAGAAGTCCTACAGAGCTGGAAGACAGTTCAGGAGAACAAAATCCTGCCACAACTCTCGTTGGATCACCTTTTGTATCACTACAATCTTCTTTTGCTCTTTACTTGCTATGGAATGATTAACCCCCCTGAATTCACTTCCTCATCCCTACACACAGGCTCTTTCTGACTTTGGATTAGATCTTCCTTCAGGGCGTATTTTGGGCAGATCTTGGGAGTGCTTACAGAACGACTGAACAATTGTGCTCTAATTATTTAAGAAGCTGCTGCTCATCAGCACGATGTTATAATTGTCTGTGTCAGCTTTTAGCCCTCTTCTATTGCAGAGCAACTTCATTTAGCTTAAATCACCTCCCCTGAAGTTCAGGCTAAACAGCAGCTCAGCTTGTGAGCAATAGCTTGTTAACCCTCAATGCTGTAATTTTACTCAATTTTGTGCTCAGACTAAGTACCATAGGCTCAAGCATTAACTTACAAAGTCCCCTATGTATTGTGGAAAGAAATGTTTCTCATTCCCTCCTAGAAATGAGGTTGATGCAATTCTACATGGTGCTGCCAAGTCAGCACGTGTTAATAGTTGTGCACATTTGCAATGCATTTACAAGAATTTCTGTGAACAAGTCAGGGCACTGGAATTTCAGGTAGCATAAGCTACCCATTTACCCCATGGCCTTAGAACAAGGGAGAAGCTGAGCTGTCAGGGTGAAGGACAAAGATTACTCAGCATGAAGTTTACTGAAATCGTTCTTCGTTTGTAATCAGTGGTCTTCTTTTTATCCTGACCAACCTCCACAGTCTCCACTCTGACAAAAGAAATGTGATCATATTCTACAGTTTTATATGAGCAAAGGATTTTTTTCCCCAAATAGCTGCAACCATAGTTAGGGAAATACACATAAGGGCAAATACATAAAGCTACATTTACACAGCTCATTATAACAGACCAAAGCAGTAGAGTATTTATGACGGAACTAAGTTGATCATGAATTTGGAGACAAAATTATCCTGTGACACGCAGAGATAATCCCAGTACAAAATGCAAAACAAAATGTAGGACAACATGGGACACTAACATGACTGCATCTATACTTTAAAAGAATAACACGTACAAGTGAATGTAAAGCACTTAGCCTGCACTACAGATCCATACAGCTATATGGACATAAGGTAATTTGCATTCATCCGACATTCATTCCCAAGGGACTTGCAAAGCAAAGGTAAACAAGAAAGTGAGACACGATGGTCATAAAACAATTACAATTGCTTTAAGAAAGCAGTTGCCTTACTGGTCACTTTTCTGTCCCATAACTTCCTTTTCTTTTTTTCTCTGGCATCTCACCTAGCGTCCCCAGGATTTGCTAAGCTTCCACATAGTTGAGAGCAATTCTGCTTATCATGTGTATCACCTTAGATTCTGTGAGAAGGAACTTTATTTACACCTTGAAAACAGCCATAGCTTGCAATGGCCCACATATGTCTTCTAGTTACCTTTAAGTAAAACTTTGATATCTCAAATAGACGTTGGCTGCATGATGCAAAACACTTGTGATCCTCTGGAATTCCATGTTTTTGAAGAGTCTTGGCTACCACCTCCTTCAGCATCTTGGAAACAACAGAAACACACTCAAATATTCATCCCAATTATTGGCATAAAAAACTGGCCAAGGAAAAATAAGTCACACTTCTTTTCTTTATCTCTTCCCGACAAAAATGGAGACATAAGAGCCATAATACATTGAGAAGACTGGAAGAAAAAAAATCCTGATCTTTTTTGATCTTGCCTCTGTCATTAATCCACTGGCCAAATGCCATCAACCCACTGACCACAGTTGGGCAGAGTTATTTAACAAACTATTTCCATTTCCTTCACCTCAAAATTTTATGAAATGCTTTCATGTCAAAGCAATGTAGAGAATCAGCGACTATTCATACGGGACTTTGAAGACAGAAAAAAAATTGATAATGGCTTGGGTTTTCTCTTCTCTAAAATACATACATATTACTTTGCTTTATATTGATATTCTCCTGTTTGACACACGCATTCAAAAATAAAGTTCAGACACTACAGTCAGAGCAGACAACTTACTTTGACATACATTATATCATAGACATTTAAACTCTGCTGTAGGTCTGATTGAGTCACAATTTATGCTTACTCAGGTCATCCTGACTTGCCTTTGACACTACAACATCTACATTCAAGCAGTGTCCTCTCTAGTACCCAGGGATTAACTTAAAATTATCACCAAGCCAGAAACAGTTTTCTGTACTGTATTTTAAAAGTGGTATTCCTAATATATACAGATATTAATTAAACATTATTGCATCAATGTATTTAAATGTTATCTCTGTTAATGGACTTGTACAACTACTGGAACATCTCTTTATTCCCAGAAGAGTCCATTCTTTCACAATGGCTTTCATCTTTCCAGCACAGATATTTCTTTGGTGGCTTTAGGTTTTATATTCATTTTGTGCAGTTCATAGCTCCTGTCCATTGATATCTATTGCCACCTTTTTTTATTCCTATTTGTTATTTCTCTCAGTCTTAATTCCCTGGGCATGACATAATACTCCTTACATACTTTTTCACTCCCTGCTCTCCTCAGTGCCTTCAGGATTCATTTACAAGAAGTGAACAAAATGAAATTTAGTAATAACAAATAGAGATGAGATAAAAGTTAACATTTGCATTAAAAGATAGTTAAAAAAAAAAAAAAAGAGAAAATCAAGTGACAAGGAAAGAAATTAAGCAGACTTTTTTTTTTTCCCAAAGCAAATAAAATAAACCCTTACCCTTGTATGTTTCTGAGATCTTGATTCCTTAACTGGCTTTGAAGCCTCAGATTCTGTTGCACTTATGTGACTTGCTGAGCCAGCCTTAGTGGTTACCTTGTGGGGCTGGCCAGAGTGTTTCAGTTGCACCGAAGCTAAAGAAACCGATCTTTCAGAGCGCTTCCTGGTTACGACTGTATGGTGACTTCCACTACTTCCGCTTGCCTGGGAGAGGAGAGAGTCTGTACTCTCAGATTTAGTTAGTCTGGAGAGGAAAAAAAGAGAAAAAAATTTAGATTTTGTGCTGATTCTTCTGGTGGCATTGTTTCTGCTATAGAGGCTGCTGTATAATTGCCGAGAGTACTACACATTGTTGCAAAGATCATCTCAAAACAGCATACAGCATTCTAGTATTACATAACTTTTTTTGTATTAGAAGAACACTTTTACTGATTTGGTTTCTGATACTTAGACCCATTGCATCTCTGATTAAAAAAAATAAAACTAGAAACAAACTGAAGAAACAAGATAACGAAGGAGAGAAACTCTTTGCAAGAAGGACTAGTTTTGCATACAGACACTTTGTCTACACAGCTAGAAAAGCTGAGTTTCTGGACTTCAGTCTCAGGATAAAATAAAACATCTTGAAACTGCCAAATTTCTTTTGGCCCTACAGGAATGTCACAATTGATCTACAGGAACTTGGACATTACAATTCTACTGGAACAGTGTAATGTTTGATCCTTCAAGAGTAAAGAGTGTTAGTAATTCGGAAACTCCAATTCTATGACATGCTAAGCATAACCACATCTTTTCTAACTACTCAGTAAGCTGCAAAAGATGCAGATATTCCCAAAACCATCTCTGTTAAAAAGGCTTACTGTAGCACACCTGTGACCGGATTGCAAGGGGGTGTTAAACTGGAGTGAAGGGAAAGCAAAGTATTACAATATAAAGTGAATTCAGAGATAGTGTTACATGGCAGTTATTTTTTTTTATTGATGCAAAAAGTTTGCATTTTCAGAGTGAGTACAAGGTACAAGCAGAAGTCTTAAAAAATAGATTTTCAGAAAAGATTTTAATAAACAAGGCTGACAACCTAATGAGTTCAGATTTTCATAGGATTAGGAATTCAATTATTCTGTTTGTACAGTCCTTGGCTACCTAAACCTTTAGTTGTTTCAGTCCTAAATGAGGCTGTCATCTTTACAAAGGCACTTCAGACTTTGCAAGATGCAATCACAAATCTCTTAAATAAAAGGTGCCTGTGCCGTATGGTGTTGATTAATCTAATACCATCGACGGGAGGACACACTTGAGAACAACTGAACTTACAGAAGAGGATTAAACAACTAAAACATTTGTCTAGATAGCTTCACTAAAAGCATTTTGAGATGAAAGAAAAGAAGCATTTCACAAGAGACTACTGAAATATTTCATGCCAAAGATTTATTTTATTCAGTGTATTACCTCTTCTTGGGATAAAAGCAGTCCAAGTCTTTTGATCTGCGTTTGAGCCTTGATGCCTCTGTTCTGAATTCACATTGTAAAGACTCTCCATCAGGGACACTTCCAGGCTCTGACAAGACTGCCGGAGATGGGAGAGGGCTCAAGACAACCGGCACAGGGCAGCACTCTTTGGTGCAAGTAGTCTGAGTTTCATAGCGAATAAGACGAGTTTGAAGTTCAGCATATCCCACATCTCTCTCTAAGGCTTTTCTGTTATCCAGACAGTATCTAAAATTGAAATTTGAGAGAAATCTGTGAGACAATCTCTGCTTTATTACTGTCAGAAAAAAAAAAAAAAAAAAAACACTTTTGACCATGATATAGTCTCCAGCACTTTTTTCTTTGGACTGATAAATTGTTCTGAAAGATACCCTAAAATGACCCCATGAATTAAGACGTATCTGATGGATTTAGTTATATTTAAGTCTAACTCCAATATATAAGCTGAATTATGTACTAACTATTTGTAAGTCTTTTCCTTGACTGGAAGCTGGCAAACATTGTTCCAATTTTCAAGAAGGGCAAGAAAGAAGACTCTGGTAATTACAGGCCTGTCAGTCTCACTTCAGTGCCTGGTAAAATTATGGAGATTATTCTGGGAGTTATTGAAAAACACCTGAAAGACAACGCAGTCATTGGTCACAGCCAACATGGGTTCATGAGGGGAAAGTCCCGTTCAACAAGCTTAATTTCTTTTTATGACCAGGTCATCCACCTAGTTGACCGGGGAAGCCAGTAAATGTAATCTTTTTGGATTTCAGCTAAGTTTTTTGATACTGTTTCTCACAAACAACTTCTAGACGAAATGTCCAGCATGCAGCTAGATAAATACATAATACGATGGGTGAACAGTTGGTTAACGGGTTGGGCTCACAGTGTTAGAGTAAATGGGGTTACATCATTCTAGTGGGGTTCCCCAGGGCTCCACTTTAGAGCCAGTTCTCTTTAATATGTTCGTAAATGACTTTGATACAGGACTTGAAGCTGCACTAAGTAATTTTGCAGACAACACTAAATTGGGAGGAGCTGTTGACTCCTTCGAAGGTAGAGAGGCCTTGCAGAGAGATCCTGACAAATTAAAGGTATGGATAATCAGCAACTGCACGAAGTTTAACAGGAGTGAGTGGGATTGGGCAACCCTGGCTATATGCACAGACTGGGGGATGAGAGGCTGGAGAGCAGCCCTGCAGAAGGGGACTGGGGGTTCTGCCTGATGGTCAATGTGCCCTGGCAGCCAAAAGGGCCAGTCGTATCTTGGGGTGCACCAAGCAAGGCATTGCTAGCCTGTCGAGGGAAGGGACTGTCCCACTTGCGCAGCCTCACCTTGAGTGCTGTGTGCAGTTTTGGGCACCACAGTATAAAAAGGACATAAAACTATTAGAGAGTGTCCAAAGGAGGGCTACAAAAATGGTGAAGGGTCTACAGGGGAAGATGTATGAGGAGGAGCTGAGGTCACTTGGTTTGTTCAGCCTAGAGGAGGCTGAGGGGAGGCCTCATGGTGGCCTGCAGCTTCCTCACGAGGGGAGCAGAGGGGCAGGCGCTGAGCTCTGCTCTCTGGTGACCAGCAATAAGATCCGAGGGAATGAAGCTACATCAGGGGAGGTTCAGGCTGGGTGTTAGGAAGAGGTTCTTCACTGAGAGGGTGGTCAGGCACTGGAACAGGCTCCCCAGGGAAGTGGTCACGGCACTGAGCCTGTCAGAGTTCTAGAAGCATTTGGACAATGCTGTCAGACATATGGTCTGATTTTTGGGTGGTCGTGTGTGGAGCCAGGAGTTGGACTCGATGATCCTGGTGGGTCCCTTCCAACTCGGGATATTCTACAATTCTCTGTGATTTACCCTATGCTCTTACAAATAAGATTTCCATGGACAGTAACAGATTTTTTTCCTTGAACAGTAAATGATGGATTAGGATGCTGACAATGGAATTTTTTCTCCTTATAATCAGCCCTGTGTTACATTTAGATTATCAACCTCTGTATTTTAGATTTTACTGCTTTTCATATTCAGTCTTTACTTAACAGATGTTACCTCTATTAATATACTAAAAAGAGTGACACTCTGGTAAAACAGCGAAGAGGAAAGCTCTAAAACCAAATATATGAAGAACCCAGCACACCATAATGGATATAGTATCTTCCAGACCTCAGACCTTGCAAGTATTCATCAAAACTTTGAGACCTACATAAAAAACGGGATATTATATATAAAGTGATGAACTCTAATATGATAGCATGATCATGCAATATGCCTCAGTTTTCCTGGTGACATCCAACATACTTGAAACAAATATTGAGACTTAGAAGATTTCTCCTCGTATACTTTATCCTCTGTAAAAGGAAAAATACAACTTTCATAGTCAAAAACAAAAACCCATGATTTCTTCAGTGCATATATCATAAGAGAATCATATAGGAAAACATCCCAAAGTAAAATATACATAATTCACAGGTTTTAAGTACTTTGGGAATCCCAAAATGCAATGATACTGACAATTTTAGGAAGAGCAAGGTTCTGCCAAAAACTAGTTGCTGGGAGATTGCATTAAGTGAGCGTAAGTAGGAGGAGAATAGGGCACAGCAAGTGTTTTTAAGTGTTATTTAGTACAGATTCTTTGCTAACTGCACTCTTTGGAAATGCAACATCTAGCTTTGTCCAAGATAAGCACTACTATATGAGAGATTCCCATTTTTTAAAGTGCTAACATACAAAAGCATCACTGAACAAGCACAAACTGCCCCAGCTTTTCAGCTTCCTATTGATTAGGAGGAATAAGTGGTTTAATCAACCAAGTGAAAAGAAGAAATTGTATTAAGACTGGTGGAGCTGCAAACAGATCTATAACTGCAATGTTTTTTAAAGAAGAGCAAATCCACAGTTTTAGATAATTTCACATTCAAAGTCACAAGAGAACAAAAGAACAGCGCTAATACAGTGAAATATACTCATGAGATTACAATACAAATCGCATCTTAACTAACTTTTTTTCTTGTATAAATGATTTCCAGGATTCCTTGCAAGAGCCCAATGTTTCATTGCCCAGTAACTTACATTACCACTACTGCAGAAAAAGACAACGGTATTATCCAATGTTATTCCATCCATTACTTAACAAGCATTCTGAGCAATGTGAGCGCTCTCTCAGCCCACCCTCCAAACTACTTAGCTGTTTCCTATTCTTGGGAACTGTAGACATATTCTTTACTTTTATCTCCTCACACAGTTGCATTAAATTGCTGGATCTGATTTCTCCTCTTTTTTCTCAGAGTTTTTTCATATTCAGAAATTCACTTTTCTAATAACAGACCACTGAATCCATTTCTACAGCTGATTAAGACCTTCCACTAGAAATAAATTCATTATCTGATAAGAATAAGTTCTGTTAACTTACAATTTTCAAGGTATTTAATTTTCCTTATTTATATTCTCAGTCCCCTGAGTAATCACATCCCCTACAAAGATAAAAAATGTTTTTATCTTTAGAAGTTAAATTACCATTTTACTCACTCTTCTTTACCTGCAATTACTTTCCCCTTGCAACACAGGATCCAAGTGTTTGACACAGGTTCATTACACCAGAAATTTGATTTAATAACTGCTACTCCTGGTTTTGTTGACAAAACTCTACTTCCAAATATAAATACAGCAGCTATGCAGATGGAAACAAATCACAACTGCATGGTACAAAAAACAACTGCTCCAAAAGACCATATGCTCCCTCTGATACTCACACAAGAATATATTCTGGCCATACAACTCTAGGTTCTGCCCTTTTACACTAGTTTCTACCACCTCACTCTACTGCTTCCCTCCCTTATTCCTAGCACATTCCACTTGTCACATTAATATGCCAGGGTCTCCCTCCTCCCCACAACATCCAGCTCTCCCCGTGGTCTATAGCTGTCATTTTTTTTTGCTATGACAAGAGGTAGCACAAGCTGCGCTGTGCCTAATTTAAATCCTCACACGCACTCCCTGCTGAGGTCAGACAGGTCAGCAGGCTACCACATTGCAAGCCAATGGCCAAGTGCTTGTCCTTCTACAGTTCGGAGGACGAATTTCTCCCATCTACCCAGTTGCCTCTTTGTGCCTTTTGTTCAATTTAATCTAGGAAGGCTAACAGGCTTGGGAGTTACCACTTAGAAAAAGAGAAGAAGCAGATAGCTGAACAGATAGCATGACTGCTTCATTTCTCTGGAAAACGTGGCTAAAATTACAACACATTCAATATAGGCTTAACCAAACTGTGTGTGAAGTTGATAGAAAAAAATACCAGTAGTATCATTAGTCACATGCTAATAATTTCAAAATGCAGTCTTAGAAGGAGGCAGAGATTTGCATGAAGATCAGACTGCATATACTCGGTATCCACTGCATTTCTTAGTGGATATACTATCACAGAATCATAGAATGGTTTGGGTTGGAAGGGACCTTAAAGATCATCTAGTATTGTGTTAAGACTAAGAGGCTGTCCACACAGAAGAGTTATACTGAATTATTTACTTTAGTGTTTGTGTGTCTCCTTCTTCTCTTCTCCTCAATGAGGATATGTATAGTTTTCTAAACAATTTTTGAACAGCTACATCTTATGAAGTATGTCCACCTGAAGCTTTGGTAAATAACTAATGCTGACTGTCCGGGACTCAATACAGTCCTAACCATACCGATCCTTTTGCAGATTCTTACAAGTGACACTTGCACACTGGTGCTGTGTTCAGGTTCCGTGCACATACAGGTAGCTTTACAGTAAGTCTCATACACCTCGTGACTATTAGTCTGAAAGTGCCTACAATTTAATATCAAAATAGAAACAACGTATGTAGTTTTCTCATGTACTACTCCAGTGACTTGATATGCACTAACGAACCCCCTTGCCCCTGCCCTTTCCAATTCTTAATTCAGGTTTTCAGAGATACTGATAATATAACAGCAGTACAACTTGTGTAGAGAGGTGGAGGGTTTTTCTTCCTGCCATCAAGGTAGGAGTGTTGCAATTAAACTAGTGAATAAAATAAAGGTAAGAAAGGGAGAAGTGGCATGCACAAAGTTATTCCAACTAAGCAAAAGGATACAAAGTTTTCCATAATTAATGGTCATGTTGCTTGAAATGTTTTTACTTATACCTAGACTGGAAGGTGAAAAATAGTTTTTTTGGGGGGAAAGAGGTGAGAAAACTTACTCAAGTCCATGATAATGGCATCCAGCTGCTTTTTCAAAAGGTAAACCTCTAAGTTTCCGAGGAGTAAGCTCTGGTGTCAGAAGGAATGCATTTTCACTGAAGGAAAAAAAATACAGATTTATTTTAAATAGTTGCAGTCAGGATAAATTATATTTACAGAAGTCAAAAACAAGTGCTTTGACAGAGGAAGACCAAAACAGCACGTCCTGTAGCTCATGAAGCCCCTGAGACAGAGCATCAATGGGAAATTAAATCTTTACTGAAGTGAGAATTTAAGCTCAACTAACTACTATCTACTGAGCTATTACTATTGCAGAACCTCTTAGATATTTCAACCAGTTTAGAGGTCACTGCTCCAAATAATTTAACAATAAAACCAGAAAACTATCACATTTCACAACAGGGCACCTGAGTAGTAGAACAAACTGAGAGGATCCAGTAACTGGCTTCCCATTTCTCAATCCACTGCTTTAACCAGCAAATTCCTTCCTTTTACCTTTAAGCTGTTGTCTCACCTAACAATCACCTTTCCCAGGCATCATAACTAACCACCTGGCTCCTGTGATATTTGAATTCCAGCTAATAACTCTCTGCAATTAAATTATATGAATATATTTCAAAGCATTTCAATGGAATAAGCCATAATGAGACAGAGAGAACTCGCTGCCAGATCCTAGCACACGCTGAAAAGTCACATCCCAATTATCTCTGGAGAAGGGAAGAGATGAAGGCCAAAGATGCAGCAGTATCTGAAATTTATACGTTGATTCAGGTTTTGTCATTCTCGTAGGTTGTCTCTGCACGACTACCACTGGAAAAGTTATCAGGGAAAAACATCCAGGAAAGATGTGATGCTGAATCAAGCAAAACAACCATTTAAAAAGACTTTCAGCCAGAACTCCAACCTGTCAAACCTGTATGTAAGCTCAAACCTGTAAAACAAGTGTAAACTCCTTTAATTCAACAGTCTCTCAAAAAAAAAACCCTTTTTTTTTTCCTCTGTTGGTCAGGAAAATCCTTGGGTCTGTTTGGGTCACTGTGCTCAAACATCTACTATTGCAAAACTGCTAATTATTCCAGAGAATCTAGTCAGAGTCTGCTAGGAGGTTGGGCAGCTAGCAGTAGAGTTCTGCTGGACACAACAGTAACGGCAACGTTGTACTTCAGAAAGGGAACGGTCCATTATCTTCCAGAGAACAATCTTGTTATGGATTTTCACAGGTTTTCTGGTTTCTTTTCAAACCAAGCAGAATACACATGCAGGGTATAAGTCACTGGCAGACCCTGTAGCATTCATGCAAAAACATGTAGTTTACTTTATTATCTAATATCTTGATTTTGGCTTTATACTTCCCTCACATATCAAAGGTCTCTTAAACTAAGAAGTGAGAAACTTGTGTAACTTCAAAACAAAGGTTTTATCATCATCCTTCCTTACAATAATTGACAGAAATCCAAACTGGGCCCAAAGCCCTCAAATTCAAACTTCACTTAGCTATGGCTCAAAGCAAGTCATTCAAAACAATCAAAATATTCTACACCGTAAAGCTTCCCTGGAGGGTTTTGAAAAAAATCAAGGATTAAAAAGCATTTTGTAGTGAACAAATTAACTTCTTTCCCACACAGCTAAATGGAATGAAAATATTTTATATTAGAGCCAAAATCCTAAATCATTTACACTCATTAGCTAACAACTCTGTTCAACAGAGTTCTCTGTTCAACTCTGTAACAACCTTCACTGCATATTTTCTACCTCGCTTATCTGCTCAGAACATCTTTTAGTTTCAAAACTCCAATAAGTATTTTACAGAAGTCTCCTAAATCCTACAGAACCCGCCCTTCTCACAAGCCCTATTTATTTATTACATATAATGAATTTCATAAAAGGATCAAGGGCTGTATCCAATAATTCTATTATACATTCTATAATTCAACATTAAAAAGGTCAACAAATATGACTGCAAAGATCTTCTTGCTTACCTAGCAGTTTTTGACACACTGCATAAAGAGTATAGGCTCTGATTCTACAGACACCATCTGACTGTTGTGCAGGTTGGCCTTACTCTAACAGATGTTCAGACCCTAAAAATAACTCCATTAACTCAACTGACTCTCGCAAAGCAGTCAGAGTAGACAAGCTTTCTTTAAGAAGCACCTTACCACTTAAGAATATTGATAGGAACGCTGGGCCAGCATGACAAGAGACACACACAGTTAAATTGGTTTAGCTATTGTCCTTTTTAAATTTTAATTAATATTCTTCCAACTTAATCACCCCCTCATTGAATGAAAGAAATCACACTGATAAAACTGAAGTCCTGCTGTGCTAGAAATACTCTTTTGGAAACAGACGCGTATGTTGGCAGTAGCTTGTAGTATAGCCATGGCAAAGTCCAGCGCCACGCTTTTGCACATCAGGCATTTATTTTGTTATTTAAATGCACGTGACCAATATCATCATCTCTGGCCACTTCAGACTCAAAGAAATAGATAGCAAGACTGACCGTTGCAGTTGATTACAATGGCAGGCATGTGATGCCGGAATGTTGCAAGTTACAGACTCAAACTCTGATTCTCTCATTTGGTCGTTACTCACATTCCCCTACATCAGTTCTGAGTATGCTCTTCAGTGGTTTCAACATGCTGGAATCATACCGTTTGGGAATTTGTAGTGGCTGAAGATCGCCAACTGGCAGCCCTTCTGGTGTGAAGTATTTCAGTAATTCTTTAGCATCGAGCAATGTCAGCGACTCCCGCTGGCTATCTTTATGCCCCAGCAATTGTTCAGATGAATGTGCAAACACAGAAGCTCTGGGGGAAGAAAAAAAAAAAATACTAATCTAAGAAAATAAGTTTTTTTTGGTGAAGATATTTTGTTCTTTAAAAAAAAAAAAGTCAGTGCTAGTCTGGAGCAATTAAACATAGCTTATTTCCAAAGTATAAAGAGCAAGGTAGTTCCTTGAGAACGTCTGCACAAACTTCACAATAAAATATATTTGATGGAAATTATCTATCATCCTACTGAAAAAAAAAAAGTAATTTCTTCAAGATTTTATAAGTCAGTTATGAAGTACAACATGGGAAGCACATTATTCATCCCCTTTTCCCATTTATGGACCTCTAAGATAAAAAATTAGTTCCAATAAAAAAAAGACTTACAATACACAGGAAACGAATCATAAAGCTACTACTGTATACAACTCTCCACTCTATTTTTAAGAGTCCTCAACCAAGCGTAGTAAAGTTCCCTCTTTTCTACTGCTAAGACACATGTTCAAGATAAGTTTTTCTTCCTTCTAACTAGCTTAACTGTTTGAGAAACAAAAGCCAAAACTTAGTAAAAAAAAAAACAATAGCAATGAAAAAAATATGAGAAAGCACAGATCTAATGTCAGAATTTGTGACATACAGAACTCTAATCTAGGCCATGGACACCTATGGTATTTGAAAGACAGAAATGGGATAGAAATGACCAAAAAAATGCAGTTGGACATCTGACTCTAAAGCTCATTAGGCTGCATTAAATGACACAAAAGTCTACAGGTCTCACGTACACAGCCAAGGAAAAACAAAACTAAACATAAATTTCACACATGAAATCAACATGACCTACTTTAAAAATATCTGAGACCTGACTATTTGGGAAATACGAGGAGATTAGAACCACATTGTACATGTTGACAAAAACTCTGCTTTACAATCTTTACTTTATCATTTGTCACTGAGTATATTGGGAGAAAAAAGCTTTTGTATGTTTTTCTAGCATGGCTGATGTGCCATTTTGGTAATTTAGCTTTGGAACTATGCTACTTCTAGCTAACTTTTGGCTGCATTTTGTCAACAAAAATAAAAAATAATACTACTGTAAATACTAAGAAATTACCCCAAAACAAACTTGGAAATCGACAGTGGAAAAGAAACTTTGTTTTAGCCTTAAACAAGGTTTCCTCTGAAAGATTATCAGTATATTGAAAACGGTTTACAAAGTGGCCATCAACACACACAGTTCCTTTAGAATGATGTTCATTGACCACTACAGAGAAAGTCTCCAGTATTTAACTATTACCTCATTTTCTGTTTGTTTTTTTCAAAGTTTTCCAAATTCTGAAGAACATGTCTTTCTGGCCATTCCAATGGATTTGGCTCCAGTAAATCAGATTCTGCAAGAAAACACCCACTGTGAAAGCAAAACCATTACAGTTTGCTCATAAGAAGCAGGATGCAATTGTCTCCAAATGCACGGGAATTTATACTACCAACCACAGAACTACTACATTTGTGGCTGTCAAGACTATTTTTTCTGCGCAGCGGCCTTGTTGCCAAGTATGACCCTACAAATATATGCACATGAACTTTACAGGACCTAACTCAACAAAACTGGACATAGAGCAACCGGACACACACACAAAAAGAGAGATTACCAACATTTCCCTTGCAATACAGGAGAATTGAGAAAAAAAGATGCACTTTTTCTTAAGCTATTTTATATACCTGTAACAGAAGATGGATAACCCATAACAAAAATAAATAATAGCAGCATAAAGAAAATCTGCTTTGTGCTGTGGTCAGAAACGTTCCCTGAATATTTTTTTTTGTCAAGGAAAAGAAAGGAAATAGTTAACGTGAGGGTAATTTCAGTTTGCAAAAAAGCCTAGAAAGCTATTTTAGTTTTCATTTCCTTTTCCCCCTCTTTTGTTAAAAGACTTTCATTCTTCTGGTAAAAAATTGAAAGCGGGTATGAAAACACATTAACGGAGATCTTTCTAAATAAAGATACGTACCAGAAATCACAGTACATGACTTAGTTTTACTGGCAACCTTCTGTGGAACAGGTTTAGGAAGACTAGTGTTGCACAGGTCAAAAAAACATTCTCTTGTAATTTCTAACAAGTTTTTGAGCTCATCAGCAGAAATAACTGGAGGTTGCTTGGTCAATTCCTTTCTCTCTATAAAAGGAAAGAGAAAGAAAGAAAGAAAAGCTACTGCACCTGCTCAGTAACAAAGAATAACTGGAGCCTGCTTAAAACAAATAAACGAAAAATAAGCAAGTTTACTTGACAATAACCATTGTATCCTTAAGCAAGGCACAGATGGTTTATTCCATAGACAAGTGGAAAAAAATAGCAGTAAGAATAGCTGAAACTACATAGGAATCACCTTTTTAAGGTCTTAACTTCTCTATGTGTGTATTTCTGAGTATATCCAGGTCTGAATCCTCCAGAGATAAACATCTAGACTTGCTGATCTTAAATATGAAAAGCTCCAGGCTGCAGAGCCTCCTACAGCAGGCTCACACCCACTATAGCTATTTGTACTGCCGTTGCAGGAGTGGGGCTCCAATACAACCGATTGCTTTTTCCAGGCTCTTTGGGCAGAATATTAAGAGTCAGGTAATTCTGATATGATTTAGGATGACTAGCAAATGCCAGCTGCTGCTATTCTGTCTTCATCCAAATGGAAATGGATGACCCACCCATAACAAACTAAAGCACAAGCTCTAAGGTAGCCCCAAGCTCAGGGTTAACGTATAAAGGAATCTGAGAATGACTGGGGGGGCAGAGGACACGGTGAGGGGCAGACAATGAGCAGAAATCTTATTTTCCTTAAGCTGGTATTCTGTTAATGGTAACATACTTAGGTTATCTTCATAATATGCCATTTTCAATACACTAGCCAATCTCTCAGAAGCATTTTTTTGTTTTAATTGAGTCTCTTTGAGCAATGGACTTAGACGGAAAAAAATCAGGACAGTCAAATTACTTCTCTGCAAATTCATGAAAATCTCTAAAGGATGACCTTTCAGTCAGGTTTATCATGATATATCACTCACAATAATAACATCCCCACTGCATTCTTCCCCTCTGCCAGTTAAGACTTTTGCAAGAAAGAATAAATCCACAACAAGACCCAGAATTCTTATTTTTGTAAAAAGGCTCATCCAGCAGTAAGTTTTTTTCGTGGAAGAGAAAGCATAAAAAACAAAAGCAACCACAAAGCACAGAAAAGGTTAATTACCACAGAATTATTCTGAAACTGTGCTCAAACTTTTGGAGTATTAGTGTAACAAAGACCCAGTACATTAAAATGAAGTTCAGCATTCTCACATTCAGCTTGAAAGAAAGACTTTTTCAACACTAGTTTGAGAACTTTCAGTGCGCTCTCCTTTACTTACTTAGATACTCCTTCAAGGCAGATGCTTGGAGACAAGACAGTTTCTTTTCTCTCTGTACAATCTGCTTTCCACAAAAATGTGGCAGAGACTCGATAAAGTCAGCAATAGGAAAGCCTGTGCAGATTAGGAGAAATCTATTATTAAGAGTCTCTCATAGGACTGGTAGACACCAGGTCACCACCTCTGAAAAGGGGATTGCAGGAGGACACAAAACACACCAGACATACAAATTGCATATTCCAGAGAAATAACTAAACTTTCAAATACATGAAATCTTAAAGAAAAAGTAGGAAATTCAATTAAGACACTAGGGGGATAGCTTGGAATAGATGGTTGACTATTAGTTTTGAATTTCTATACAAAACCAATACAATAGTAATGCAGTTAACTGATATTTAAGGAAGTTAAAAATATCATCAGTTTGATACTAGGAAAGAAAAGTTTTCTCCCAACATATGTTCAAAGACTTTCAGTCTTCTAACATGCTACTAATGAGATTTTAATTAGGACAAATGGTAAGCAGTCAGTCATATCCCATACAGATTTATTTTGATAATAGGGAAATAAGAGGATGCGGGTCATTGTGCTCTTTTCTTTGTCAGTTATTGAGAACAAATACATGAATTTGCAGAGCTTGCTCGCATATATATATATAAAAATATAAATAACAGGACAGTTACTCTATGCTAACTGTTTACATACATGCTCTTATCTAGGTGGAGCTTCTGGTCATCTGCTAGCTCATATCCTAACCACTCTGTGGTAATATGGACATCTGCCAATTAATTAACTGAAGACATGCTCATGAAACCCAATTTGTCTGCCTGCCTTGTGGTTTTTATTTTAAAATCAATGAAATAGGCTTGTCAATAGATAATCAATGAAATAGGCTTGTCAATAGATAATCAATTGGCTTTTAGGTGGGGGTTGGTCAGTGTTTATATCAACAACGTATACTTTTTAAACTTAAAGTTTTTGTATATTTGCTTTGTATTCATTTTACCTTGAATTCCCTCTACAATAAATATTTACATTGCTGCAACCAATAACGGTTATGAGAAATGACTGACTACAACTTCAAGTAGTTGATTTACAAAATAGAGTAATAGTAAATTGTGTGAATAAATTAATTTTATTTTTAATCAGTTCAAAAATATTTCTGAAAGAATACAGGCATATTCATCAACATGTAATGTTTCTTGTTTTCTTCCTTTTAAGACAGATTGGAATGAATAAAGAGAATATATATGTTTTAGTAGCATTTGCCTGTCTTCAGAATTCTTAAATAAGTAAATCTTACTTGACTCCGTTCCTTCTGTGTTTGTCTTTAGCTTTCCATTTACTGCAGCTAGAGTGGCCATACCATTGATTTGGGCAGCAGAATGAATCAAGATTGCTTTACATCCTCCAGAGCCATTGCCTTGTAGCAAGAAATAATATCGGCAAGATTCTCCTTTCAGTTCAATTTCTGGAACTGAAAAATAAAAACAACCAACCAGTACATAAGATGTCTTTTTACGGGTGTTCCACAGTTTAAAACAAGCCATAATTCATCACCAAAATTCTTTCACTTGCTCTCTTTTAATGAGAAATCTCACTAACTAAATCTCTCTAATCTTTTTAGAAGACATACTAAATATGCAGGTGCACTGAAGAACCTCTGTAAATGAGATGGGAAGCACTTACGTGAGGCACATTGGATTTCTACCTGCAGAAGCAACCATCTTTGCCCACAGGTTGTACAATCACCTTAGAAAGGTGTGTGGAAGCAGGATCTAAGCTGATGGACAGGACACAGAGATGGTTTAAAGGAAATGCATTGTTTCCCTACAGCTCACCACAATGTTATTTTCAATTTTCCTCTGCAACCAGTCTGCATAGGCCAACTCACATTCCCCAAAACCTTTTGTGCAAAGATTACAATCACTGACTTAATTTCATTGGAAACCCAAATTTATAGAATATATACATATTAAATACATATAACCATAATAAAATATACCTGTAGTCATCTTCATTTTACTCACCATTAATGATCTTAGGTTTCCTAGCCATATATTCCTTCCATTTCTTTGTACTCAGCTGGGCAGGGGATGGTATCACTATACTGCTTACATTACATGGCAATGCAAATAAAGCTCCCACCTAAATAATGAGAGCAAATATGATACATGCAATATTACTGAAGCCTACTTTATATTTCATTTTTGAGCCACCAATTTGGTATTGTTTCAATTGTGCTTCAATTAAAAGACAAGCATCTTTATTCAACACTTCTTTCACTCACATCAATTGAGATGAAATATCATCTCACACACAAGCTGTGTGATTGGTTTTGCTCCATTTGAGAGATAATTAACTGCTGAATTTCCTATTTCATCCATAAAAAGGTATTCCCTATCACAAGTCTTTCAATAATCCAGCTCAGAACACCCCTGCAGAGAAGTATCCAGAATGAGAAGAGAATTCAAAGAAATAGGTGGAATCAGATACCCTGCATTTGTTTGAAAAATATGTATGCTTTTTTATCTCTACATATTACCCTTTTCAAATAATCAGATGCTGAGCTATGTTTCAGTCAGAACTTAAATTTCAGGCCAATACGCACTAACAGAAAAAATGCACAGGTATTCGAATATTCAAGTAATAAAACAATGCTTTCACAGTTATTAGAAAAGCCTATAGTTGTGTAATATTTCCAGAAGCGGACTGAAAAAATCTCTACAAGAAATTTCCATCTTAAAAACATATTCAATTCAACATAAGTAGACCCTAAAAAGTGGCCTGAGAATGTGTTTCAACTGTTTTGGTTTTTTCTTTACAAAAACTAGTAGAAATACAAGCTCTTAGACTGTAAAAGATATTTGACCAAATGCTCAATATCCTCATATAATATAAAAATTACCTGAGCTATTGACCAATATAACACTACTTCAAAAGATATTTTTGGTATGAAGCTAAAAAAAAAAAGGACTTATTTATATTTTGACTATGCATAACAGAGAATGGAGTGGCAGGTGAGAAAAAAAAAAGTTACTGAAAACCAAAGTAACAAGCTGAAGATTAAACATACCACTGAATAATGGAATGCCAACTCCACAGAAAATAAAGAACATAAGTTATTTATTATATTTGTATCAGCATTTTCACATTGCAAGCTGTTTTGATTGGTACAGATTTATTTTATAAACATTACAAAACTTTCTTTACATTGCTTTAAGAGTTCAGGAAAAACATCTTTAAACTAATATTGTGGCTATGAATAATCATATTATAATATCCAGGGGGAAAAAAAAAAAAGGTAGGCTTGTATATGTTTCAGGAACTCTTTTTATCCAAAATCCAGAATGGAAATGCAGAATATATACACGCAAAATAAGAAATCTTACCATTTCAGACTAGCAAGTTGCATTTTATAAGCTGCATACAGAACCGCCTTTTGCAAAAGAGTAGTTGAATTATTATAGTATGGAAATATCTGTCATAATATGATTAAAAGTAACAAAATATTTTAGAAGATTGAAACTTACCTAAGGTAAAGAAAACATTCAATGGGCTTACAAATTGTCAGGACCTGTACAGCATGCACTTTTAAAAGTCAAATTTGCTTTAGAACTAAATATTGAAGGAGCCTACTCAGAGATTAGGCATTAATATATTATTTTTGTATCTTTTATGAGTAATATATAGGTCTTTGTTTTTCTGCTAAACTTACATAAAAATAAGCTTTACCTTCCCAGACAGAGAAGAAATCTGATCCAAAAGCAGCATAGATGTCTTCTTGATACTCTTTCTTGCCAGGCTGCTGAACAGAGTAAGTTAAGGAACCTCACCTTCACAAAGAACTGTATGCATTTGTATTTTATAAGCCATAATACCATCATATTTCAAGTAATGACTGCAAAAGTCTAATATTTGATACTTCAATACCATAAAACATATTATACTCACCTTTCCAGACAAAGCAGTACACTTGGAAATGTTGTATGATGAAATATACTGGTGACACCTCTGATATAGGCAGCCATCAACAAATAATTGTATGTTCAAAATATCGGCAGGCTCATACAGCCTAAGCTACTATTATAACATCAAGACTAGTACCCAAAGTACGTAGATTTAAACCAATATGAATACAACTTGAAATCCCTGTAGCATACACAGCTTGAAGTACAATTCCTCCGCCATACCTTGCCACAGATTCTGCACTTACACAATAAAAACACAATTTGTGGAAAAAAGTTGCTATACTGTGAAGTACACTATAATACATTAATGAGTAAGGATTAGAGTTTTTTAAACTTACACACCAGTAAATATTTTTCTATTTTTTCCCCACAAATAGACAAACAGTTTCCCCACTCACAGACAGAGTATATGTGCAATACTGTAAAAAAAAAAAAAANTTTGTGTAATTTAAATTTCAACATAAAAAAATCCACTCGTGAAGATACAATATGACTATTTTAGCAGGCTGGTACAGAATGAGCCCTTGCTACTACTCATGTGTTATTTGCATAGTTAGATAATGATTGTATTCTTTCTGCTATAAACCATTATCATTAGTAATTTAGAGCCTTAAAAAAGGATACAGCTCAAATTCCAGATCTGATATAAAAAAGGATGGTAGATCAGAGAGGACAACCATCTGTAAAAATTCTAACGCAGGACCATAGTAATGAAAAACCTGGAAAGAGATCAAATACAGAATCTGTAACGCTATATATGACATGATCTCAGTAAAAATTCCTCAAATGTTTTGTTGGAGACATTTGCCTTACAGTACATCTGAAAAAAGTATAAAGGAATAGAAAGAGAGAAATAGTTTACAATAGCATATTAAATACAATTATATAAAAACAGGGAAGGTATTTAATTCTGTTTAATAAGACTTACTTAGAATGCCAACCATGTGCATCAAACAGGTTGTTACTCTTATCCAAATTCAAAGAAAAACAAAATCTAGCAGGACCAGTTAAATGCAATCCAAAATGTACATATTTTAACTGTGAAAATAACAGTCTGTTAACCAATGTCAGTTTTCATAAACACAGATCTTTGTTTTCATCAACAAATACAGCATTCCCATTGCGTATCTACTTCCAGGGAAAACATGAAGCAGTAACAGCAATTTTCAAAAAACACGTACTTCCAAAATGAAGTACAAAAAGTTAAATAAGTACAGAATTTAAAAAATAATTACATATTTTAAGCATTGAGATTGAACAAAGTTTAAATTTCTACTTTAAAGTAATTTTGGTACCACATACTTAAGAACAAAGAGATGAAATTTTTAAGGACCTGTTTTATGAGCACGCATGAACAAAAGAAGTATTCCTCAATCTTATGCAATCCTTACTTTTATGATTAATTTTCAATTCTGCCTAAGGTTTCCACAGTTATTAATTTTCTCAGGAAGGTAAGTCAGATGAATTCCAGTAGCTCAAAGAAACATCAAGAATAAGACCTACCTCTGGCAAAGCGTCAGTATTCCTACATTGTTGCTCCTTTTTAACAGCAAAGCAAGAATTTAAATGTGAAGTGCTGAATGGCTTTGCTGAAGTGCTCTTCATACAAAATTCTGGAAACCTAACTTCTGATGCAAACTGAAAAAAGGGACAATAACATTCAGACAGTTACATATATTATTATTTTAAACAATTACTGTTAGATTGAAGATTTCTTTCCATCATATCTGCAAATTAGGTAAAAATATTGAATTTAGGTAACTAACTACTATATCCAAAACTAATACTGTAAATGTAAACAATGTCTTTCACAATCACAAACCTTTCTGTCTTTGCAGAAACATTAGACGTTCTTGCAACAATGACTTACAGAGCTATATGATAAGGATTTGTGATACAAAATATAATCTAATACAAAACAACCTAATTTTGAACAAAAAGTTCCAAGGCAAATATTTCAGAGCAGAGTGCGTGAATTTCTGAAATTCACATCTAGATGCCTTGATATCGTTTATCCTTTTCTCAAACAAAAAAGCAAGGTGTTCCCCCCACTACCCAGATACACTGCACCAAATATTTATAAATATTCTCTCTTTGAATTGAGTTTTCAAAACCAAATTTGGCTTAAAGTATAAAATGCAGTGTACTATGCATGCTTTAAATGATGTACACAGATGCTCAAAAAAAAAAAAAAAAAAAAAAACAACTGAAAAGTTATTTTACCTTTCTTTCCCATATCTGAATCTTTCCCCTCCAGAGTTCTTCTAAATCAATAATATTCATGACATTATCTGAAGATACAAAGTCTGCTGATAGGTAGTCTGCAATCTTTTGCCACCTATTGTAAAAATAAGGAAGAATTAATCTTTCTGAATTTAGTATTGCAGATTAACATGCAGTGCAATTTGATTGAATCCCGGTTCAGGCTCTGTAAGTGAAGTTGTTCATATCCTCCACAAACACGGCAGCAAAGAACTTTGTCAGACAACAAAAAACCACTTGCAATGGCAAGCTGTAGGCGTGACAGAGTAAGGCTGGTTGCCAGAAGCTGAAGCAAAGTTAGGTAGCCATCAGTGGGGCTAATACTGGTCCATCTAGATGGTTTTAAAATAGCTTTGTAAGTAGAGAGGTGCCTGCAGCATAATTATTACCCAAATCCTATAAGAGAGAGAGAATATAACAGCATCTGTGGGTACTACTAGCTTTTCTCTCTTTTGTGAGAGAAATCAGCACCAGCAACAGGAAGAGAAAGTATGAATTTTCATCAAAGAAACGGAATGCTCACATAGCCTTATTTTACATAAAAGGCAGCAGAAAAAAAATTGTTCAGTCAAAAGCTGGCTGCACAGGAAGACATCACTGAGCACTGAGATGAAGTGCTCATGGAAGTCACTGTAATCAGTTAATGATGTGTGTTACTGCAATCAGTTTATGTTCTCCTGTATACATTAGGAAGTACTATATGGGAGGTGTACTACTGATTCTTACCAAGGACTGAGCATTCAACTGTTTCATTTAATCAGTTTTATTAATTTAGGATTAAGCTTAATCACATATTCTGTGAAGCAGACTTGAATCTTTTGGGTGGAGGAGACCTTGCCAAGTTATTAAACACCCACACAATACTTTACTGCACAGGGGAAAGAAAAAACAATCATGGTTTATATCAGCCATATCATGGCCTTACATCAATTAGAAGAGGACAATATAGAGATTAACTTTTATTGGACTTAATTTCAAATTGAATTAATAGCTTTGGGGTTAAAACTCTCTAGAAACATACAGGAAAGTAATTGAGCGTTTATATATCGTTTTTCAAGAAGAGACATACCAGGCACCCTTTTTTTTCTGCATTAGATGCGATACCAAAGGTTATATACAATTTAAAGTTAAACCAGCAGATTTATACATTTGTTTTACAAAAATTGGAAAGCTACAACCAATGCAAGTTATTGCATAGGATAGTACATCAAACCTTCAAAATGGAGCATGAACATTGAAGACACTAGTGATGGAAAGGAAAGTGAAAGACAACATATTTTATTTTCTGCTCTCATCAAAACAGGTACTTCAGAAGGCTTGTTTTTTTGCCTGCCTCTCCTGTTAGGACTTGTATTTGCAATAAATCAGCATGAGCAATTCCTCTCATCAAACAAAAGAAGACAAATCTATGTATTTGCAAAGAATACATGTCAAGTACTAAAGACACTTGAGTGTTTTGTTTTAAAAAAAAAAAAAAAAAAAAACAATTGACATAGTCTAACACAAAACAAGAGTGATCTTGTTTGTAGACCTAAAACAAACCACATACCCTTTAGATTCATTTGTTGCAATGGTGATTTGCGCAGAATGCCATTCTCTCAGGTGTTTCAGGGCACCAATAACAGGTAAGCAGTCTTTTAACTTGGGTGCATCTCGTTCTACAGCCTGTAGTATTACATCAACCATTGCTCTTCCTGTAAAAATAGTTATATATGACTCAAAGTACCATTATTCAGTAAATGATTCAGTCATTTAAAGATAGAAAAGTACTGATTATCACTGACTGAAATGAAATGGGTTTAAAAATCAACTTTAAACACTTTTGACAAGATTTAAAACACTTTTCACACATTTTAGCTCATATCTCACTGCTCCTCTTCAATTAACATAAAATAAAGTTAAATATTTTGCCATTCACTCACAGCAGTTTCTTCTTTCTCCTTTCTCACTGAACACTGTACCGATTAGAGTTCTGTATCCCTGTCTCCAGTACAATTGTGTTACATTTACCTCCTTTCAACACTTCTAAATTGCTTATTTCTCATTCTTTCTGCATTCAGTTTCTTTGCTATTCCAACTCAACTACTGCAACATTGTGTAACCCTAACATAAAAGGTGATATCCATCTCCAGTTTATAAAATCTGAATCCAACAGTTCTCATCCATGCTCCCTCACAGCTTCTTGGCTCCCAGCCACAATCAATCAGCTGGTGAATCAGCTGTAAGCCTGATATCAACACCTTCTTTTTTTTTTTTTCTTAACATAAAAACTTCCCATGGTTGCATGTTGAGTTTTGTATTGCTTACTGTCTATTACTACTTTAGTGCCATTTCATATGGAAAAAAGAGTTACATAAATAACTACCTTAATCTCTACTGAAACACAGTCTTCCAAAGAAGGAAGAAGCAAACCACTCCCTAAGCTGATCTGCAAGGCCAGTCATGCTCAGGTTCCCTAAACTGCTTGCAAGACTTGCATACAAGTTAATTCAACCAACAAACTAATATCCTCTGAATTTTTTCATTTGACTGTGATTTTATCAGCTGAGTTTTTAGACAAATAGCTAACAAGATAAACTCAAAATGAGATTGCTCTTTTAAGAAAGATTACCTGGGGCTGGCAGTTTGTCAGCTAACTGATGCAGACTTTCTGCAGCTTCATCATAAATACTGAAAATGAAGAGCAACATGGTTGGAAACTAAATATAAACAGTCATTTAGAAACTAAAAGCTACAACTAATGAATACTAACTGATGTAAATATCTTACATCTCTGAAATTCTGCACAGACATAATACCTAGGCAATGAGATATACTTATCTCCCCTTTTACTGAGGCAGAAGTAAATTCAAAACAATCTGAAGTAAAACTAGAAGTAGGATTTCAGACAGCCTGCTTTCTCTTAGCAAGACATAACTGTCAGATGTTAGAATAACTGTTCTGTTATTCTATAAAAATCACCTCTAGCTAAAAAAAAAAACAAATAAAGCTATGTTAAACAAAGTAGAAGTATCTTCGGTAGTAGGAGGGGATTGTTCATAGTTAACTATAGCTTTGGTAACAACTTGTACTTGTTGAATTTTCTCGATTCCCTTGGGTTATTAGTGTCAAATGTCAGCTCACCAGACTTCTAATAAAGATAACAATATGCATACTCAGTCATAGACAGTGACTCCCTGCTGTTATTGTCTTCTTCCTCAAAATTCTGTATGGCTCCCAGACATTCATCAATACTTGTTTGGAGAGAGTCTTCATTTTTCTGTGTGTCAGAATTTATTTCCTCCCAGTCAGAACTGCAGAACTAATAAGCAAGAAGAATTTTGAACGTCACAGTTTTAACTTGCACTAGAGACAGAGAGAGTTGGGGAACTTACATTATGAAAAAAATCTCTCTTACCTGATAATAACCACATATAACATGATTTGCAAAATACCATTTCTTTACACCTGGAATACCAGCCACTGAACATGCTGAAAAGAGACAAAACAATGATTTAAAATAATCAATCCACTACAATCTATTCTTCCTATTATAATGAGCATTTCTGTTGAAAGACTCTACGTAAGTCATTTAAGGTGCCACAATGTCTTAAGCTCTACTTTCCTTTGGCATCATATTTAAGACCTAAACATATTAAGGTGTAAGTGTCTAAGTGTCTAACTATTAATGAGCCTTCAATTATTAATAAGTAATAAAGTTTTTGACCTCTTCTCCATTCTGGGTACTATTGCCATCTGTTTGCAGAAGTCGAATCATACCTGAACCAAATTACAACCTTCACAAATATGGTTAATGCAGTTCGTAAAATGAGATGTTCTCTCAACATTTCTATACAATAAAAATTACAGAAGTTGAAAACAGCTTAACATTCACATCTTAATGGATTTTGACAGCTTATACTGGCTCACATGAATCATAATTAGATGACAGTTGTGACAATGAGGTCAGCCTTAACAGCTAGATATCCAAACCAAGTAAAGAACTACAAAAGCATCAGTACCTAAACAAAACGAAACAAAAAAAAACTAAAAGGACTAAAGCAGATCTTAAGAAATCTATTTTAAGACAATAAAATGATTTAATAAATATTCATGGTTTAGGGTTCTGAATTGCTAGCCAACAGACAAATATTGCTTCCATTGAAAAAGTTAGAAGAGATCACAGCAGTAACAAAAATCATAGGCACAAAAATATCAGGCTGCCCACTGACATGAGAAACAAGCCCTTTTCTACTCACAGTTGCTCTTAAAGTGGACTGAAATTTGTCAGCCTTTCAAAACACTTGTCTTTCATTTGTAGTGTCCAATATATTTAATCATCTGCTAACAACTGAGCTGCTGAAGCGAAATCAGTTCTCCATAGAAATGGCAGCAGCAAGAGCAAGAGAAACTGGATTTCCTCAAGTTTCTGATTTGTATCACATAGATCACAATATTTGCCTAGGCCAATTCCTTGATAACATTTGCCTTATATTACTATACATTAGTATATTTACCTGGGAATGTCCTTGCATCTGCATTTATAGATGAATTACAGTTTTCTTTCAGAAGTTTATAAACATTTGCAGCAGTCACAGCTGGAAAAAAAAGTTTTTCTTAAATCCACTGACTTACAGAAATTAAGTCTTGCTTATTGCAAATGCAGTTTAAAGTTCAGTTTAACATTAAAAGTTTGATTTTAAAAAATGTGTCCAGTACAGATTTCTAGGAGTTTAAAAAGACAAATTTTGTGAAGTTCTAGTTAAACTACTGAATACATGGATTTACAGGCTGGAGAAATGGGCTGATAAGAACTTCATGAAGTTCAGCAAGAAGAGCACAATGTCCTGCACCCGTGGAGGAACAACCCCAGGCACCAGTACACGCTGGGGGGCAGAAAAGGACCTGGGGGTCTTGGTGGACACCAAGATGACCATGAGCCAGCAGCGTGCCCTTGCAGCAAAGAAGGCTAACAGTATTCCTGGCTGCGTTAGGCAAAGTATCATCAGCAGGTTGAGGGAGGTGATCAGCACCAGTGAGGCGGCACCTGGAGTACTGTGTCCAGTTCTGGGCTCCCCAGTACAAGAGAGACCTGGACGTATCAGAGAGACCAGAGAAGGGCTGCGAAGATGATTAAGGGACTGGAGCAGGAGATGAGGGCTGAGGGACCTGGGACTGTTCAGCCTAGAGAAGAGAAGTCTTACGGGGATCTCATCGATGTCCATAAATACCTAGGGAGGGTGCAAAGAGGATGGAGCCAGGCTCTTTTCAGTGGTGCCCAGTGCCAAGACAAGAGGCAATGGTCACAAACTGGAACACAAGAGATTCCATCTGGACATCAGGAAGCACTTCTTAACTGTGCAGGTGGTTGAACACCGGCAAGGGTTGCCCAGAGAGGCTGTGGGGTCTCCCTCCTTGGAGATCTTCAAGAGCCACCTGGACATGGTCCTGGGCACCCTGCTCTGGGTGTCCCTGCTTGAGCCGGGGTTGGACCAGAAGAGCTCCAGAAGGCCCTTTCTACCTCAAGCATCCCGTGATACCTCTGGAATGGCCCAGTTAGCTAATACCAGCGTCCCAATAAAACACAAACAACCCGTGTTTCTGAAGGCCGGGTGAAAACCGGGTAAAAACACAGGAACTCAGGGAACAACCGTATATATTTCCAGGAGACGCAGGCAACCTACGTGCCCTAGCAAGGCGATACCGGGCGTTATTTCCCGTTCGCCACCCCACACGGCGGAGGCGAACAAGCGGTCAGGCTCGGTTCGCGCCGCGCCCTGAGGCGGGCAGCGCCGCGGAGGGCCCCGGCGGCCCGGCCCAGCCCCGTCCCCTCACCTCCCGGCCGCCGCCGCGGTTCACAGCGCCCCGCGCTCCCCCTT